>SCDZ01000018.1:0-386385 GCA_004143845.1 Drosophila lacertosa | reverse complement strand
GACGTGGTCGGGTAGCTTAAAGCAGAAATCCGCCGCATGTTTGTAGTACCGGGTCAGATTGCCGTCGTAGGGTGGCGTCGCGCAGAACGCCATGTCGGGACACAGATTGTAGGAGCCCTGCTTGCAGTGGTCGCATTTATAGCAAGGGACGCCTGGCTCGATCGCCACTCGATCGCCCACAGCCAGATTCGTAACTTTACTGCCCACCTTGGCCACCACGCCTGCACTCTCATGGCCGATTATCATGGGCTTGGTCACCACGAAGTGTCCAATGCGACCTTTTGTCAAATAATGTACATCTGATCCGCAAATTCCGACACTATCCATGGCAATCAAAACCTCTGTGGATAAACAGTTTAAAAAAGAAAGAAATAAACTTACCAATAACTGGATTGTAGTCTTTATATATTTTGTGTTGGACTTACCCTCGTCGGATATATCCGGTATGGGGCGTTGCTCCTGTAAGTAAAATAAGAGTCATTGAAAGTTAACTAAATTTAAGTTAATATTATTTCCTACCAATCGCAGGTCGTTAATGCCATGTAAAACTGCCGTCAAATTATCATTTGCCATTTTTTGTTGTTGTTGTTTACTTTCGATAGGTCTGCAAATAGATTTGCATTAAGTATGAACGAATTTATTTGTAGAAAGATGTCCGTACGCTTTGAAGGCTGATTTGATACTAAACGCTCAATATCGCTGTTCTCAATTTTCTCCATGCACAATTTGTGTCCACACGCGACAAATTCACAAACACAAACGAATAAAAGCAAAATATATGCACTCATATGTGTATGTACATACTTATGTATTATCAATTAATCTTAATCTTAATTTTGATGCACACAATATTCAATAGTTTACGCTTTTGTATTAAATTGGTTTGTCGCACTTAAAAACAGCTGTTTCATCCATCCAATTCGCCGCGTTTCTCTTATTTACATTTCTGCTGGATAGTGCCGGCTTTTTTTTACATGTGTTGCATACATACATGTATAAGTATTTTTATACCATGCTCCAATTGGAAAGCGAGGGTGTATTTTTCCTCTCTCGCACAGACGTTCTCTATGCTATTGAGGCTTGCACTTGCACAATGCCAGGGTATACCCTAGTGACGTACACCCTCCTGAAGCACTTCTGTTTTTGCTCAATTCATGTGCATCAATTAAGCCGCAGAGTGCATAAAATAAATGAAAATCAATTGGAAGCACAAGCCTTTAAATTATTATTTGGCGTTATAGTAGTTTTCTTCGCTTTATTTATGGAACTAATTCATTTTATTGAGTGTAATATTTAATACATATGCTTTCTTTGAATGATGGAGAAGGTGTTTTGATTGGATCACCTAGCATGTAACACATTTAGGGGATTTCCCTATTTACGTATACATATATTCATAATCGAGATCTGTCAGTTTTGAGGCTTTGTTGATGAAACTTTATTATAATTGCAAGCAGTACATATTGCAAAATCGACTAGATCGGTTTCCCATAGCATATGTATATCTGTCATAGGAACGATCAGTCGAGAACCAAGTTAGTGGTCTTAGGAAAAACGTTTGTGGCTTTTATATCATTAATCTTAAACAGACTCAATAAATATATGAATCATTGCACTTGAAATATTTTGAGTTTTTGTAAAAGTAAACTATTTGTTCATAAGCTTAACTTAACTTACATAAAGATCCAAGATCGGTCACGACTCAAGGGAGATATTTAATTAATATGTCTGGCAGGGTATATTATGTTCAGCGTCCCGAGTTTAGCTGTTTATTCTCGTTATTAAGTATACCTCTTAATTTGTAGAATTTCTATTTAAAAACATTTGCTTATATCGCATATTATGTGTATATATTATAGCCTCTAGTATTGGCTGTTTTTTATATATTTTTAGTACTTACAACTAAAAAAAAGTTGTTTGCTTATACTTAAGAAAAAGTTTCCTTTATAGCAACTACGCAGTTTTGTTTTCCTTGCTTTTTTTCTCAATATAAATGCATAAACTTTAAATGCAATCGTAATCTCTGGAGTATACACACATATATATTTTAAATGCGTTTTTTGCTGTTCTCTCTTTTAAAATTTGGCCATGTGTTCAAAATGGAAAATAAATAAGAAACTAAAAAATTGAAAAATCCTCGAATTTCACAACAGCTGTTTGACTATATAGACGCTTAGATGACTAACAACTTAGTGCCTAGACACAATAGAACTGGATAGAGATAAGTGTATATGTCTATGTATACATACGTATATATTTTGTAGGTGCTTACTTGTAGTTAAAAGCTTAACTAGCATTTGAAAGGAACAAATTTGGCCAGAAAGGAAACTAAATGCATTGAACTTTAGTTGTTGCTGTACTCGCAGTACAAAGATACAGATCTGTGTCGTTTTTTATGATACTAATTACGTTTATCACACATATGGTCGAAAATCGAAACCGTCACAAAATTGTTCGATATGATGCGGCTGCAGTGCTTGGGATTATTAAATATATATGTAAGTATGTTGATTGTTAATCAAAATCATAAATTAAAGCAGATAAGTTAAGTGATTTATGATTGCTCCACAGCTGCAGCCAGCACTTCAACTTCAACTGACTTCGACGGCTCGCGCTGCTTTTAAATAGATAATTCATTTGATTTTATGACTTTTACTTTCCCTTTGTTTTTTACATTGACAACTCCTGCCTGGGCTTGTTTATGTGCAGGCGCTGAGGATCCTGTGGAGCAACGCATATATCGGTAAGGATAACCACCTCGTAGGGACTGCAGTCGGGCATGTGCAGGAAGCCGCACAGCCAGCCGTAGAAGCCCTTTTCTATGTCGGTTATGTCGTTGACCCAGCTACTGTACTGCAGACTCAGCTGCCGGAAGCCCGAGTATAAGCCCAGGCCAAACGTGCAGAGCACAATGGCCAGCGGGTAGGCTAGAAAGAGTATGGGCGTGACGAAGATCTTGTGCAAGTAGGACTTCTCCTCGCAGTAATAGTTGAACATGTTGTACCAGGTCAGGGTGCCAATGTAGAACGAGTATACAGCCGAGATAACCGTAACAAAAGGCAAGCAGATCAGCGAGATGAGAAAGATGTGCAGTCCGACGCCACAGCTGCAAGTGCAGCACAAATTGCGACCCTTGTGCGTATCCGTGGCCATGGCATGGGCATTCAGCTGCTCCAGTTCCTCGCGACTAATGTTTATTTGTAGATCGATCGACTGACCTTTCTTGCGACCCCTCTTAATAGTGCCTGCATATGAATTCAAATTATAGAGATTGAGATAAAGCCAATGCTGTGCCGCACCTGTCATGGTCAAGTAGTTGCTGCCATCGCCCGCCTTGCGTGCCTGATAGCGCTCCAGACTCTGATCGTATGTGTTGAGCACACTGGTCTCGCCCGACTCCAGATCCTCGTAGTTGGCTATGTCCGGCGAGCCGCGCCCATTGCGCATATGTGGCAAGTCGGAGGTGCGTATGTTGACGCGCTTCTTGGAGGACGACCGATTGCTAAGACTGAGGCAATCCTGCGACTTACTCAGCTTGGCATCCAGGCTGCTCTCCGAGTAGCAGCAGCTGCTAGGCGTCACCGTGCTGCTCTCATGACGTTGTGAAGTCGACTTGGTGCCCTGTGAAACGGACTCGAAGTTCTGCAGCTCGTTCAGATTGGTGGCCGAGCGTGTCGACTTGTTACTCTGCTGCGTGGAACTGGCCGAGTTGGTGCTGGCAATGGTGTCCTGGGCACAGCCCAGTTCCCCCGGCAGCTGTGGCAATGGCTGTTTATTCTTGATAATCAACTTTGATTTAAGCAGCTCCTCCTCGAGGCCTGGATTTGATGGCGATAGTTTGGCTCGATTTGGCTGCAAGCGTTGCAAACCATGTTGTAAAAGGATCCCATAGCCCACCTCGTTTATTTTATCTGTTTCATTTTATATAACTCACCTGCACGTTGACTATATGATCCACATAGTTTTGCTTCTTGGCCTCTGTTTTGTTTTGTTGACGTTTGCGTGGCGGTATGAAAACGGGGCGTTCCTTTGTTGCCACTTCCGCGCTCATCGGGCCTTTGCCAACCATTTTTGTGCTCTTTATGTATTTAGTTTGAGCTACAATCTACATGTTTTTCCAATACACCGTTTCTGCAAATGTTTTGTTTTACTACAAGCTGCACTTAATTTAATTCGCAAAAAATGCACTTCCGGCTGTTCGTTTTGGCAGCTATGTAATTATTGATTTTTCAGGGAATTTCGTTGTCCTTGTGCTGATTTGCGTTCGTTGGCGATGCCGCCTTTTTTGGGATGGGCGCATAATGTTTACAGCTAACTAACGCATGCGCAGCACCTTGTTTTATAGTGCATTCAAACAGCTGCTCGCTAAATAACAAAGCAAATAAACAAAAGTAAGATATAGATTATGTTATATTTAAAAAAATATTGCTATGGAATTTTGTAAATCACACCAGCAGTTTAGAAACCAACAACTTTTGCCATTTAAATTTATACAAAACCGTTTTTTAACGATAGTAGTTTTTGATTTGGTATTTTTTGAATTCGCCTCATATTTAAATTCGCCCTTCGAGTGCTGCCACATCTTCAAGACAAAATACGTATCAAAAGCGACTATTAATAAATAATTTAAAAATAAACAGCTTCAAGTAAGAAACATTAATGTTAAATTTAAAATAAACACAGTTAAAAACAAATTGCGTTTATTTCCTTATATTGAAATAGTGCATTAAGTTTAACTTTGAATTAATTTGTGTAAAAATGGCGCCGATTAATCGATTGTTCGAAGTCATTTTGTAGTAAATCGCCAAAATCAATTGTAGGACAGCTTTAATGTTGATCTAATCAGAATCATTTTAATCAGGCTTTTGCAGTGAGTAGTGTGTGGAACACAAACTATAAATTCACAATGGTCAACAAAAGAAAGAGAGGACCAGATCCACAAGCGACAGCAAATAGCAAATGGCCGGCACATCTCTATCATTCGCTATTCTGATTTTGCCAGATCCAGTCGCTGCGGGTTTTTTCCATTAAAAAGATAGCAAGAACAAGATGTCCTCTACTGAAGGCAAAGTGTGTACTTTAAAACAGCTAATTAAATAAAACATAAGTCACAAGCTAATTTTCGCTTAGGTAATCAAGTGCAAAGCTGCCGTCGCCTGGGAGGCCAAGAAGCCACTTGTGATCGAAGATATCGAAGTTGCGCCCCCCAAGGCCCATGAAGTAAGTCGAAAGTCTAACTTGTACAGTTATGCAGTCTACATATATACATATATAATTATATATAAACTTAATGTTTTGTAGGTGCGCATCAAGATTACGGCAACAGGTGTGTGCCACACGGACGCCTTCACATTGAGCGGGGCTGATCCCGAGGGTCTGTTTCCCTCCGTGCTGGGCCACGAGGGTGCCGGTCTTGTGGAGAGCGTTGGCGAGGGCGTCACTGACTTCAAGGCTGGGGATCATGTGATAGCGCTTTACATTCCGCAGTGCAACGAGTGCAAGTTCTGTGCAAGCGGCAAAACCAATCTCTGCCAGAAGATTCGTCTCACCCAGGGCGCTGGCGTTATGCCCGATGGCACATCTCGCTTCACGTGCAAGGGCAAACAGTTGTTCCATTTTATGGGCACCTCCACATTTGCTGAATACACAGTTGTCGCTGATATATCCCTGACCAAAGTAAATGAGACGGCGCCCCTGGACAAGGTGTGCCTGCTGGGCTGTGGCATTTCGACTGGTTACGGAGCTGCGCTCAATACTGCCAAGGTAGGTCTACATTATATCACTTATTCAGAGCGCGCAGTATATTTTTAAAACCTTGCACAGGTGGAACCGGGAAGCACTTGCGCCGTTTGGGGACTGGGCGCTGTTGGTTTGGCTGTTGGACTCGGCTGCAAGAAAGCTGGCGCTGGCAAGATCTATGGCATTGACATCAACCCCTCTAAATTCGAGCTGGCCAAGAAGTTTGGCTTCACCGACTTTGTGAATCCCAAAGATGTGGCTGACAAGGGCTCCATCCAGAACTATTTGATTGATCTTACCGATGGCGGCTTCGACTACACCTTCGAGTGCATTGGCAATGTGAATACCATGCGGTCTGCTCTGGAGGCCACACACAAGGGCTGGGGCACATCAGTGGTTATTGGTGTGGCTGGTAGCGGCCAAGAGATATCCACACGACCCTTCCAATTGGTCGTAGGCCGCGTTTGGAAGGGATCTGCTTTCGGGGGCTGGCGCTCGGTTTCGGATGTGCCCAAACTCGTGGAGGCATATTTGAAGAAGGATCTACTTGTCGATGAATTCATCACGCATGAGTTGCCACTTGCCAAAATTAACGAAGCTTTCGATCTGATGCACAGTGGCGAGAGCATTCGCAGCATCATTAAATACTAAAACTTCTACAACATACTTATATTTACCAATTTTATACTGCATTGTTTATATACATGCCAAGCATTTGTATGTACCCAATAAAAATTATTCATCTAGTGCAACTCAACAACTCAAGTACTGATAATCTTTTGCTTCCCTGTGGGTCCTATGGAAGTACCACAGCTTATCAGTTGACCTCTTCTCAAATTAGATGATCTTCTTGATTGACCGAACTTATTTGTTGACGTCTTTTCGAATACAATAATCGTGCTTGCATGAACTTGCCCTGACATACTATTTATTTCTAGCAATATCACTATTACAAAATAGTTCAATAAACAAATAAGAATATTTACAGTTGAATGACTTGAAAAAAAAGAAGAAAAAAACAGTCATGACTACGTCAAGTATTTATAAATGGAGCTAAAGATTACTCATTATCAAGTCATTCAGAAATTTCGCAAATATATAAAATTCGGGCTCACTCTCTCAATGAAATAAATATCAACAAACCACTCAGGGAAGTGTGTGAATGTGGTTGCTTAAAGTATTTAAATTGATCATTTGTAAACATACATGTTTATTTATTCGATATTTTGAGAAGAGTATATTTTGGTGACGTTTTACAATATGGTTAAATATTTATACTACTAAGTGTGTTCGGGGTTTTACAATAAATGCGCATGCTATTTGGAATTGTTTTGACTTTAAAATAAAATGACAATTTTAAATGCATACACTTTTCTTAAAACTATGTACATTATGTCTTTTAGTTGTATGTCAAAAAAGAACATAATGATATATTGCATATAAATACATAAAATTTGTTTATTCACTTACAATTTTGTCTATGCTCGAGAAGCTTTTAAAATACTCACTTTTACAAACATGCAATAAATGGGCAATGCTCCTAATTAATGTGGCATTTGGTAATACAATAATACAATACAATAATTTCTATAGTTATGGGTATACGTATTTACGACATAAGGGCTAGTATTCAGAGAGTAATATTGAGTTGTTCGGAACACAGAATTTCATGGTAAAAAGGCAAGAGAATTCGAAATGCAAAAGGTCACAAGCAACAACTGCGGCTTTGTAATAGCTTATGAGTAATACTTGTAGATAAAACTGTGAAAAATAGTTGAGCACTGCACGGACCAGATTAACACGACGCAGCCGTAGTTGGCGACGGCGACACAGCACGGCCTGGCCGATAGCTGCGCCCTCGCTGGCTTACATTTGTGTGTCGTAGTAGTAGAAATCATCAAAGGGATACCCGTAAAAGACCGGGTGCTATGGCACTCACGACCAGCGCGACTTTTGCATGTCGATTTGGCCCTCCAGGGTCTTGGCTAGATAGATAACAAACAGCTGCAGGAAGGCAATGCCCAGTGCAACGCCTGCGATCACATACAGATTACGCTCGGCCCAGACGCGTACGATTTCAATGCAGCCACTTGTCCAAATACGTTTACTGGCTGCAGCCACCGAGTGCTCCTGCACACCATAACCGCACATAATATTGACTAGGCCCGAGCTGATGTCCGTGGCGTTGATGCAGCAGCTGTAGGGCACACCGCACTTCTCAACCGAAGGCGATGAGCAATTGAAGTACTCGTTCTTGCCTGCAAAATATTCGATTTAAATTAAGCTGTATTCAGTTGTTTTCCGTGCCTCTACTCACTCCAATCCTGGTATCCAGCATTGCTGAGACCACAGCACTTAAACTCCTGCTGTGCAAAGTCTATAAAGTTCTGTAAATCGGAATCATCACGGTAGGAGTGAATTATCTTATCGGTAAATTGGAATTCCAGGAACGAATTCATATTTTGCGGAAACACAAAGCAAATAATTGCTGCAATCAGTAAAAAATTGTTTAAAAATTAGTCAAATGTCAACTGATACTGCTTTAATACACGCCCACCTATGGCCATTTCCATGAGGAAGAAAACCAGCAAGCACATCGAGTAGAACTTCAACAGGCAGGTATTTTCACGCAGTGCGCCCAGGCAGCCAGCAAAGCTGACCACAAATATAACTATGCCCGCGATGATCATAACCAAGGATATGTTGAAGATAACATCATAAATGGTTTCCAGTCGCACCCAGCCATTGCCGTCCTTTAACTTATCCACGAACGCGTAAACACCAATCGCCAACAGTAGCCCACCAAACAGCCAAAACAAAAAGTTCAGCAGAAAGATTAGGTATTTAACACAGCTGGAAACGTATGTAAAGTGATGTGGATACGACATTCTGGGGTGCATGTAGTTGCCACCGCCGTGATGAAATCTGTGGTTACTCATGGCCGCGCTCTGGCGATAGAATTTCTTAGTATTACTAACGAGTTTTATAGATATGAATGGCTTTGAATTGTTTTTTTAGATTCTTCTTCTTTGCTCTCGTTCTCCCTTTGTTGACGCCCTCTTTGCGTGTGGTCTGTGTGCTGCTCGCTTTTCAAAACACAATTATCACATCGCGTCTTGTTATCTTGACGGAAGACCATCCACATTTGTTTAAACACACATCGCTTATGTTTTATTAAATCGGTTTTTTATACCAAATTACAAAAATTTGCTCACGATGGCTGATAGCAGCCAACAAAACAACAAATATGTTTATGATGTTGCCAGACTGACAACTACAAAATCGCTATCGTTGGCAACGCGATGATTAACAGCTGCTTTGGTAAACAGTCTGGCCACATTGGTAGCTTTTCACAGGCAGCTGTTTTGTAGCTTTTTAGTTTTTCATTTTCCTTCGCTGCGAAAACATTGCAGTAGCAGTTGCCGACCCGCTAATTGTAGTGTGCTTACAACAGCTAAATTAAAAATTATAAACAAAAGCCAAAAATAGCGACATAACAAGCCACAGCAACAAATTACATACATATTTGCAGGTGAGCGTTTTTCTGGCGTAGCCGCAGCGCCCCCTTCAAGGACACTCGGGTGTATAAGTGTGTTTGTGTGTTTGCGTGCTTGTTTTTGGTTTGCCTTGTGCCTTTCGTATTTGGCATTTTTATTGGAAAATTAGTGTACACGAGAAGGAGCTGATTATTAAAAATTCTACTCTCCAGACATTTTTGAGTATACATTTTTGTATCTGTTTGTTTGCTTGTAAGCAATCGTGTGCAATTGCATTAGCTTTGGCTTTCTCTCTTATGCGCTTTCTCTCCGTCTCTGTGTGCACACACACCTGTACAGTGACACAAGTTCATGCACACGTAGAAATAGAATGCCAAAAAATAGAAAAACACGGAAGTGAACAAAGTTGCATAAATATTAGTTTGAGCGTGGGCGTTGAGGAAAGAAAAACACACATAGGCAAAACATTGACTTTTCGCCGCAGTTGTTTTCGCCACATCGCAAGTGATTAAATAACCCATCGGTGCCCAGTGCCAAGTGCAAAACTGCAGTCGCGCCGTTGCCGTTGCACGTTCCACGTTCCGTTGTCAATTTGCGGCGCTCGAAAAATGTTTTCACTTTCTCGCTACGCACTGTGGGCACGAAATTTCGCACTTATTGCTACCAAGCACAGGTGCAACTTAAATCAATTGAAATCGGGAGCCGTCGCTGTCTCCGCGCTGCCGTACGTGCGTGCCTTTGCGGGTGAGTCTGACACACGGAATGGATGGAGGCGGGTGGGGGATGGGTGTGTCCGCCGTCCATCGGTCAGCGATTGGCGGCTTTATTAGTTGGCCTTTTCACAGTGGGCTCTCGCAAGAATACAATAGATTTGATTTATTGTTAAAAGGCAGCACGATTCGCATCGATTTTTTATATGCGGCGTAATTGGCGAATTTCCAATTACGGTTTAATTTTCTAGTTCAAATAGTTGGCATTAATACTTATAGCTGTCAATTTAGTTGCTATTTTTAGCCGCGTACCGTGATTCATTTTATTCGTTCAGCGATTCGAAATGTTTGAAATGAATTCATCGTTTTTAATTGTGCGCGACACACTTCAGTGGCTCGGTGTTTTTTTTTTCAATTTTATAAAAAACAACATCGACAACATCAACAACAATAACAAAAACCGGCCCCAATTTTCCCCCATTTCGTGCAGCGTTGTTTCAGTTGTTGTTTATATTGGGCGCCACTTCATTTAAGTGCAGCCGCATAAATGTATTTTTAACCTATGCGTTTCTTCACTCAATTTGTAGCTATGCAGTTTCCAAAGATCGAACAAATCTGTTAACACCTCCTACTTTAATTTTCCACATCTTGGCCAACGGCTAATGGTCGCAGGCGATTTGTTTGTACCTTGTTAAAACATATTTTGAATACAAAATTACATGATTTGCTTGTGTTTTCCTTAATGCTTTGATCTACATATATTTCAAGATTACTTAATGCAAATCATTGCTGATAAGAATGCTTATCTTTTGCTAGCGAACAACTTGCATATTTTTATTATTTATGGGTACCTTTAAAATTTTTGTTTTATTTGGCAATTCTACTGATAACTTGGTGCCAACTAATAAAACAATTGTTGTTTGCAAGATTTAAAAATGTTTCTGTTTTGATACCCAAAAATAGGCATCGTTTAAAAACAAAGATAACTAATTTTCTTATGTGTATACAAAATTTTGCTTGGAGAAAAGATTATTGATATTGTTTTGAATAGTGTCACAGATAGATTTGTATTATTTAGAGTCTAAATTATGGTCATATAATCATCATCATAATCATGAGAATTGCTTAGAAAGGCGATTGAATGAAATGTAAACAGATTTACATATCTTTTGTGAAATACAATTTGTAGCAACAAATCAAAAGTGCTGAGAGGCTAATTTAAACGGTTAGCAAACAGAATTCATAGCGTAACCTTTTAAAGCTACTCAGTCCACTTATATACACACTGCATGCATTGCATATAGTAAACTGATAGCAATTGCTCAATTGTGGCGAAACAAAGCAGAAGAAAAAAAAAGTGCACTCGCATGTTTACCGCAAGCTTAAGTATACAAAGTCGACTTAAATTGCAGATTCACGTAAGGGCAGCGGTGACAACACTACGACAAATTCCATTGGAGCCAAAGCCAGCATGGAGAATAAAAGCGAAAAGGTTACCGTAAACAAAGAGGAACTGCGCAAACGTCTAACGCCGCTGCAGTATCAGGTTACACAAGAAGCGGGCACCGAGCGCCCCTTCACAGGTGCGCTTTAATAAACTTGAAAGCAGAAGGCGAACATAATTATGTAAAGGCACTAAACCCGCCACTTACTCCCATTTCTATTGCAGGCTGTTACAACAAGCACTACGAGAAGGGCGTCTACCAATGCATTGTCTGTCACCAGGACCTGTTCAGCTCGGACACCAAATACGACTCGGGCTGCGGCTGGCCAGCGTTCAACGATGTACTTGACAAGGGCAAAGTCACATTGCATCGCGATGCCAGCATACCAGGTATGTGCGCTATATCCTTAGTGCATATCCAGCATATTTTAATATATATCTTAGATACGTTCAGCACTTTTAGATGTTTTGCAAACGTTTTGCATTTGAGATTTTGAGTTTGTACAGTTTTGATTTGATTTGTTTGTCGCTTTGCAATATTAACAGCTTTGCCAATCAAAGTTGCCTTGAAGTTCAGCACCCCGTAAAGATAAAAAACATGTACATATATATCAATTAAATACATAGATAGATTTTAGTTGAAATTTGTTCAGTTGCAGAGATGCTAAAAAAGTATTTTTTAAGCGCTCAAAGGAAACAGAAGCTTTTAAATTCCAAGAAATGGTTGCTGGCGTTATTGTACTGTCCTTTTATATTTGTTTTGTTTTGTTACTGTTCTAAAAAAGAAAAGCAAAAACTGTAGATCTACGTTCATATATTTAGTATATGTATGTATGTATGTATATAAAAAAAAAAACGTGTGTTATAACCATTATAGAGCCGTGTGTGTTCACTGTAGTTGTCGATCCGCTTAAATGCAAACTGTTTGTGCCGTTAATTGTGAGTTTGTCCTGTTTGTTGAATGTGCAAATTATCCATTTCTGAACAGAAAAACTTGAAACTTACCTAATTGAGTATTATTCTTTTATCCACGTCTTTTTTGCTAACAAAAACTGTCTCAAATTTCCCAAAAAAAAAAAAATATATCAAAATTTGTTATCTGCTGCAACACAAAAAACCAATAACTGCTAATTATATGATTAAAAAAACAGTAGTCATTTCAAAAACGTTAGGGATGGTTCGCACCGAGGTGCGCTGCTCCAAGTGCTCGGCCCACATGGGTCACGTGTTTGATGATGGACCCCCACCGAAGCATCGGCGCTTCTGCATCAACTCGGCCTCGATTGATTTCGTGAAATACTCAACAACGGCGACGACGACATCGTCCAAAAAATAATGATCGTGTTTGCTAACATAGCGATCTATACAAAAACACAAAACAAAACAGACAAGGACAAATTTTATGTTAAGTGAAAGTACATATAGTACATATATGAAAATATTATAGGACTTTATTTACATATGCAAAAATACTCATGATATATTTACTGTTGATATGTTTATGGCGCCAATTACACTCAAAATGTGTCTTTTTGAGGCGCATAAAAAAGTATTGAGACCCCATCCAATTATGTCAAAGGAACTGGCCGTCTATAATGAGTTTTCTTTTAGTTGGTAATTTCTTTCACCTCACATTTTAATTGCGGTTTCAATATCTCTACAACCATCGACAATTCAAAAATCCATCCAAATCGAATCCATAAAGCACCCACTAGTTTCTCCATTAATTTGATTTGTCGCCAAGATTCATAACACCAACACTCTATAATACGAAATGTTGGGCTAGAACTCATTTACAACATGTACATATATATTTTTATTGTATGTATTTATGTACAAAAAAAAAACTGGCTAAAAAAGAGATGGTCGCATTGCTTTGTTTCTACTTGGTTTATTTTTTAACATATTTATTCGTAATTTTATTTGGCTTCACGTTTGTTTTTTATTTATTTTTTGTTGCTATTTATTCATATTATACTTATATTTGATGTAATACAATTGTAGCGAACCATATATTGTCCAACAAACTGAATAATGTGTATTTTTCGTATATTTTTCTATTTCTCTTTTTTTAACTCGCTTCGAAAACCAAAAAAAAAAATTCAATACCAATACTTAATGTACCGGCTATAAACGTTCTTTGGGGGTTTGTTTTGCTAACAAAACACAAACACACTCACACACACACTCACTCAAAATCATTGTTTAACTGTAACACCTGACGCATAAAATGGCTTATTAACCACAAATTTAAAAACACTATTTTTACGATATTATTAAATAAATATGTACATCAAAACCAAATCATTCGCAAACACAAATCAAACATTTTTATTTCGATTTTTTTTGATTCGTTATATTTATACACCACATTTCATTTTCTACTAACGCCGTCCACTTTTTTTCTCTTCTCATTCTTTCGCTATTCGTCTCTCTATGATGCACTTCAACATTGTTATCGGGCATCATTTGTATCGCTGTCTCTTGCACAATTACATTTTTGCCGTTACTTTTTCTGTTTCTCTCGCTTGAATCAACTCTCTTATGTTATGTATACGCTCTTGCATATAACCCACTCTCTCGTTCACTTGCTCTCTTTCTCTCTCGACCTGTCTGCTTCTCATATCACCTATTTTGCAATTTATTTTTTTGTACTATTCAATTTGTTTTATAAACCGATCCTAATCTGAACAATTTCAATGAAATGCAAATATCAATGATTGTAAAAACAAACAAACAACAATGAAAACGTAATCCTATTTATGCAAAACCGAAAACAAAAACAAAAATACCACAAACGAACGTACCCAATTAATCTCACATTTGAAAAATACAAATAAAAAAGGGGGCAATATTTTACTACTAATTGCACATCCAGAACGCATACGCACTGAGGTACGCTGCGCCCGCTGCAACGCCCACATGGGACACGTATTCGAGGATGGACCCAAGCCCACGCGCAAGCGCTACTGCATCAACTCGGCGTCCATTGAGTTTGTCCAACCGGAGCCAACGACGCTGACAACATCAGCGCAAGCCTTAAGCCCCCAGGGCACGCCTATTGCGCAGCAGTAAGGAATGGTAGTGGGAACGACTGGGATGGAACAATCAACGAATACGAAACATGTGCGAAAGAGTCTAACCTCAATGTTGCTGTTAAGAGTTTTTACACGTATTTTCTAACTTTCCGTCAATGTGGCCAATTCTTAGCATAGTCTATTGATATCTTTTGACAAATGGGCAGCTGTTTAAACAAATTGTTCACACGAAAAGAAAACCAAAACAAAAAAATTATATTAATAACGTACTCCGTCTGTTTGTGTAAATAGCTAAATGTTTTTCCTTTACTTTGTTATACATATGCGTACATACAAAAATACTTTGTAACACTTTCTCACATACACACACACACACACACATAAATAATTTTAAAATGAGCGCGCTAATAAACGTGTATTTTTTACAATATACAAAACTCAATTTGCATAAAATGTTTCTTGTTATTTTTGTTGCCGTTTCTGTATTGGGCGCCAAACACGGATGAGATGCAAACAGCTGTTTTGGCATCGCGTTGCCAACCAGACAACCAGACAGCTGTTACATACACGCTTCTATTGTGATGTAACAAACTGCTAAGACACGAAATTGAAATACATACTGCGCTGACAATAAATCAATTTATTCCAAGTCAATTGAGTGGTTGCTTTTGGTTTTTGTTGTTGCAGGTGCCACTGTCGGCATATAAATCAATTAAATCAACAGTGGTGTCAATAAAATGCGCGCATAGCAAAAATGTGCTCGATCCTCATGTTTTATGTGCAATTGTAAGCGGTGTAGGGTATCGTAAATTCAGCATGGCCAACTGTTGCAAACAATCCAAGGCATATACAAACCAACGCACATACATATGTACATTCTTGCGTATCTGTGTGTGTGTGAGACTCTGACATTCAAAATGTTTTGTGCCTTGTATCGCAAGCCGGCAAATTGGTTGCCGAACGTCAAAGTGAACGCAACGTGCGCTCCGTTTTGTAACTTATAAATTTTCAATTATCTAACAATCGCATAAAGAGCAATCAGTGTTGGGCATTAATGCGAGATAATGACATCCAAGCAGTCCTCCAATAAACCAACACGACGATAAGATTAACCGCCCGCTATTCTGCAGGTTGTTTCCAAGAAGCGCAATTCCGATTTCTAAAATTAAACAGGCAAATGCGTTAAAAAGCATGCAAAGAATTGCAAATCCGGTCAAATCAAGCACAGCGAACAGCTGATGCAGGTGATTCCATAAGAACACCTCAACATAGCATCGCATCACAAGTGTTACAACACCGTTAGGTTCGTTACGTTACGTTATATAGAATTCCGTGGAACGGTTACAAGATGAAGGAATGGTTAAAGATCTCCTGCCTGCTGTGCGTTTTTGGCTTTGTGCGCGAAATTCGACCCTCGGAGCCGTACGTCACGGAATACCTCTTAGGTCCATGGCGCAACATAACCGAGCAACAGGTGAGTTTTCATAAAAGCTTGTTGTGAACTGGATTTTTATCTACGATTTTCGATTTTAGCTAACGCAAGATGTGTACCCAGTGGGCACCTACTCGCATCTGGTTCAATTGGTCTTTGTTTTCCTTATAACCGACTTTTTGAGGTAAGCTTAAAAATAAAATAAAAGGAATTTATGGCTAAGTCAAAATTTGCTTTTCAAGCACGTAAAGCAGGGTTAAGATTAATTATTTTCATAAAAAATATTTTTGCAATGATTTCCCGAATTGTATACAATATCATACATTTATATCAAATTTCGGTACATTAGCTGCGCACAGTTTAATTACTAACTGAGCAGCTTTACTCGCTTGCGTTCTCTTGATAAAAAGAAGGTCTGTGTCTTTGTTAAAAGTATCCTTAACTAAACATATTAAATTTCTCTTCATTCTTTTGCAGATATAAACCGCTCATAATCACAATTGGTGCGGCTGGCGTGATCATTTGGAGCATGCTCATCTGGACAACTAGTTTGTTGTCACTGCAGATTTTGGAGTTCTTCTATGGCACCTACATGGCCGCCGAGGTGGCCTACTATACGTACATCTATGCCAAGGTGGACAAAAAGTATTATCCGCGCGTCACTTCCCACACGCGTGCCGCCATGTTCGCGGGCAAGCTGATCTCGGGCGTGACCTCGCAGCTTATGATCAATCTGGAGCTGATGAACTATAAGCAGCTCAACTACATAACACTAACCAGTGAGATTTCTTTGTAAAGACCCACCAAAATCATATGGTAATCTTATTTTATGCTTCTATAGCACAAATTCTGGCAATGCTGTGGGCCTTTGGCCTGCCCAAAGTAGACAAGAGTCTGTACTTTCATCGCGAAGAGTATCTCAGGGACACCACACCCGTAGCTCCGACGGCAACACAGCTGCAACTGCAATTGGAGGCCACCGATTCCGATGTAGCCAGCCAGCAGACCAGCACCCAGGTGCAGTACAGCCCGATGAGATTGCTGTGGCAGCACTTTTATAACGCCTACACGAATCCGCGAGTGGTGCAGTGGAGCCTATGGTATGCCATCGGTCTAGCTGGCTATCTGCAGGTCACCTACTATATGCAGGTGCTGTGGAAGGTTATCGAGCCAGAACCGCAGATAGCATGGAATGGGGCTGTCGACGCTGTGCTCACCGCCTTGGCGGCGCTGAGTGCTCTGGCCGCGGGATATCTGCACAGCGGTCGTCTCAGGCCACGCGCCAGTCTGTTGGTGCTGTCTGTGCTGTCAGCGCTGGAAGGTGGCAGCGTTCTGATCTGCTGCTGGACCGACGACATATACTGGTCGTATGTGGGCTTTATAATCTTTGGTGCACTCTACGGCTTTACGATTACAGTGGCCAGGTGAGTGTGAAGCTTTCAGTGCTTCTTTATCTGCAGCAATGCAACCTTGTTTATATTCCTCTATCAGCGCCGAGGTAGCACGAAATCTGCAGGAGGAGAGCTTTGGCCTGGTCTTTGGTATTAACACCCTGCTGGCTTTGGTCTTTCAGTCGCTGCTCACCATCATTGTCGTCTCGGAAACGGGCTTTGAGCTCAACCCCGTGGACCAGTACGCAGTCTATGCCTTCTATTTTATAGCTGTGGCCATCATCTATTTTATATCAGTCATTATAGAACATCTGTGGTATCGCGGCTCTCAGGAAGTCCAGGCGAAAACAGAAAATGTAGATTAGATTCCATGAGTTGCGTATGTAAACTATATCTTATGTTACTATATAAACAAATAGTTGTCAGATTAGTTGAAGCATCGAAACAAATCTTACTAAAAAACATACACTCAGAATTGTTTTTCCAAATTGTTAAGAATCTTTAAAATGGTATTATCTTAAAAATTCGATTGTATGTTAATGATTTAGCTTGAAACCCCGTTTACATACGCCACTAAATCCACGCATTTTGTACTTAATAGTTCGCTTAATTAAGACGTAGCCATTAGATGTATACTAATTAATATGTTCCTATCAAAGACACTGATATCAGAAGTACTTAAAATATTGTTATCTGTTCACTTTAATATGTGAAATTCTGAAATTATTATTTGTAACACCTATTAAAAAAGCCGAGCAAGGCCGGGTTATATTGTCTTAATTTACTTGTGTACTTGTTTAATTAGACCATATTCAATGCTATCTTATCGAGATGGGTTCACAAATGGATATTTGCATTTTTTTTATCTTGATGTCGTTTGAGATATGTAAAAGTCTACATTCAGTTAAACGCTAAAGCGTTAGGCTCGTTTCAATTGTGGAATAAATTAAAAGAGGGGAAAAACAAAAGCAGCTTTTAAGTTTTCTTACTATAGAAATTTTGTTGATTTAAATAGAAATGCAAATCTTTGTAGCAGCTCCATATCAGCTTTTCTACGCTACTGTTAATTTTCATAAATCAATTATTCCACTTATTTACATGCCTTACAAGAGTAATTAAACTTACACATATTATAACACAGTTTTTTAATGGGTATATAAGATACCTTATGGTGCTTAATGAGAATTGAGTACTTACACGGCAATTGCAAACGCGCTTTGAGGTTATTTATAACTAAGTAGGGAAGAAGAGTATATTGATTTTGTGCACAAGCAGAAAAACACTTGAAAATTTTAAAAAGATAAATTTTTTAGCTTACTAGTTATTTAAGAAATCACTTACCATGGTGGGTTCAAAGTCAGTCAAGTGCAGGGTGTTTGCTAGTCGGGTAGAACCGATTTGGACCGTATTGATATTGTGTGAATTTTAGCAAGTGGAATGCGAAAAATCGTGCACTTAGCCAACGATTAGGGAAAACTTTGTAGGGTTCCGGACGGGTTGCCGCTGCGTCTACGTCTAAGTTAATCTGTTGACTGCGAAGCTGATTACAATAAATTAAAACTATGTACTCGCTGTTTAAACTTATAACCCCATAAAAGTATGTGTAATTACTTTAATTATTTGTATGCAATACATGATTAATCAGCCTCAGCTAGCCAGCAACCGTCAATCCAAGCCGTCGATTAGATAGTGTTGAGCAGGCGTCGGGTAAGCGATGGAATTGTCTTGGCTGAAAATTTCCGGATTGCTTTGTGTGTTTGGCTTTTTGCGTGAGCTGCGTCCCTCGGAGCCCTACCATGCCGAGATCCTGCTGGGTGAGTGGTACAACGTGACACAGGATCAGGTGAATCGCGCCGTCTATCCCATTGGCACCTACTCCTATCTGGCGCTGTTGGTGGTTGTGTTTCTGATCACCGACTTTCTCAGGTAATCAGCAAGTGCACTCAGCCATATACATATTTACATTTCCATGCATGCATGCCACACACAGGTACAAACCCATGATCATCGCCAATGCCTTGACTGGCATTGTTATTTGGAGTGTGCTGATATGGACAACAACATTGCTGGGACTGCAGGTTGTCGAAGTGTTTTATGGATTTTATCAGGCCACCGAAGTGGCGTACTACGCCTACATATATGCCAAGGTCGAGAAAAAGTACTATCCCCGCGTTACGTCCCACACCAGAGCGGCCATGTTCGTGGGCAAACTGGTGGCCGGATTGTCGGCCCAGTTGGTAATTAGCTTCGATTGGATGGACTACCATCAGTTGTTGTACATATCTGCTGGCTGTAAGTATGATTTAGATTTATTAGATTTTGCTTGCATGTCTTAACTAATTTTAAGTTAATCAATTCAACTTACTATTCTAATCTAAAACCACTTATTGGTTAGCTTCCGTTCGATATAATTTGTTTGCCACAATTAAACAAATTTAAATAGTAGAATACAACCAGTTCGGTTGGAACCCGGCTTGCAGACTTGTTTCCTAATCCAGTTTATTCTACACAGCGCAAGTATTAGCCCTGCTGTGGGCCATCGGACTGCCAAGAGTTGAGAAAAGCTTGTATTTTCATCATCAAGTCAGCCGCGGTTCGCTTGAGAATGCGCCCGTCGATAATGTTGAGCCGGCAAAAGATGCTCCCGAAGTGTCAGCCGGCAGCAAGGATCGTGTCCAGCCGCTACAGCTGCTGTGGTCGCATTTCCACAGCGCCTACACAAATGCCAAGGTTGTGCAATGGAGCTTGTGGTACGCCATCAGTCTGGCCGGCTATCTGCAAGTCACAACGTACATGCAGGTGGTCTGGAAATCGTTTGAAAACGAACCCACGGTGTGTATAAAGATAAGGTTTGCCAACCAGCGTAATTAGCCTAATCTTGATTAGATCGTCTGGAACGGAGGCGTCGATGCTGCCTTCACTGCACTGGCCGCTCTATTTTCGTTAATCGCGGGCTATTTTCATGCCGGCCGTTTAAAAACACGCACCAGCCTCTTATCGCTGGCTATTATATCAGTTCTTGAGGGTGGCTGCATATTATTGGCGTCCTGGACAACCAATATATACTTATCATATTTGGGTTACGTTTTATTTGGAGCACTTTTTGGTTTTACTATAACAGTGGCCAGGTAAGACCGCATAGCACTCAATTGACCCTATCTGATTTATGTATTGCTTTGCAGTGCCGAACTGGCCAAAAGTCTGGTAGAGGACAGTTTTGCACTGATCTTTGGCATTAACACGCTAATCGCACTGCTCGTACAATCTTTGCTCACCCTCGTTGTCGTCTCCGAGAGCGCAGGACTTGATTTGACAACATTTGAACAGTTTACCGTTTACGCATTTTACTATTTTGTGATTGGAACAGTGTATATTATAGCTCTAATTATCCAATTTATATGGGTTTGGTCCAAGCGTCGATAAAACTTGTGAAGTGGCTAAATTAAGTATTCCAGTTAAATACCATTTATGAAAATTAATTCAAAAGAATGTTTTTTTCGACACAAAAATAATTGGATAGTTTGGTGTTAGGTTAAGTTGGTCAGTTTTACCTTTACATTATTCATTTATAATTAAATCATTAAAGCCTGCTGAATTACAAATTCAATTAAGAAAACAATTTTAAGATTACTCAATAAATCCAACTAACCTTAATTTGCTATCATAAGTCGTGTTTCAATTTTAATATACAATTTTATAACGTTGGCGCAAGTCGCGCTTTTGCTTTAAAGCTCCGTTTACAAAATACATAATGCTACCAGATCAAGGAAAAAAGTGATATTATTCGATAACATTTTCGATACAATTTATTTATCGAATCTTGCAAAAGTACAATTTTATATATGGATATATTTTACTTTAATAACTTGTATATATTGTCACTAAACATATACGATTTCCTTGGAAATATAACATAGATATCATAAATGCAGTTACAAAAAAAAATACGATTTTTAAATTATAACAAAAAACGCGCTCAGGAATACCAAAAAAAAAAACAATAAATATTAACGCAATAGTATGGCCTCACTGTTAGATATATTCCCTTACAGCTGATTTTTTATTTAACGCGCGGCTATTAAACAAATATGTAATCCACCAAGGAAATACAACCAATAAATAAGCAATATAATTCATTCAACTGATCATAATTGACGCGACTGCAATTTGAAGTGCAATAATCGAGGAACTGCCAATTCCCAAGCCCATTTAGAATGTAGATAAAGATTGTATGCTTGGACCTCCGCTTATCGAATTTTTGTTTAAATAAGTTTGAGCTCAGTTAGTTTCAGTTTCAAAATGCGCTTCGCACGACGCAGTGTGCAAAAGCTTATATTGATAGGCAGCGTGCTGCTAATGCTAGCGACAATCTATTTTTTGAACGCCGAGCCAGAAGATGTAGATAAAACCATAAAAATGTAGGTTTGAGCAGATGCCTGTGGCTACATACATATTTAATGGATACATATATATATTTGTATATTCTTTGTTTATTCAACTTGTCGGTCTTTCGTAGCGAAATAATTGAGCGATCAATAAGGTCGCTGATGAATCAGGGCGAGTGCCGCCAGCCACACTTGCCGTTGGACAATCCAGAAATCATGCAATTTTACATGCCGGTTGATAAAATAAACTGCGGGTCCAAGCCTGACTGGGTTATGTGTGAGGTAAATGCTAATTGATTTTATTTGGGTTTGTAAATTGTTTACACAAATGTTTTGGAGTGCTGAGAAGTAGCAAGTGGTTTTTGAGAACTGAACACACTTCAACTTCGCTTTAAACTCTGCTTATCTTCACCGGATGTGACGATTTGTTAACATACCTTGCAACTTGTGAAAAATTAAACTCAACCAATTTCACTTATTTCGCAGAAATCGATATGCTTTGTGAAGCCCGAGATAACAGCGACTCACGGCGATATAACATGCTCCTACACAGATATCATACGCAAGACGGATTATACGGTGCGCTTTGGACGCACCGTCAAGTTGAAGGAGCCCTATGTACTGCAGAATAGCGACTTTGTTCGCGTTGCTTGCCATGCGGACAGCGGTGAGAGATGGTTTGGCATGGCTTATGGAATTCGCGACACTGTGCAACGTCCAGCGACTCCCAATTTGGCACCCAATTTGGTCGTGCTGCCGCCACAGGTTGTGGCGCAGGCTCAACAACAGCTGCAGGATCTGCCAGCGAGTCCTTTTTACAATGTTCTAATGTTCGGCTTCGACTCGCTTAGTCGAAATGCCTTTATACGCAAGCTACCGCGCAGCTATGCCTACCTAACTCAACAGTTGGGCGCCACGGTGCTGCAGGGCTACAATATTGTTGGCGATGGCACTCCGCAGGCTCTGGTGCCGCTGCTCACGGGTCACACCGAGTTGGAGCTGCCAGAGACGAGGAAACGCGTGTCTGGCTCCGGCAGCGTTGACTCTTATCCCATGATTTGGCGTGATTTTGCTCGTCTCGGCTATTTGACTTCGTTCAATGAGGACTTACCGTATGTGGGCACGTTCACATACCGCATGAACGGATTCGATGCTCAGCCCGTTGATCATTATTTGCGCACGTTCTACATGCAGGCCCTGAACATGCTAAGCGGGAGTGCGCCCAACTGCGTTGGCAACGAGCCGGATCATTTAATCATGCTGGAGTACACAAAGAATGTATGTGCGTGATTGCCGTTCAAGGATTTCCTTAAATTATTTGTAATTGCAGTTTATGTTGAAGTATCGTGACTCACCACGTTTTGTGTTCAGCTTTCATGGAGGGCTCTCGCACGATTCCATAAATCTCGTTGGTGCAGCCGATGACGACGTGCACGACTGGCTGGTGGCGCTAAAGGAGAAGTCACTGCTCGACGATACCATACTCATATTCATGGCGGATCATGGCAATCGTTTTGCCCAGGTGCGTGCCACGCTGCAGGGCAAACAGGAAGAGCGGCTGCCATTTTTTAGCTTTGCGTTTCCCGAATCGTTTAAAAAGCGCTTTCCCACGGAGTACGCAAATTTTGTGGCGAACGAACATCGACTCACGACGCCCTTCGATATACACGCCACGCTCAAGCATCTCATACGTACGTTCGGTTCGGCGTCGAAAGCTTTTTATCAAATTTAAATTTACTTTTCTTGTCTTTTAATAGAACTACAAACATCTGGCCTTAGCGAGCTAATGGCTGACAATAGCTACGATAGCCTGAGCGACGACTTCAAAACAGAACCTATCCAAGCCAAAGATATACATATCTCAGAGCAGGCGCGAGACCGCGCCATGTCGCTATTTGAGCGCATACCCAGCAATCGATCCTGCGCTGATGCTTACATCGAGCCACATTGGTGCGCTTGCCTCAACTGGCAGCCGTTGCAGGTCAACGACAGCCGTTATGCTGGCATCATCCTCAAGGCGGCTGGCAGCATTGTGGAGACCATCAATGCAGCAACCGCTGAGCGTCGTCAGCTTTGTGCACCGCTTCATCTGCTGCAAGTCAATTGGGCGCTGCGACTGCAGCCGCACAAGGAACTGTTACAGTTCAAGACCAATAGCGATAAAGATGGTTTCCTGGCCGATATGAGCGGCCATACGGTGGTCCACGAAGAGTTCTATCAACTGCAGCTGGTCACCCAGCCGGGTAATGCGCTTTATGAAGCAAGCGTTGTTCACAATTTGCACACATTCGATGTCACTACGAAACTGGCGGATATCTCACGTGTCAACCAGTATGGCACGCAGGCCAATTGCATATATGAACGCGATCCGGAGTTGCGCAAGTTTTGCTACTGCCGCGACTAAACCTAGTCAATGTCAATGCGCAGTCTGCACAAGATTTAGCATATGAAAGTAGAACACTGTCATAAATTACCCTTAAGACTTATTTTGCCCTAATATTTTCTGCGTATGCTAATTACGTAAATCCTGAACTCAGTTTGTAGTCATGTGCCAAAGACTTAGCTCTTGTCACATTCTTAAGTTTATATTACAAAGCTCTCTAAGTACTTGTTCCTTAGCACAACAACCTCGAATAATATTAATAAAAGTCAATTTTTGAATTAAAACTAAATATTCTTAATAAGGAGGTATTTGTTTATTTATATATTTGTGTGTATAATTATTTGAATATTCTCATAAACATTGCTTATTCACTTATGTTCATAATGCATTAACTGCAGATGCATCGATGTGTGTGTCTGCGTTAATCGCTGCAATATTACTGACTGTATAAATTCGTTATCGCTAGTATTGCTATATACATATATAAATGAGGTTCGTTATATTCCTTAATATGCCAAACATTCTGTAAATATCCAACGGTACATAGCATAAGTATGTGTGTGTAACTTGTTAATGCACTCGCCTGGCTTTTAATCAGTAACTGGCAGATATATATATATTTATATTTTGGCAAACAAATACGAAACATATGTATGTTAACCATATTTTAACTGCTGTTAATTATTGAATAATGTGGGCTATAACACGCTTTCTCCGATTTAATTTAGCCAGTATTTCAAGTGGCACTTATTATCCCCTGGTCATCTAAAATGTGCTTATTGTATTTCTGTATATAAATATATATATATATATATATATATATATATATATATGTGTATATGTATATGTTTAACTGTTGAGGTTTATTATTATACTTATTTGTATATAAGTAACTATAATATATCGCACACAGTACGAATCGTAGCTTTGGATTGAATGCTAATGATTGAGATTGTTAGCTTGTTTCTCAATATTTCTATTATTTAAAAAAATACTATGTTTGTTGCTGCACTTTTAAAAACTGACACTCTTCGCATACAAACAAAAAACGATAAGCTTATCAAGTAAAAATAATAATTTTTTTGTAAAAATATAATAAAAAATCAATAAATATTTATTGAAAATAGCATCGGTTGTTACAAACAAATAGGAAACTAAAAAATGTATGCTAGGACCGAAACAGAATATTATAATTAAGGTTTATAAAGTAATTGTTTTGTAGTATCTAAAAGATAGCCTTGCACTTGAGTGGGCGTGTGTCTGACTGTGTGTGTGTGTGTCAGTGTGTATCTGTGTGCCTTAAAAAGTATCGCATACTTTTCGGCATAGGTTCGTCAAACACTCGCTCTTTGACAACTTAGAAACTAAAGCAGACAAATGGCCGTGCAAAACGTAATACCAATACACGATGCCAATACAACTTGGGGTGTATCTAATGCGGGAAATCCCCATTGCGTTTCCGATGTTAAACTAATTGTATGTGTAATGATTATTTGGTTATGTGCATGAGAGTTTTTCTTCTAATTTTCTTTCTTTTTTTTGAGTGCTGAGCGCATCTCGCTTAGCTGTAGGCAGCCGTTGCCGCCGCTGTGCCCGTCGGCATTTTGTGTCACGACACTGACGTCGCCAGGAACTCCTGCAGTCGCTGCACAGTGCCCCGATCCAGTTTGCACAAATCGAAATCGAACGTTTTGTGCGTGATCTCGTAGCAGCCGGTGGCGGCGATCATTTCGACAACTTGCTGCAGTTCCTCGTTGTCCTGCAACGTCATTATCTTGTGATGCAGCTCCTGCAGCTCGCTCAAATATTCTGTGGGCAACGGCGTGTTGTTCCCACCACCGACGCCGACCCCACTCAGCGGTTGGTTGAGTGGTTCCGCGGGCGAGTGCCCGCTGTTGCTGTTATTGTTGTTAATTGCTGGGCAGCTATTATTGTTATTGTTGTGGCTGCTCGGCGATGAGCCAATGCTGTTGTTGGTTACGGACGCAACAGCTGCTCCCTGTCGTAGAGATGGCGACTTTGATTTCTCCCGCGTCGCTTTGCCCGCCTGCTCCTTCTTCGTGGACTTCAACGGCGGCTCGATGAACGTGGTTGCAGCATTGCTGTTGCCGCTGTTGCTGTTCTGCGAATTGCGTCGGTTTCGTTTTTTTTCCTCTTTTAGTTCCGCCTTGTCAAGCTTTTCTGACTTGGACTCTGGTGATTTATCCAGCTTCTCGGGCTTATCTGGCTTCTCGGTCGACTTTGACTTGGCTTTGTGCTCTTTGCCAGCTGCATCAGTCGCTTTGGTATCCTTGGCATGCCCACTGTTCTGTGTGTTCTTGCCGGCTTGTGAATTCTTCGGTTGGCTGCTCTTTGCCGGCAGGTCGGGAAAACTGCTATTCGAGCTGTCTGAATGCTGCAGTGTGGCAGCTGTTGCCGCTGCCAGTGCGCTGGTGGCAGCCAGATCCGGTGCCGACTGTGCTGAATCCATGTCACTCAAATCCAAATTACTTGACCCCTTGATTTTTCCTTGTGCTGCACCAACGGCTGTTGCAGCTGCGGCCGCTTGCTGCTTATTGCTGTGCTTACTTTCCGCTTCTCGCTGTCGCTTTTCCTCCTTACTGGCCGTTTTATCCTTGGATTTCTTGTGTTTCTCCTTCTTGCTGGTTACGGCCGCAGGTTTCTCTGTACTTGCTTCAGCTTGTTGGCTGCTCAGCTCTGATTTGGGCGATGGTTCAGCTGCAGCTGTTGCTGCTGCACCTGAAGCTGCAGCTATTGCTGCTGGCTTATCCGTTGTCGCTGGTAGCTGCTGCGTTTGGTGCTGTTGAGACTTATCTTTTTCGCGCTCCTTGGGCTTGTCCTTGTCGCGCTCCTTTTCCTTGTCCTTATCGCGTTCGCTGCGCTCCTTGTCTTTGTCCTTATCCTTGTCTTTGCTTTTCTCCTTTTTCTTGTGCTTGTGCGATTTCTTGTCCGCATTGCTGCTCCCATTGCTGCTCGTCGCTTTGTCGCCTTTGAGATCAGCAACCTTTTCGCCGCCCTTTGCGCTTGCCACGCCCAATTGTTGAGCAGACGCACTCAGCTCATCCTTGTCGTGGGCTCGCTTGCCACTGCTGGAGGCCAGACTGCTGGCACTCGCGCTGCTGCCCAGCGAATTGGGCGTAGCCTTGCCGGTTGCCTTCAGTGCCTCGTAGCTGGCATGCGGCTGTGTTTGGTTGCTGCTGCTGCTGTTGCCCGTGGCCGGGCTGTCAACGTGTGCGCGATCATCCTTGAGCGCACGTTTGTCCTTGTCGCGCTCTTCGCGTTGCTTTTCGCGCTCGCGTTCACGCTCCTTGTCTTTTTTCTCTTTTTTCGACTTTTTGTTCGAGCTACGTTCCTTGTCCTTCGTCTCGGATTTGCCCGTTGACTTGTGCTCGTCGCGCTCCTTGGAACGCGCATTGGGCGTGGCAGCGGCACTGTCCGGCGTCTGTTTCTTGGGGCTCATTTCGGCTAAGCCGCTTCTACCGCCTGCCTTGGGACTGACCGTGCGCCTGACTAATGCGGCAGCTGCTGCTGTGGGCGCTCCACTGCTGCTTTGCTCACGTTCGCGCTCCTTGTCACGCGTCTTGTCCTTTTTGGACTTTTCCTTGTCTTTGTCGTGCTTGCTGCTGCTGCTCTCGCTAGATTTGCCAGACTTCCGCTCCTTGTCACGACCATGACGATCCTTCTTGTCCTTGTCGCGTGGCTTGTCCGAACTATTCGATTTGTCGCGCTCCTTACTAGACTTCTCCTTGGTATCGTGCGAGCCGATCTTGCCGCTACTCGAGCCGGTTTGTACCTTTGCATCTGGCGAATGCTTGGACGCTGTGTTTGCCGGCACATTCGCACCTGTCACACTGCCTTTGGTAATGGGCGGGCCGAAGAGTGCGGAAAAGGCG
This sequence comes from Drosophila lacertosa, assembly GCA_004143845.1. NCBI lineage: Eukaryota > Metazoa > Arthropoda > Insecta > Diptera > Drosophilidae > Drosophila > Drosophila lacertosa. The sequence continues at coordinate 358,473 of SCDZ01000018.1, read as the reverse complement.
CTTACCTTGCCGCTGTCATCGGTGCGCGATTTGTGCTTCTTACTGGATCCGGAGCCGGACTCGATCACCATGCTGCCGCCACCACCTTTCGCCTTGACTAGGTTCATCTCCGAGCCGGGCAGTTCACCACCGACGCTGGGAGATAACGTCCTGTTGAGGCTGCCGGCTGCCGCAATGCTGGCACCAAACACAGGTACGCCACCGCCGCGCATTAGCTTCACCCGGAACTCCTCTGAAGGCGTCTCAAAGACATGTGTTTTGACTTCGACGCGGTGCCGGGGCGGTCCCGTCTGTTGCAGGTCCAAATCGTATTGGTACATAATGCGCTTGGGCTCGTCCCTATTGCGAAAGTATATCTCGACGGGCAGTATGAATCCGGCATAGCCCGATTCCTGTATCGCATAAGGTGGCTCTTTGATAACTGAAAAGCAGAAATATATTAGTACGATTTTTGGCGCGCAAATTGAAAGCTCATATAAATCTGAAATTTTACCTCGCTTTGGCTTGGGAAATGATTCATGGAGTATAAAGACAACCTTGTCAACGAACGCACTTATGTCTGCCTTGTTCACGCCCTGCACATATATCTCCCAGTCGTGGGTGAAGGCCTGTGGATGTTTCTTGCTGCGCAGCTTTGACGTGTGACCAATTTCGAACTGCACCTTGACTGCCATATCGACGATGCCGGCAACGGTATAGCATTAAACCTATATAGCGGTTTTATCAATATTCTGCAATGATTTGTGTATATAAACAAAACTGTTTTGCAGTTTTTCTGCTCGTCTCTGAGGCGGCGCAGTGTGAGTGTCTGCAAGAGTTCTGCGTGTGTTGGTGCCACCTTAGCCGAATGTGCCCAGCTAGAGCACTAATAGGTTAATGTTTACAGCTCTGCAATTGAACACTTTATACGAAAGACGCAAGTATAAGGCACACTACCTGCTATTTTATTTAACAACAAATACGGGCAAAGAAAATGAAAACACTCGCACTACATACACATTGGGTAATATCGGTATCGATATTTGTCAATAAGATAGGTAAATAAAAAATACAACTCTAACGAGGAATGCGATATTTTATCCGATGCTTACATATTCGATAAAAATAACAATTTTAAAATTACAAATTAAATATTAGTTCAGCTTATAAGATAATATATTCCAGAATTAAGGAGATTACTATTAGAATTAGGATGCAATTCAATGCAGTTATCTGTAAACTTTATTATTACGTTAATTTTAATTGCGATAAGAGACAGTTGAATTACAAGCTAATTGCAGCGTAATAAAATTAGTCGAAATATATATTATATCTGAATACATATTTTGTGTAAGGTAATTAACAACATCTCATTTAACCTGAAGTTGAGCTATGGTAGACATACGTATTTGAATGGACACAATAAGAATTGACAATATTGTACAATTCAAATTACACGATATTGAAAGCATCGAGATAAATACTATCGATAATGTGCACGACAGTTGTACAACCATCGGGAGCAGCTGATTTGCCATTCACGTGTGACCTCAACAACAATAAAATGTTTTGCGAAAAAAAACCGCAATAAAACTTGAGGAAAAGTGCAATAAACTAAATGTAAGCGTTACATCGACCACGCCCACACATTGACACAGCTCGAACATGGCCAGCGACTTCAGCACAAGCCAATTCGTGTCCACAAACACATGTGCAGCGAGTGCAGCAAGCTCTTCCCGCTGGCTAACCGAGGAAGTCTTCAAGCTGATCGATATTGTGCAACGCGATGAAGCCATCTACAATCCGCGACATAAATACTACTTTTGTCGGCCATACGTGGAAAACTTCTGGCGCGAAGTGGACTTGAAGCTTGAGAAGAATCCGGGCGCCAGTTTGGCCAAGTGGACGAATCTACGCATCTCGTTCCGACGCGAGTACACCAACTATTTGGAGGAGAAAGTGCCGCCTTGCTGGTCTTATTTTGATCGCATGTTCTTTCTGCATCCCTACCTGCGTAAAAAGCATCAACAACCTAAATCACTGGACACTCAAGTCCAGGATGCTCTGGCGCATCTGAGCAGTCTCTCAAATCGGATGCAGCGGGAACGTGCAGTTAATACTTGTCCAGCGGCTAGCACCACAGCCACCAGCAGCAGCAACACGGCTCAGGTGAATCCCACCAATGCTGTGCACTCGGCCCAGCAATCGCCGCAGCAGCAGCACCTGGACAATTACTTGGACTACTTTGATGAAAACGATCACAACAATTCCGAGCTTGATGAGATTATCGACGAGGAGCATCGAACACGCTTCCAAAATCACACGCTCGACAACAATGACATCAAATCCGAGTGCGAGGAGCCCGCTGATGAGTACGAGCCGGAAATCGAAGCAGAGCCCGAACAGCGTGTGCATCAGCATCAACACCAGAACCAGGACGATGATGAGCAGGAGGAGCATGAAATGCGCTCCTTGTCATACGATGCGGCAGTAACGGCATCGGCGCCCAGTTCCACTTCCAACCCCTCTTCGTTGGCGCTGGAGAAGCGCTATGCGCAACACTATCAGCAGCACGCCAGCAGCAGCAGCAGCAGTGGCAACAGCAGCCGGTTGCAGCACATGAATCGCCTACAGCTGCGCACCTACCACGAGGAGGCACGTGGTCTGCGCTCACGCTCGCAGGAGCTGCAAGGTGCCGCTGCAACCGCGGCTGCTGCTGCGTCTGTGGCTGCTGTCAGCGTTGCTGGCTTGCAGACGCACTCGAACATCTCGTTTGTGCGGCCAACATTCAGCAGCAAACCCGTGGACATGGTGAGCACCACGACGCACGCGAGTGCAGCCGTAGCTGGTATCGCTGCGGCGTCCACATCCGACATTGAGTTGTCAGCGTCATCCAGTGTGGCAGCAGCAGCTGTCACGCCCAGCAGCGCCTACCTCAGCCAGCGTCATGTGCATCTGCCGCACTCGCACGGCCACACACATCATCCGGCGACGGCGTCACAGCGCATGGAGGTGAACAACTCTTCGGCCGCTGTGGTGGCAACAGCGGGTGGCGTGGAATTGTGCGACTGCAAGACCGATTCGGATGCCATGTTTCTGATGAGCCTTCTGCCCGATATACAGAAACTGAATGGACGCGATCGGGGCAAAATCAAAATAGCTTTCCAAAACATACTGCAGGATTACTTGTATCCCGACTAAGTGCGACTTTAAGTCATATCCGCTGCTAGTTAAGATCTCCCAGCTCCTCTGTGTATACAATTTTGCTTATAGCATGCACAACTCCACGTCGATTTATTATTAATGATTGATTGATTGATCCGGCTCAGCCGTAGCTATTCATTTTCGTTCGCATAATTCCTTAAAAGCTTTGCTGTGCAAAAAAGAAAAACCAAGTTTCCTTAAATTGTAACTTAAATGTAGCCCCTTTGAAAAATATGTGTTATAAATTATTTTATTTATATGTATAAATATTTATAAATAATTTATGTTTAAAACAAGAAATTCATTCAAAATTTACAGCAACTGTTTATGACTAAAGTTAAACTATAACTCATTGATTTGTTTTGAGTTGAGCTGCTTTTAGCAGCTTTTATGTGTATATATGTTTAAATAGTATCGAACTTTTGTTGTTTGATAAATATGGTTTAAAATTCTTCGATTTTGCCACTGTTCCTTAATCAAACAGCTTCAGATCGCGCGCTATTTTCTGTATCTTGTTATCCAGCGTTTTGTCCTCGTACTCACATATGTAATAATGCCTGGACGTGCACTCCTGTCCGTAGTACACATAGCTGTGCTTGCCCGCGTTGTAGCTGAGGCGCAGGCAGCGTCCTTTGCCCTCGATCTGCACTGTGTTATTGAGCACATCGTTGTCGTCGGTGGCTTCCTCGCTGCTCTCCACCAGGTTCGATGCCGTCGAATTCTCCGCCTTCTGTGACATTGCTATCGACGTGAGATTTGTGTTCGGATTAACGGGCTTTGCGGAATTCGCCCAAATCCAGAGCAAACCCGGATTGAGACCACCCAGCCAATAGTCACGACCCCTGTGCGTCGGCTGATTGAGTAAATAGGCCATAATCTCCTCGTTCTCGGACACCTTCTCGAACTCAGCCAGATGCGCCGACAGGCCCTTGCAGGCGGTATTCGCGGTCTTCCAGTTCACCTGCTGTTGGCTGTTGATGTAGTAACAATTGTCGCTGATGCGCGTAAAATTCGTGGGGCAAGGATCGCGCACTTCCTTCTGATTGTTGCCGGCCATCAAGTAATAGATCAATTGTTCCGTGCGCCGCACACGACTTTCCAAGTAATCTGAAAGTCATAATTTAATTAATAAGAGCCGCAAAGAGAGAGGGAGAAGGAAAAACTGTGAAGTTGGCCAAAGAGCTCATTTTTTAATAGAGGCAAGTTAGTGGGAGAGTTAAGAAAGAGAGAGAAAAGGCGTTTATATTTTAATTTTGTAAGAAATACTCTTTAAGAAAAGGAAGAGTTTGAATGGGTTATAAGCAGGAGATGGTATTGTTTTGGAGACTTAAATAATTTATATATAGTTTCAGTGTTTGTAGCGGCAGAGAAAGATTAAATAGTTAATTTTTTTTGTTTCTTACCAACACGATAGACGAGCTTCTCAATGGCGCCCAGCAGATACAAATCATTTTCGGAAACGGCTCGGAATGTGTTGGGTGGACTGCCGTGGGGCGCGAGATGTTGCTGCTGCTGCTGCGAGTGTGGCGGCGGCTGCTGCAGCGGCACTGGTCGCAGGTGGGGCTGTGGGGGAGACGCTGGCGCATTGCTGCTACTGCCGCTGCCACCGTTGCCGGAGCCGCCGAACCCAAAAAGTTGCTGCAAGAAACCGGGTTGCTGCCGCTGTTGCTGCTGCTGCTGTTGTTGCTGTTGTTGTTGCTGCTGTTGTTGCTGGTGCAGCATTTGATTAGTCATGGGTCGGAACTGGGGATTGACCATCGGGCCTTGGCTTTCCACGGGAGCACGCAGATGCGGCTCCAGCTCGACAGCCTCGCCGATGCGGCGAGTAATGTAAATGTTGTTGCCGGGTCGCTTGTACGCCGAGGAGTGGTAATTGATGGGTCCGTTCATGTCGCCGCCCATGTAGTTCAGATCTTTGGACATGCGCTGGCCGCTACTGCCGCTGCTGCTCTGGCTGCAAAGGGGCACAAATGAGTCAAACGAATAACAGAAAAAACAACCCACACACCTCAAAACATAATCTTCGAGAAATTGTGACCAATTTGGCGCGTCGATCGCCGCCAGCGATTCATTTGCGTATTTTTGCATAGTTTCACTGTCGTCCGCCTTGCATAACCCGGGGCCAAGGGCCAGACTTAACAACACCATAAAGACATGACGACACTTCATTATTTGCTTTGGGCCCGGCGACATCGCGACATGTAATGCTTCCACTAAAGATTCCACTCACGACCAAAAAAAAAACACTTTCGGTTTCTTCCAGCTGCGTCCGTTTCTTGTTGCCGCCTCGACGCTGAGATGCGAACTGAGACCGCGGCTCAATTGGAACTGCGGTTGGGGCAGTGGAGTTGGCTCTGCTGGAGCTGTTGTCATGGCCATGGCAATGCCTTTACAACGCACGCACCTAGCTGTTGTTGTTGCTGTAGTTGTTGTTGTAGTTGTTGCTGCTGCTTTTTTTTACCTGCGTGAAATGCAAAATTTCACTTTCTCTCTTCACGAAATGTAAGTCATTGGGTATTTTTTTTTTGTTTGTTTGCTTTGGTTTGTTGTTAAAGCTCATTGAGACTGCTTTTTATTGTTTACTCGAGCTTATTGATAAACACAAATTCATTATATATCATTAACACAAGTTATTGTCGAAGCTGCAGCAATTATTATTTAATTTAAGTCTTAACTGTTTTTTCTGCGACTTAAACAAGTCTGATAAACGATAAACACAATTGCATTTTATTTATTTTTACTTTTCCTTTTTGTTGCTACTTTTATATTGCTTAATAACAATTAAACGCTGTTTATTTAATTATTTTAAAAATATATAAAGAAAGAGACTATAAAGCAACTATAAATTTAAGTTATTATTTTTTTCACAGATTGCTTTAAATATTTAAATAATAAAATAAATTAAATAAATAAAAAACTTTAAGTTCTTAAGCTTCTTTTAAACTATTAAATAATGACAAATCTTCATATGTAAATAACAATATAATTTATTTATATTATTACATTTCTGACTTGTTGAAAAGAAAACAAATGCAAGCATTTTTTTAATGCTTATGTTAAAGAGTCTATTTAAGGCTTATTTATTTGTTTAGTAAGATAGAAAGGGGTGTCAAGTTGGCATATAATTAAAGCTTCATTAATGAATCCATTTCACTGAATTTGATTTGGCGTCCATTGATGGCTTTGGAGACTGGCGCTGTGAGATTGGAATAACCAGCATCTGAGCTCCATGGAACGTGTTTCACCAGCTGCCCACATGAATTGAAGTGCTCTCAAAAATAGAAAAAAAAGCAAACAACAAAGTAAAAAAATCAATTTCCGATGAAGTAGTCAACACATTCAAAGCTTCACTTTCATTATGACTTATTTTGACTACTTATTAGCCATCAACTTGACGATGTTGCAACGAAGGCCTCTCAACGTTTATTTTGTTTTTGAATTTATTTTTGATTTTGCTCGACGATGACGCATTTGAAATTTTGGGTTTTTGTCTTCATCTTGAGGGGTTTTCCCAAAAGTAGTCACCTCAAGAAAACCACATAATAATAATAGTTTCGAAATTTTGAATTTGTGCGTAATGTGTGAGCTTTACCATAAATTACTTTTAAATCCATGAACATTTTTAGATTATTTTGATTTGTATATGTTCCAAAGGCAGATCAAGATTTGAATATATATTTTCTGAAATTTAAAACGTTCGTTTCTGCCTCCATATATCTGACTAACAATCCCTTAATGCTTATATTAAAATCAGCTAATCATTTACAGGGTATATTTAAGTCACAAATTCTTCACTTTTTCATACTTACTTCTCATGCAAACCAGCAGAAAAATGCACTTAAATCAATTATTATTTATAAAAAAAAATGTTGCTTTATAAAAGTCCGTCATCCCTGTTATGCCCGCTAATTACAGGGTAGTTCGTTACCATGCAAAGAAAATAAGTAGTGCACTCTCATCAAAGCAAACATCAACATATAATTTTTTTGGAAAATTTTTCTTTTATAAAGTTTTTTTATACTTTTTTTTGTATTTTCTGTGTGGTGTGTGTTTTTTTTTCTTTTAATATATTATAAAATTTGAAAATTGTAACCATTCTTCGTTCTTAACAGCATAGATACATATTTAACTCTCTCGCTCTCTCTCTCTCTCTATCTTTATCTTTAGCTTTAGCTTTATCTTTATCTCTCGTGCTTTTACTATCTTGAATGTTTTTTTTTATTTCTGCTCGAGTTCTTAATATTTTTAAACATGACTTTAAAAATACAAAAATTTAAAGTTGAATTCATATTTTGGTTTTTAGTTATTTGATTTCATTTATCTGTAGCTACTTGGCGGGAACTCAATTCCAGATCGATCTGACATATATGCGAGATGGTTGCTGCTGTTGTAGATCTTGTTGTTGTTGTTATTTATTTATTAAATAGAAATTGTTATACACAATGGATGTTGTTCTTGTCGTATATCGGTTTGATTAGCAAAATGGTATTGAGATGACAATCGTTTACATTTAGTTGAGTTCCACTTCCATCGTCCAACGTCCATCGTCCATCCGCTTAATAGCCAGCCAGCTCGGCGAATGTGGAGTCCATCTCGTCGGCCAGGGACTTGTATCTGTCCTTGTTGATGCCCAGCTCGTCTGTGAATCGAATGTGAATAGAGCAAAGTTAATATTGCGATTGGAAAACATGATTGATTGGAACACAATGCAACATAAATGAAACAAAATAGTATCTTGAGCCACGGCACCAGTTGGTGGCTGTGATATACACTGTAAGAAAACAAGTGTTGCTTGTTAATATCATTGTTAGTTGTGCGCTGTTTTGGCGAGCGTTTACAATTATATATATTTATATTTAATTTAGTACTTTTTAATACACAATTAACGATTGCGATCTGTGTGTCTTGGGCAAGGGGGATGGGGGGGCTTGGATAGGGGAAATAGTTCTGACTTTCTAACGCTAAACATTATCGGAAAATGAGCAATGATCATCAACTAATTCAACGAGATCTTGATCCGAACTACAAAAAAGATGAGAGACGAGTTATGCATAGGCAGAGAAAAGGAGAGAAACTCTCAACTAGAATTGAGAATAGTTGGGCTTGTTTGTGTCTGGGTAGGCAAGACAATCATTTTTTTTTTTTTGTTGAACATGCCACATAAAAACAGATTAAAGGAAAACAAAGAAAGAACTTCGCACTAAACAGAAATTATTGTTCGATATATACATACATATATAAAAAGCATAATTGAAATCACCTGTTTTTCTTTTGTTTGTTTTTTTTTTTTTTTGAAAGCATAAATAACTACAGTTGGCATTTTTCATATATTGAATGTGGCACCTTTTTTGGTCTGGACTTATTTTTTACAGTGTGGTTGCATTTTTTTTTGGAGGAGGGGGCGGGGGTGGGGCTGGACTTAAACCACAGTGAAGCAGGACTAAACAAATTTTATTTACAGTGTAATTTGTGACTGAATATTTGTGGCAAATCTACAAAGTGTGTCCAGAGGGGGAAGATCTTTGCTAGGGAACTGTAAGTATATGTGTGTGTGTAAGTATGCGTGTGTGTAATGTTATGGAAACTGTTTGGATTTGGTTTGTGTGTGTGTTTTTAATATCCAGTAAGTTCAGCAAATGTCTGGTCCAAATCGTCGCAGATTGCTTTGTACTTCTCTTTCTCATGGAAGAGACGGTCTGCAAAAAGCATTTGTTGTTTATTTATTTATATTACATATGTCAAATTAATAAAAGCAGTGTGGGCAGCGATTGTCGATTTCAACAACCAACATATGTACAATGTCTGCTGTACATATACATATATACATATATATATTTAAATATATATAGAGAGTAGTTAGTTGAAGCTGCACTGAGTTTACGAACTTGCGCATTCAATGCGATATTTACATATCAAATGGAGCTCAAAGGTTTTAGGGGTTTTCAATGGGGCACATACCTTCTAGTCTGTCGACCTCCTTCTGCAGGCGCTTCACTTGCTTCTCGGCCTGCTCGGCGCGCTGTTCGGCCTCCTTCAACTTGACGGAGAGGGTCTTCATCTCGCGCTTGAATTCCTCCACGCGCTGGTTGGCCTTCTCCTCGGACACTTCCAGGGATTTCAGCGAGTTGCCGACAACCTATCAGAACCACATTTAAATATACCACAAACTATTATATGTGTTTTATATGAGGCACCTTCAATTCTTCCTCCAGCTCCATGATCTTGGATTCACCGGAGCGGACACGATCCTCAGCGACCTCGAGCTCGTCTTCAACGAAGGCCAGCTTGCGGGAGACTTCGTCGGACTTGGTGTCGGCATCCTCAGCCAGCATGCGGGCTTCCTTCAGCTGGTTGGTCAACTGATCCATGCGCTCCTCATCCTGCTGGGAACGGTTCTCCAATACTTTGCACATACGGTTGTTCTCATCGGCCGATTGTGTGGCCTCCAACAGCTTCTGTTGTGCGGTGGTCGAGCGCTCCTCAGATTTCTCCAGATCCTCCTCAATCTGTTGGACCTTACGGTTCAAGGTGGCCACCTCGGATTCGGTGGAGGTCAGCAGCTTCTCCTTCTCCTCCAGCTCGGTGTTGGCCTTCTCCAGCTGCTCCTTGGCGGTGACCAAATCGACCTCAACCTGAACGAATTTCTTCTCCAAATCGCGCACCTCCTCATTGAGTTTGTCGGCACGCGAGTTGGCATCCTTAGCTTGATTCTCGCAGGTGTCGGCCTTGTCGATGGCGTTATCCTTCTCAAGCTTCATCGCTTGCATCTTCTTCTTGATGGCGTCCATGGTGTTTGTGTTTTTGTTTTTCGCTTAGGAGGGAAGAAAACTGGAAAAAGGCACTGCAAATGCAATTTAAAGAAACTTCATTAATTAATTACTTTAACTATTAGGGAAATTGAGGTCTTTTTGGCACTTTGTAACTCAACATTTCAATTGCCTGTCGCATGTTTTTTCGCAGCTCATAAAAATGCACTTTAAACAAACTATGTTTACTTAAAGAGCTTATGAGATAAAAAGTACATATACATACATATATACATATGTATGTATGTGTGTATAATAATGTAAACATTTTTCAAAGCTAACGTAATTTTTTACTTTTCTTTCATTTTTTTTGTTTAAAATACGCCCACAAGAAAACTGGACGAATTTTATAGCGTGCCCTCTCGCTCTTTCTCTCTCCCTCTCTCTTTCTCTTTTTTGTTGTGCGCTTTTCAAAAGATTTCGAAGAATTTAAAAATAAACCTGATATGCTTTTGCATATCCAGTCCGCATATACATATAAAAAAAAATGTTGCTGGCGCTTTTTGGACATTTTGGCCTGGCCTGTAATTCTAGAGTGTGTTTCAAAATTAACACACGCATATATATATAAACATGTGTATGTGTATACATATACATATATATATATCTATGATGATTGCAATTTGAACATTTTCAGCTCGTTTTATACACATTTCTTTTTTGGGGTCAGAATTTGTGTGGGTGTAAGGTTGTTGGCGTGTGTGTGTGTGTGTTTGTGTGTGTTGCTTCTTAAGTGGGGCAAAGTCATTGATGTTGTATTTGTGAGGTGGGCTAGAACTTGGGGTACTAAAAAACTGTAAATTTCTTAGAGTTCAAAAGTTTAAATAAGAAGTGGGCAATGTAAGAAAAAGAGAGAGAGAGAGATAGAGAGATAGAGAATGGCTTAAAGATCTTCTATTAATCCTTAATAAAGTTAAGCTTTTAAAATTTTGTTGAAAATTAATTGAAAAGTTGTAAGTTAATTTATTTTAAATAGTTAAATTTGTGTAGCAAAAATATATATTTTTTTAGCTTGTTTTATTACACTAATTTTGAATAATCTTTTTTAAATACTTTTGTATATTATACAGCCCCCGTGGCCTTCAGTCTCTCTTTGCATATATGGCAAATTATTATTTTCGTCCACGCCAAATGTTGTGTGGGTGGTTTCCCCAAGTATCTATATAAAATATATATATATATGTGTATATATACGAAAATCTGAATCTCTGTATATACGTAACATATACATGGCTGATGCTCTCTAATAATTTTCGAGCATTTCTGACATAAAGCCAAAAACAAACTCAAGGATAAATTACCAATAGCAAAAATTGTTCGTGTGAGATCACGAAAGCTAAAGCGAGCGAAAGCTTTTTCGTCTAAGTTTCAAGTAGAGTTAAAAATAAAATCTCTAAAGTTGCTGCTCAGTGTGTGCTTGTAGCTGTATCTGTATCTGCATGTGTATTTGTATCTTGTATCTTGTATCTGTATCTGTAGTTGGGTGCGACAGGCAGGTGTCTGTCTGCAGTTAATTTTATAGAATAATAGAAATCTGCTCAGCGGCAGCTTTTCTGCGATCTCTGTGTGTGTGTGTAAAAATTGTGCGTATGTGCATATGTATGTGTGTAGCTTTTCAAATGTATGTGTGTGTGTGTGCGAATTCTCAGAGCGACGTATATTTTTGTCAGATTTAGTTACAAAATTCCTTATAAGCGAATTGCGCAGAGCGTCCATAAGTAATCATAAATACTTAATTTGTTATATTCTGCATAATAAATGTTTAATTTTCAAATGTTAGTTGCTTTTGTAATCCTTCTGGCAGTTACTTGAGTTTTAATTTGAAAATTTTTGTTTTCCTTTAACACTTTTACTTTATTTTTAGGCTTTTTTTCGATTGGTTTTTTTTTTATATATTTTTAACATTCCTTTAAAATTTCTATTTATAGACACATACATATGCACGTTTATATAGTTGATTATTGTATATATATTTTTTAATTTTCGTTATGTAGAAAGCAAATTTGACAAATGCAATTTCGCATGCACTTTTCACTTGATGGTTTTTCCTTTTACCAAAACTGATTTGATTTGAATTTGATTATTTATGCAGGTTTACATATATATGCATATATGTATATTATGGAATTTTTGGTATGATTTTTGAGATTATTTTTTGTAGAATGCAAAAATCCTGGCAGCAGCCGCAACTAACCTTAGCGTTTCAAACACACTATACGCTGTCGAAACCCCGAGAACACTGATGCTGACCGAGTCGCGGTGCCGAGAAAGCGACCCCAAGAAATAACGCAAGGCGCGCACACACACACACGCACACACCTATACACATACGCAGTATTGAATAATTTTTCATTTCGTAAAATTTCCCATTAAAAAAAATCTAAGCGGAAAGCGCTTTCGCAACTTTGCTTGGGCTGATCGAAATTTCCCTCGAAATTTCCCCAAAAAAAAAATACACATACATATATAGATCATCCTATCCGTGTGTGTTCGTACAGAGATTTTCTCTCTCTCTCTCTCTCTCTTGATTTTCTATTGCTCCCGATTTTTCTTTTGCTGCATTCTCGTCATATGCCTCACAGACAGGCGTGAAAATTATGCGTTCTTTTTTTTTCTTAATTGAATATATATATATATTTATTTTTTTTTTGTTTTCTATTCATTGGTCTTGTGTATCTGTATCTGTATCTGTATCCATCCAAAGTGCGGCTAAAAATAGCGCATAAATGTACGAAACAGGCCCGAGACGGACACGGCTAACAAGACGAGAATCTATTTCGATTAAATAAATATTGAGAAATATCTTTCATTTTTTTTTCGCACATTGGAAGCTGCTTCCCAACATTTTGAAATGTGACGTGGAACAAGAAAAACGACAATTTTCACAGATATTTGTAAAATTTGGGCATTTAAACTTGCGGCATTTATAGAATGCAAGGCTAACTTAATTACAGCTTATTAAGTTTTATTTAAATGACTGTCAAGGAATAATATATTGTTGTAAGTGACCCAATCTTTCAGGAGAGGATGGGTTTAAAAATCCTGGCTGTTGAATTGTTGTCCTAGTCAAAATCTTTTAACACCATTTTAAATGTTATCCGTGTTGGATTATAGATATTGTTAAGCTACTTAAAATATTGCCTGTATTTCAAATTGGCTAATAAAAAATCCCAGTTAAAACCGTTCTCTATATATAACAATAATTATATTGCATCTGTGTCCATAATCATACATATGCATATATATAAATATATATATGCACATTTTTATCTATATTCTAAAAATAAATGTATTTAATTATTATTATTATTATTTTTTTAATAGACTGTTAACAAATCAACTACCAAGGCAAGTAATTATGTATTAACTCCCAATAGCCTTAAGAAAATATAACCAAACTTGAGTAATTATAATAAACCTATATTATTTTCCTGTCCAGCCAAATATGCGCCCATTCACAAAAAATTGTTCATATTGGCGTTTTAAGAAACGATCGCAAATTTACATTTATACATAATTATAAATGTGTCTTTAAATTTGCATTTATTTTATTAATAAAACATAAGAAGGATTTATCACAGATCAACAGTTATTAATTAGTGAGTCCTTCAACGACAACCCTCAAAAATGTTTTATTAAAAATTAATTGACTAGAAATATGATTACTAAACACTTACTATTGCAATCTTATTTTAAGTATATAATAATCCGTGTCTATGTATGTAAGTATGTACATATCTACAATTGTAGCTGTCTTCTTCAAAGTGTTTCTTCTCTACTTTTTATGTCTGTTTTTCTTAACAAGAGGATCGGTTAATTGAAAAATCTATACAATTATTAGCTATTCACAAACAAATTAAATGCAAAAGTATATTTAGAATTTATACAACGCCAAAAAACATTTGAGAAATTCATATTTCGCATGATTTATTAGAAAATATATATTATTCCCAAGGCTAACGCTTTCTATAGTATATAATATAATAAAATAAATCCCTTTAATAGGCCTAAATTTCCGTATATATAAATAAAAACACATTACTTTTGTTTGATGTATTTTATATGCAAGAGTTTTATCTTCATTTATTTGTCATAAAAATATAAACGCTTAATAACTGTGAAAATTAAGTTATTTATACACACATATTTGTACTTTTGTACATATACAATTTGTATGTTTTTTTTGAGAATTACAAAAGCTAAGAATGTGTACATTTAATTAAATATTTTTTTTTTGTTTTTCGTTCGTACAAAGGCCATAGAAATTTTCAACTTATTTTAGATACAATTCCAAACTAGCTTGCAAGCATAAATAAAAAAATTAATAATTCTCATAAAATTGACTGATTCTTTTTTTTTTTTTTTGAAGAGCTGCGAAGTGTTTTAATTTGGCTGTGCTGGAAGCTAGTTCTAAGTAATTATTATTATTTTATTGTTGACTGGTGGGCTTCAAAGATAATGTAATTGAAATGAATAGTTGCGATCTGTGCTACAAGCTGAAACTGATTTGCCTTCAATGTTTATACGGCAGTATTTTTGTATTCGCTCATTTTCACATTTACATACATTTGAAATATATGTTTTATGGCTAAAAAATTTGCTTAATATATTTTTTTAATTATTTTGGAATGCTTAAGTAGAGTGTTTTTTGTAGCTGGATGTCTCTTGTCTTTGGATTCCATTTTGTAAATGTCAGGCTGCAGTCGCTATTGAAAATCCTAGTAGTTGTTAAGATCGGCGTATTCCAATTCCTGGGCAATGGTTTTGTACTTCTCCTTGCCTTTGCTGACCTCGTCTGCGTGAGCGGCAATTAAATATAAGTTAAATAATAAGAGACACAAAGGTTTTATATAGTTTTTGATTTATTGCATAGTTTGAATACAAATAATAAATTAAAATGATTGAGTAAAACAAATACACAAGGCGATATTGTCACATATAGTTTAATGAAAGCTTTATACAAAATCTACAGACATTAATTACGCTACTCAACACAAAAATCAAGTTGCAAGCAAAATACGTTTACGATTGCGTTTACGTAACGCCTACAAGTATGCTACGAAATACGTAAGAACATAACGATAAGTGTGCGATGTGTGTCGATATAGATTTTGTTGGGGCTCTTTGGGGCGGGCAATTGGCGCTGCGCTTATTCCTTGAGGATGAGCTCGACAAAGGCGGTGTCGAGATCGTCGCCAATATCCTTGTAGCGCTCCTTCTCCAACACAAGGTCGTCTGTTCAATGTTGTCAAATCAAATTCGAATACAGGAGCAAAGAAAAATACAAATTGAAATTAATAAAAATAAAAATACAAACAAATCAATACATAAATAATCCTCTCACAAAACATATATATTTAGTCCTAAACAAAAATTCAACTGACACCTGCACCAAAAAACATAAAGAAAATCATAAAAACAAAATATATTTACCTTCGTTAATAAAAAGAAATAAAAAATGACAGCAGTTGCACTGCTTGTCGGCGGCAGCGTGTTTGGTCGGTAATGCAGTGCGCCGCTAGCTGTTAAATTCAAAATCAAAGTTAAAATGCAACAAGCAAAACAACAACAAAGAGGCAGCCAGATCAGCAATCAGCGAGTTTCTTTTTGTAATGCTTCGGTTAAATAATTTTAATAAATCTAAATGAAAATTGTATTTGTTTGTTTCTTTCTTAAAACGTGCATCAAATTAAAAATAAAAGCAGGGCAGCATTTTGTAGCAGTTGAGTGTCTTGCGCAGCAGAACGATGGACTCAGGAGCGGGATAAAAACGTTGCATTAGGCTGGTGGAGCCTCAGCGACCGGGGCAGCCGCTTCAGCCGCCGGCGCAGCCTCAGCCGCCGGCGCAGCCTCAGCCGCTGGAGCAGCCTCAGCTGCTGGAGCGGCCTCAGCCGCGGGCGCTGCAGCAGCATCGGCTGCTGGTGCGGCACCTTCAGCTGGCGGAGCAGCACCTTCAGCCGCGGGCGCAGCTGCCTCAGCCGCGGGAGCAGCTCCCTCAGCAGCTGGAGCAGCGCCCTCAGCTGGCGGCGCAGCGCCCTCAGCTGGTGCGGCCGCCGCTTCAGCCTCTGGTGCTGGCTCGGGCTCGGAGCCGGGTGGTGGTGGCTCGTAGTTCTTGACGAACGGCACCTCAGCGCCCTCTGGCGGCAGATCGATCGAGTACTCGAATGGCGGCGGTGGTGGTGGCGGTGGTGTCGGCTCCTTTGGCGGCGGTGTTGGTTCCTTCGGCACTGGCACGCCAGCCTCCGTGACGACAACGGCACCCTCGACGCCCTCCACAACGCCAGCTGCTGCGGCCGCCGCTGCGGCAGCCGCCTCAGCGGCAGCTCTGGCCTCCTCCATGGCCGCGAGCTCTTCGGGCGTTGGTGTTGGCAGCTTGGGCGTGGGCGGCTTGGGATTGCGCACCGTCCAGAACGGCTCCAGGCCCTTGATCAGGTCCAGGAAGGCCTCGTCGAGGCTGTCGCCGATGAGGCAGAAGCGTTCTTTTTCAACGATCAGGTCGTCTGAGAGGTTTCAAAAGCGAGCGCGATGCGAATTGTGGCAGTGAGAAAGCATTACGGGAGCGAGCGAGAGAGAGAGATAGAGAAAGAGAGGCGTGGAGATAGAAAGCGTGAAAAGGAGGCAAAGCGCAACTAAATAAACTAAAAAAAAAATTAAGGTTTTTCTAGGCAAGACGGACGGGATTGCAGGGGGATTTTCATGAGCCGGGCATTGGTTAGTGAAGTTGACGAGGAAAACACATTCGGCATTCGATTTAGTTATAACGATATTCTTTATGGGAGATCCTTTGGTGATCTATATCTAATTGATCGATCAATGAAACAAGACAGCTATGCGATTTAAGCAGGCGGCGCCTCAGCAGCAGGAGCAGCTGGCTCAGCAGCGGGAGCAGCTGCCTCAGCTGGAGCAGCACCTTCAGCAGGAGGAGCACCCTCTGCAGGAGGAGCACCCTCTGCAGGAGGAGCAGCTCCCTCTGCAGGTGCCACTCCCTCAGCAGGAGCCACTCCCTCAGCCGGCGCAGCAATTGTTTCAGCCTCCGCTGGCGGCGGCGTATCGCCCGCTTCGAAATTCTTAACATATGGCACTTCGGCGCCCTCGGGAGGCAGATCAATATTATAGTCGAATGGTGGCGGCGGTGGTGGAGTGGGTTCTTTGACCGGTTCCGCAACAACGGCTTCGACAACAGCCGCATCGGCTTCGAGGGCGACATCTTCGCCCGCTGGACCCTCTTCGCCCTCGGCCGCGGGCTCCGCTCCGTCGGCGGCGGCCAATCTGGCAGCTTCGGCCGCGGCCTTTGCCCGCAGCTTTGCGTCGCGTTGGGCGATCTCCTCTTCGGTTAGTTCGGGCGTGGGCGGCTTGGGGTAACGGTCGTTATAGAACATCGGCATGCCCATGAGCTCGACAAAAGTAAAGTCCAAGCTATCGTTAATGATTGCATAATGTTCTTTCTCGTTGATCATCTCGTCTGTTGGTTTGTTGTTGGTTTTTAGTTTTTAGTTAGTCGGTGTTATTAAAAGTAAAAAATTGGATTAGTGCAAGTATTGGAAGTCAACTTCGTTGTCCAAGAAGCCAATTCTGGGTACAGGTTGTACACGATAACAACGACAACATTTGGCTGAAACAAGTCCGTTGGTTAATACGACAAGACAACGAGATTTTGGGCGAGAATGTGGAATGTGGAATGTTGTTGAAGTTGTTTTTGAAAAATACTTTATTTGTGCAATTGCAGCAGCATGGTATTGTATTTGTATAGTATGTAATATATATGTATATATTAAAAATATAAATAATTAATTTATGTAAATCGTTTCACTTCTTCTCGTTTCAATTTAATGACATTTTATGTTTTTTAACTTGCTCTCTGGGGCAAGAAACCACATTATTTTTGTTTTTTTTTTTTTTATTGTTTTCAACCAGTTAGAAAAGAGAAAATCATTCGGTTTTATTTTTTTATAGGTTTTTGTTTTTAATTTAAAATACATATATAGAAGTTTGTTAAGAACGGTCTAGTTATGAAATGCTTGAAATTGGAATGATGTGCGCTATGTGCGTGTCATTTTTGTTTTTGTTTTTGTTTATTTTTTTTTTTGTATTTTGTTGTTTGTTTGTTGTTTTGTTTATTTTGTTTATGCATTTGCTTTAAATTTGTGTCTAAATAATAGGCGTGGCAACTTATAAGTAAGCAAATATTACACAACGTTTTGCAAACACGATTTGTTTAAATTGTATAAACAATGTAAATATTAGCATAATTAATACAGTAGTTAAGCTGGCGACAAAAATACAAAATAGAATCTTTCCTTTTCTTCGTTTACTTTACATACATATGTATAAATAATTACACATAAACTAATTTGCAAGTTGTGTCTTTTGTCATCTATATTATAATTATAATGCAATCAATATCAAAACAAAAAGTTATCAAACGCAAAAAGAAAGAAAAATATTGCAACAGTGTTGTCAAGCAACGAGCTAATAAAAATAAGTGCCGCCATTTTGGCCATTACACAGCGACGACCGAGCGCTTGCCATTCACAGCGCAACGCGGACAGCGCTCAGTCAACGGCTTTTGCACTGCTTGAAAATTTTGAATGTTTTGCGTATACACGATAAACATATATAATAAATAAATATATATGTGAATTTGGAATGCGCTTGCTACAAGAGAATGTTTTTTGTTTGAATGTTTTTGTCTTTTGTTTGTTTTTGTTTTTTTCGTTTTTGTTATCAATCGTTATTATAGGTTTTCCTTTCTTTCTTGTCTGCTTTTCTTTGAGTTGGAACCGCTTAAAAATTAACGTTTTAGAGTTTATCAAAATTGGCGTACACTCTTTCTCTGCATGGAAGACACTTGGCGTTGTCCTGTGTGTCTCAGTATATGTGTAGGTGTATGTGTGAGTGTATGTGTGTGTGTGTGTGTCTCTCTGTGTGTGTGTGTGTGTATCTATTATTATAATATGGAAAGCGCCAGTTTTCTGTATTGACGTCAAAGCAGGCAGTTTAGTTAATTTACATAGGCAAATTATTTGTTTACATGTTCTGTATGTCATGTAAAGTGGCTTCCATTTCCTCCTGCAGCAGTTTGTTCTTGGCGCGTTCGTTCAACAAGTCGTCTGCGTGTGTTTCATTTGGTTTTTGGTTTGGTTTTTGTTTAAACAATAGCAACGCGTAGCATGCAGCGATAAAGAACAATAAACATTTGGGGCATTGGCGGGTTGCAGGCGTTGAGGTAGCGTAAAAGCAGCACACAAGTTGTAATTGGTTTGTTTGTTTGTTTGTTTTTTTATCGGTTAAGCACAACAACGAACAAAATCATATGAAAAGTAAACATAAAAGAATATATATATATAAATTAATTGGGATAAAAATAAAAAATAATAATATCTTTAAGATGTGGACTAACAAAAGGAGTTTCAGCTTGGATAAAGGAACTTAATTTTGCACCTACTTATAAATAAATATATAAATAAAAATCAAATCGAATAACTACAACTTTTATATTTGTACTTCATTTGAAAAATACTGCTACAATATATAAATATATAATAAAAATTTGAACTATATTAATTGACTATCGCTTTCTACTTTCTCGTTTAAAATCTTAGTGATATAAGAAAATATTCTTTAACAGACATACCTTCGAGCCTGTCGACTTCCTTCTGCAATTTCTGAACGGAGCGTTCAGCGAACTCAGCGCGTGCCTCAGCCTTTAAGTGTTGGGTAAAGAGAAAGTTTAAAAGGATTATGTTAGTAAAATATTATGAAAACAATTTCAACAACAATAAACAATAAACCAATATGAACAATACAAATTACACAAGCTGTTAACAGAAGCATTGTTCATGTTGGCTTAATTATTAAAATTCTGTTAAAGCGCCAGTGTTGTAAAAGATATTTTACTTCTCTGGCGTCTCAATAGAATTTATTTATTTAAGTTTATTTTACTCAATAAAGAAGCTTCCCAAAATTTGCTACCAAAACCAGCAGTAAGTATTTAATTTAAATGAAATATGAATATTAGTTTATATAGTTTGAATGAAATATTATAAAGAATGGCGTGTGAAACATTCAATAAACAGCATAACATAACAATTAGAATAAACAATTTATAACCACTTAATTAATATGCTTACAAACTTGAAGACACTTGATTTTTAATAATTTCTATATGTATTCGGGGTGTTTTTGTTTAGACAAAACCTAAAGTTGACACATTAAAGTAAATTACGGGAGTGTAGATAATATTATTAGCTACAACTATTGCTGGACGACGCTACGCAGTCACTGCATAAAAGTTCAACTATAAATGTAAATAAATTTAAAACTTGTAGCCAATTCGTAATGCTGTTAAAATTGTTTCAATTTGTTTTTTAAACTAAGCTAAACTAAACGAGAAAAAAAATACACTCTATGCTGCGGCCACTTACAGTTTCTACATTTAATTTGAACTGTATGAGCTCCTGTTCAACAATTTTATGATTTTCGCGTGCCTAGACGTCGAGAAATATACAACAAATGTTTTGGTATATCAATAACAATCAACATGATTATCATCATTATTATTATTATCATCATCATTATTATTAACATCGTTATGTTTGTGCAGAGTGCGTGTGTTTGTGTGTAATGTGTGTGTGTGTGTGTTTGTGCTTTTGACTATAAAATATCTACCGAGTATTTTAAATTAATCGATTATTGAAGTCCTTTTTTTTTGCATTTTCATAATTTAATGCTACACAATCACAATTAGTGTATTTTGGGTACAGTTGCTACTAGTAGCAAGCAGCAGGTACAAGTAATGTTATCCAGTGTTGTGAAACGTCAGTCAATCAGTGCACAAAAAGTTGTTTTCAATTTTCAAGTAATGTACACACACACGTCCCACAAGGAAATACTTGCCATGATATGATGATATACTTTTTTTATATTGATATACTTTATGCATTTTATTTTGCTTCATTTTCATTTGTTGTATTCTTTCCAAGACGTTTGGACAATTGCGTTTTTTACAGTTTAGTTGTTTTGTATTAAAAAGAAAATATCAAATGTCGAACTATGAATTTGTCTTGTACAATTAATTTAAAATTGAGAATAACGATTTGTGCAATTTAATATTTTCTTTTTGTATGTTTTTGTTTTGGAATTGAACTAGTTAAATATATTAAAATTAAAGCATTGACCAACACCAGAGACCACAAATATTGTTTAACCGCTTACAGATATATAAATATAGTATATACCTCTTTCAAGGAATGATCCAAAACCTTGATTTGCGTTTCAAAGGTTTCCTCTTTTTGTGTGGCCTACAAATTGTTTTTGTTTTTATGTTTTTGTGGTCGTTGGTTGAATTGGTGGATATTATTATTATAATTTTTTATATTTATTATTTGTGTGTTAGGCAAAAACATAAATTGCATGCAGCGTTTTAGGGCGTGGCAGGGGGCAGGTGAGCAAGTTTAAGCCATTTATTTAGGTGTGTGTGTTCACAAGAATATCCAGTGCGCAAATTATTTCATTTGTATATATATAAATATCGCAAACATAATAATTTAAATCATTTGAGCAGCAACATTTAAGCGGAGCGTGTTAACAAAATATGAAAATAAAATAGAAAATATATCAACGATTAGTAAACATGGCATAAATCAAAAGGAAACATATATATTTTGTTAAAGGGCATGTCGGTAGACATTTTATAAATATTTGCACGCGTTTGCCAGTGTTGAACAGTGGCTTTTGAAACAAAGCCCTTGGAGCGGTCTTGTGCGCTCAATGTGATTGAAAACATAATTAACATAAACAACAACAATTTATATATATTAAACAGATATCGCTGGTTGGTTTTGATTGCATTTCCACAGCTCTGGGAAACTCCTTGCTTGAAATTGTTTTTCTTTTTTTTTTTTTGTATCTACCTCCTTTAGACGAGTGTTCAGGGTCTTGATTTGGTTCTTGTACTCTTCCTCACGTTGGTTGGCCTATTTATTGTCGTTTGTTGTTGTTGTTTATAGGATTTGTCGGGGTTTGTGGGAAATACACATATATATATAATTTTGTTGTTGTAATGTAGAGTAAATAATATAAAATATATATGAGTTAAAAATAGATTCGATCATATGATAAATATGATTATTATAAGCTGTCATCGCAACTGTTAAATCGCAACATTTCATACTGACCTTCTCCTCAGAGACCTCAAGGGACTTCAAGTTGTTGCCCACAACGCGCAGCTCTTCCTCAAGCTCCACAATTTTGCTATACACAAAAATAAAAACGCATTAGTTGAGTATTTAACACAATTTCTTTTCTTTTTTTGTCTTTTGCTGTATTCGATGGGAAAACAAAAAGCGCGTCTCATGCGGTTGTTAAATTAAAATATTTGTTCGCAATTTTTTCGCCAACGCCAGAAAACAATGAAGAGACAAACTCGAAAGAAAACAGAAAGAAAAAAAACCGTTGACACTTCACTTTCAAATCTTTTGGATCTGGAGGCGACAGAGTAGTGAAAAATATAAATAAAATAAACTAAATCATGACTGGTCAAACCGGCAGACACGAAGGTCTGCATAGCAACGTTGCCAAATATTTTTAATAAAAAAAATTAAATAAATAAAACATAATAACAACAGCAAATTGTTAAAACCGACAACGATTTCACTTCTCTTCTTTCTTTCTTTCTTTCTTTACTTTTTTTCTTTTGGTTATTATTTAATAAACATTGGAGCTGCGTTGATCGCCTGCGGACAATGTCTATGCAAATTATAAATAAACAAATTGTCAATTTGGCATGGCGTTAAAATTGCGTAAATCTTTAAATTTTATTTTAACTCAAGTGCAGTTAGTAATTGAACACAGAAAGCAAGACAAACCTTTCGCTGAGCTCAACCTTTTCCTCGGAACGCTCCAGATCCTGTTCCATGAGCACTAATTTTCTGGCCACCTTCGAGGACGAGCGCAAGGCGTTAACAGACAGGCAGGCAGGATATTAAAGAACACAGCAACACATAGCAACAAACATGGCAACAGGAATCGCATTTTGGGGTTAGGCAATTAGGAGCACATAAGAAAGGGTATATTGATTAGATTAAATATGCTTTTGCGTTTTGCACTTGGCAAAAAATGTGAATATGTGCATATGAAAGAGCATGAAGTGAAGATTATTTCTAAACTAAAAAACATGCGCATTAAACACACATTCTTAATTTATATATTCACATTTTTTGCCAATTTTAAATCGTTTTTTTTTTTTATTTATATATATGCAAAGCTAGCTAGCTAAAGAAAAATAAAGATCAAAAGTAATAAACAAACAAAAGAAGAATTAGGTTAGGTTGCGTTTGGTTTTTAACATCGGGGCAAACTGTTAGTTAACAGCGCTGCTAACTTACAGAGCTATGGCCACATTGTTCGTTTTAACATTTTTTTAGGCACAACAATTCTTAAAGCTTTTTGGCGCAACATTGAACTAACTGAAATTTAAATTTAAAATTCTTCTTTTCAACGTACTTTTCACCCTGTTCGGCACGTTCTTCAGCACGCTCCAAATCAGCTTCAACCATGGCCAATTTACGGGCAACCTTTCATTTAGATTTTTGTTTTTGTGTGTTTGTGATTTTTTTACATGTACATAATTTTAACATTCGTCATCGTTTTTTGAATATACACAGAAAACATAGAAAATGAGTTAAAATTTATATAAATTTTGGTTCTTTTTTACAACAATTTAGTATTAACAATTGAATTGATGAAATTTACAGGTTAAGTATTCGATATGACGTTTTTTGTTTAGTAGTAAAAAACAATAGGAATTTTTTGGTTTAATTAGTGTGTTTTTTTTTTAAGTTTTATGTGTTTTTTGTTGGCTGAAAACTTGTGCTAAGTTTGCGTCTTTAACAATAATTAAACGATCTTTAACTTGATAATGTACTCAATTAAAAACTTAAAGCTATTTAAAACTGTAGAATTGTGTTGTTTAATTTTATTCTTCTTTTTGCTGTAAGTTGTATATTTTAGCGCAGTATATTTTTAATGTATGCCTATTTCCCCTGTGCCTAAACAGCTAAAACATATAAATGTCTTCTTCAATATTTATGTAGATTTCTATTATAATTTCCATGAATTTTAACTAACGGAAATTAGATTTGACAGGAAACGTTACCAAAAAATTTAGAATTTCTTCCGAAGTAATCGAGTCGAGATACTTCTGCATTTTTTCCAACTTGAACAATTGAATTAAAAACGTTTTAATTAGCAATGACTAACTAATGAAATTAGTTTTAAAAGCTGATATACTTTAAGAACACGTGTAGATAACGAAAATTGACTGAACTTGAACAAAATTAATTCAGCTAAGGAAATTGAGTTTGCCAATTTGGTAGCTCGTGTCGCAGAACTTGGCGCTGTGAATTTTGATATGCGAACAATGCTCAACATCTATGGACTTTAATTACACCGAATTTCCTGTGCGCGTCACAAGCAAATAAATTATTTAAAACGAATGCAGCATTGCGAAGGTTTCATAAATAACGTTCAGGTTTCGAGCCCAAAAAGTGCAACACGCATCGAAAAGTTGAGACCCCCCTCAAGGAGAGTCTCTTACGCATAACGCGGACTTGGCCAAAAGTGAGTGTATGAGTCATTGCCACGAAGAGCAAAGGCCTTGAGGGCGCTTTTACACACTCATTTATTCGTGCTGAGTAGTCATACTTTGGTATTCATATGCAACATTCATTTGAATCATCAATTGAGTGCTTTGAGTTGTTGCAACTGTTGCTTATGTCACCTTAAGTATACAAAAATTAACAAACTCCCGTTTTGGCTGTGAAAATGGAAACCACCGATCGATCCACACCCTGCTTATCAGTCAACCCGCTTTTATGCTTCTTATTTGCCGTTGCTTTTCGCTCGGTTTCTGCGAAAAAAAAAACCCTAAAAGAGTACATACAGATAGGCGGCAGTTGACGTTCCCTATCGCTTATCGTTTCTCGCAGTTTATCAATATAGCCTTTATTTAGCCGATTTGATTGACGTATGAAAAACACGTCAGCAACAAGTTTACAAAAAGTGCTAACACACTAAATTGAGGTTGTGGCTCGAAACAAATCGTGTTGCCCAAATCAACTCAAATATCAAAGGCTGTTTTTATATATATAAAACATGTTCAAGTAATATTCCAAATAAATGTATTAAGTTTTTAGGTTATATAATTCACTAATAACTCAATTTGTTAGCTTCCTTTAACAAAATCATATCAAAGATGTTCGTTCGTTCTCTAAAAACAAATACACTCATAAAATAATGAATCAAGTAAAAAGACTGCTAAAATTCCAAAAATGTTTCCCATTTCAAGAACTTCTTTTTAAAATAAAATACAGTACATAATCTAAAAAATATTTGTATTTCCATTGAGAACTTTTTGTGTTTTTATGAACCCAATTTTTTCTTCTTAACTTCAAGCTCAAGTTTTATTCATAATCGTTTTGAATGTACTATAATTATGAATTATATTCCTGTCAATTAATACCTCTTAAAACCTGTCTCAAAATTTGCGCTCTTTTTAAATATACAGACAGCTTCAAAAAGAAAACCAACAAACTGCACAACTCCAAAGTTTCATCATTAAATACTTAGTATAAATATATATGTATAAGTAATTTTTATTGTTATCAACTTTATTGCAAAAATGTTATAATTCAATTAAGTTATATATATTTAATTAGTGTTACATATTTGCTTTATATGCAATATCCGTGGACTTGTTAAGAATCTGATTACGCTTTACACATTAGCATAGAATTTTTACACAAAAAATTTGAAAAATAAACCCAACCAAATTTTACATATAAAATATACAATAGATTAGAAAAAATATATAAAGAATTGTTAATTTCTGGATTTTTTTTTTTTACCAATTAAAAATTAATTGCTTTTTGTTTGTTACAAGTTGGGATATGTTTACATATATATATATATATCAATAGCTTTTTTTCTTTTTGTTGAGTACATTAACATTTTTGTATTGGATCGCTTAACATTTAGATTTATTGTTGTTGTTTTTTACAAAAGACACACAAATGTTGCTCTGGACTTTGTTCAGACCGTTTCAAATTAATTACATAGAATCAACATATATATATAAATATAAATATATATATGCATTTACAACGGATCGACTAATACAGCAGTTAATTGATTTTAATATTCTTTTTTTTTTCATGTATATATTTATGTATGTATATATAACGGGCGGCTAAGGCAGCGGCATGCCAGCATTTCTATAGCTATAGCTGCACTTTTATCAACATCATTTATAATCAATATCATCATCTTCTTCTTCTTCTTCGATTTTAGCACAAGTTTTTTTTTACATTATCAGCACCTGTGTTTGCTGCCGCTGATTTCCGTGCCAAAAATACATTTTTCTCGGCTCAATGGAAACCAGAGTTTAAACAAAATTTTGTTCGCTTTTCATTGTTTGCGTAATTTGCATTTTCTTTTTGGCATAGAAATCAGTGGCAGATCAAGTATCATTTGGGTTGTGGGCATTGTTGTTGTGTTCGGTTGTGGAGGATAAAGTTGAAGCTTCACCAACAGCAGCAGCAATAGTACTAGTTGCATTGTTATTGTTATTGTTGGTTATTATTGTTGTTGTGTTTGAGTGACATGATTTACTGTTACTGTTGTTGTTGTTGTTGTTATTATTGCTTAAAGATATTAAATTGGTATTTAGCTGCACCTCATCGTATTTCTTGTCAGCCTCCTCAGCAAGGAAACGCGCTTCCTTCAGCTGATTCTCAAGAGCGTCCATGCGTTCTTCATCGGCAAGGGCGCGATTCTCAAGAATCTTGCGAGCACTATATGCATATATATATTTTAATTGTAGGATGACCACGTTGAGACCATGCCCATAGAAGACAGTGACCAAGTTGTTATATCGATGATTTGTTATTCGGTACAGCCCCAAAAAACAAAACGTGAACCATTCGACGTCATCGCATCCACATCGGTGTAGAAAGTGTCGAATTGTTGTAATTGTTGTTGTTGTTGTTGTTGTAAGTTGTTGATAGTACGACAACACATGGATTCGCAGTGGTTCACAGAGAGATACACACACACATAGGTAGTTGGAGACATTTTCGTACAACAAAAGTTATGTTTTGATTGATTGTTTGTTTTTTTTTTTGGTTTAGTTCGTTCCATAGTACAGATCAAGATTTTAGAGATGTTTGCAAAAGAAACAAGAATTTGTTGTTGCTTGTTGAGTTGAACAGTTCAGTAAATAGTAAAAAATAATACAAATAGTACAAAAGTACGAATAGCTGAAACAGTGCTTTGTGTAGACCAAAGATTTAACTCTGAAGATATTTAAAATAGTTTTGTAAAATACTTCTTATCTATTTTGTAAGCAATTGCTGGACATTTATAGAGTATTGTGTAGAGTTTTTGTATGTATTAAATTTTGTATTCATTTACAAACAATTTTGTAGAGTTTACTCAATAATAAATAATAAAAGTGTAAAGATTGATTTTTCTAATATGAAAAAGTGTAGATTTTAGGAATTCTACTACATGACTTAAAAGCATTTTGAGGAAAGTGTAAAATATAATATCTGTTTTATCTACTCAGATAAAAAGCACAAGGCAATGTTTTAGCTTTTTTCACATACAAACAAAGTATTTTGTAGACATAAGTACTATATAAACAGCAAGTTACTAAGACACTACCATAAGCTAGGCACATGCCATTTAAATATATATAAAGATGTGTGTGTAGACGTAAATTTAACAATAGTTTTTATATTTGTACAACATTATTATTCATAGAGATCCAGCGATGTTTTTGTTGACTGCGGTCGACGAGTTGAGATCTTAAGAACTAAAGGCTGTTTACAAAAAATTGTTAAGAGACCTTAAATATATTATACCCTAAAAATTTGCTTGGAGTTTGTAAGAGAGCGCAGTGTTTAAAACCCATAACCTAATTAGTAACGGTAATTTCGACGCACCTAACCTCGAAAAATAAAACCAAATAAAACGCACAGAAACAAAAAATAACGACGAGAAGTAGAGGAAAAAGCCTATTAACCCTAATGCCCTAAAACGTAGAGTTTTCGAGTTGAAAGCAATAGATAATTATACCTCTTCATATTTCTTATCAGCTTCTTCTGCAATTAATTTTGCTTGCGCTAATTGGTTCTCCAATAGAGCTACTTTGTCATCTTCCATATTTGTGCGGTTTTCAAGCGCTTTTCGTATCCTAAATTTTTAAAAGCAATTATAAAAGAGCATTTAAATATAGATGTGCCGTAGGTAGAACTTAAGTTGGCTTATGTAGGCTGTAGACTTATCAATTAATTATGTATACAATTTAACAATCTGACATAAAAATTATAAATATTAGAAATTTGTGTACTAACCGTTCGCTCTCATCGGCAGCCTGGGAAGCTTCCGACAGCTTGGTTGTGGCGGAACCCAAACGCTCCTCAGAGCGTTCCAAGTCTTCTTCGAGCAACTGAATGCGACGGTTCAAGGCAGCAACCTCAGACTCGGCCTATAAAACAAATATTCGATGTTCGAACGAACAAGACAATATAGCAAACGTACAAATGCTTAAAAATTAGGTAAAGACTTAGGTAGGAGCTAACTTAATAACTTAGATACTAAAGCAAGAAATACACTATATAAAATTGCTACTTTTGGTATAAAAAATTCTGTCTAATATTTGCGCTCTCTTATAAACTTTAACCCTTTAGATAATCTATAAAAATTGTATAAAAATCTAGCTGTTTTCGACCGCAGCATGTGTTCCATCTGAAAAGAGATTTTCTTTTTTTTTTCTCCACCTTTTTGCTGAGCCACTCGTCATAGTTGTCGTTTCAGCAGGTTAAATTAGCAAGGTCGCCGGCGTCAACGCCCTAAACCAAGTTACAAATTGTTTGCTTGCGTGTGCTATCGATAACCGCTAAACAGCATGAAGAAGCCTGTCAACGTTTTTGGGCAATTATTGAGGGGATATATCGATTACACATGGTGTCAAGTTGGCAGCCCCAAAAGATAGGCAACAACTGCCAACCAGCCATGGAGTAAGAGACGCCACACGCATGACGTCAACGCTTTAAAAACAACCTTGCCAAAAATTAAAACAATTTCAGTGGCACGTTTTTCCCAGCAATAGCTTTTCCAAAAAAAAAAAACAAACTAAAACGATGTATAAAGCATATGCCCATTAAAGAACGGAAAATATTTGACATTGACGCGAGATGCGATTGCCTTTTACAGAGAATACGAGAGTGAACGAGATGAATTCTGAAAAGCGCAAATGAATTAAATGTTTGTGCAGCACAGCATACGCCCAAAAATGGCTAAAAACGGCTTTGACCAAACACGGCAACAATTGGACAAGGCAGTCGAGGTCCACTCAGCGCGGGATGGCTTTATTGCCAATTTTGCATTGCAATGCAGTACACACACACATTTAGACAGTTTGTTTGCTGTATGAGTGACGCTTAGAACGCGCCTCGTAAAAGTATCGTGTGATTATGAATTGGAACCAAAACCGACCGCGCCGCCGCTTTGGCTTACGTCATCGTCCAAACAGTCGATAGACAGGCAGCATACAAAGCACACACTCGCACACACACATGCACATGTATGAAGCGTAAGTTGAACGATAAAAAACATTTCGTATAGGGGGAGCAGCGCAGCTTTCCAAAACACACATACGAAAGTCACACAACAAAACCCCGTTGATGAAGCAACACAAAAAAAATGCCAAAAAAAAAAAAAACAACTAATATACTCAGCTTGAGTTTCGTTTCGTTTAAAAATAGCGGGAGTCGCTGTACGCTGAAATAAGTGCGACAGAGATGGAACTAAACAAATTTTTGGTCTTTGCTTTGAACGCTCATTAACAAAACTGTATTGAAGATTAAACGATTTTTTTTGTTTTTTTTAGCACTAGCATAAAAGAAATGCAAAGCTAAACAGAACAAGTTTTATGAAAATTGCCGGCAAAATGCACAAAGAGAAATATATAAAAAAAAATTATAATAAAATAAATGATGAATATGCAAAAGCTGCATGGCTGAGAAATTGTACCGAAAAATTGTTATTGGCTTAGTCACACACACCTTGAATTTTAATTTTATTTTTATTTGAGTTGAATTGCCTTGGCAACGAAAAAACAACAATAACAGAAAGATGAGATACGGCTACGTTCGAGTGCGTAGGGTGTGTTTTAATATTGTATGTGTATGTGATGCATTTTTAATTATGAACCGAAAAATAGGCCATAAAACACTAAGCAGACAACTTTCAACTTGTAAAGCGTAAAAGCTGCGATCTCTCAAGCATAAAATATGCTTAGGTTTCATAGCAGCTAGCCACTGTCATGTGCGTATGTGTTGTAATCTCGTACATGAAATTACGAAATACACTTAGAGCAGCAAAGGAGAGAGAGCGCGTGTATGTGTGCGTAAAAGGCAACAAATCAAAACCAATTTGTCACAATGAGGCATTGAATTATCAGTGTTCAATGCATGGCAACAACAACAGCTAGTAGGGGAATCTACAACGCAAAGCGTGCGAGGGGGGCAAGAGAATTAACGCAAATGACATTGAAAGCATTGTCTAAAAACCAAAAACAACAATAAAGCACATAATGTTTTGTTTTAGCTTTTGTGCATCAGGAAAAGAGGGTTGAACCAAACGTCAATCACTTGACAAAAGCGTGAAATAGTGAACGCAAAAACTAACAACTAACGGGGCATAGATGACAGACGAAATGAGCTGCACAAATTAGGAGTAGATAATGAAACAGAATTTCGAATTTCAGTTCAAGGTGTGCCGTTATTATTTAGCTTTGTAAATATTGTAAGATTTTGATTGTGAAATATTTCAATACAATTATTAAACAATTTCACAAGGGATCACAGCTTGTTTGGCCAATTCAAAACTTCCTCTAAATAATAAAAAGAGCAGAAAATTACGTCAACAATTTTGTCATTGCGGTGCAAACTGTGATTTCACATACACACATAGACCCTTGCCTCGCTCGCGCAATTGTCTAATTAGAATCGAATTAAGCGCTTATGAAAGTTTAAAAAGTAGGGGCTTGTGCCAAATGCGATGAGAGCAACACACAGATGCTACGCATATGTAAAGAAGCCATTTATTGTTGGCCCTGGCGTAAAAATCATAATTAATCGAATTTAGAACACCGCTATGAACTGAATAGAGGAAGCCGGTTTGGGGGTTTTTTTCTTTCTTTTTTTAACACTCTATAGAAGATTTACTCTCTTCTTTTTGCTTTCGCACGGGCTTATGTAAATTTTACATATATACACGGTATACAATATATGCTAATGTTTGGGCCCCGTCTCCGATAAGACAATAAGCATACATTTTTAAAGGTGAATGAATTTGGTCACACAGATAACAGGAGTTTGAAAGGTACATAACTAAATAGAACAGAAGCACCCTGTATACCCTACACGCATACATATCCCAATATAACAAATTGAAATTCGTAATAACAAAAGATAGTCCAATAAAAAGACGACAGAAAAGCCAACGAGGAACAAAACAACACAAATGTGGCGGAAGAGAACGAGCGAACGACCAAAAAAAGAGAGATATAAAGGGAGAGAGCAAAAGAGCGCGTTTGTCTGTGACAGTCTGTCAGTGTCAGTGTAATTGTATTTGTATTTGTTTGTCCCACTGTATCTGTGTTCGTGCGCATGTATTTGTATTTGCATTGGAAACGTTGGCACCGCCGAGAACGAAGAAATGCTTGCGCTGGCCTAATCTTGAGCCATGGTTTTTTATGCAAAAAAGTATACTGGAACTTGTTACACGAATTTTTAAATACCAAAAGTAGCAGGATATAACTGAATGCATATAAAAAATGTCCTGTTGCTTACTTCTTCACGTCGGACAACTTCAAGCTGCAGGCGCTTGTGAAATTCCTCGCATTCATCTTTATACTTTTCCATTTCTTCTTTGGTCTGACGCATTTTCTTCTTGAGTACGTCCAAAAGAGTACCTTGTGGAATGCTGGTCGTCATTTTTGTGCTTTTGCTTGGACTTGTGCTTGTGGGTGTTTGGTAAGTGTTTACACTTGGACTTTGCGTTGGTAGGCGGCAACAGGCAGAGATGAGATACGCTTTTTGCTTGCTTTTTGGCCGACACACTTGTATTGGCTTTTGCCCGTAACTTTGTGTATTTAATAAAATACCAAATTTCTTTCTATATTGTGGCAGCACCAAATATTTTTAATTAACAAACTGTGGAACCACCAACACACGCACGAAGCACGTAGAACGAGCGAACGACCGAACGAAGCGACGACACAGACAAGAGTATGCGCTAACCACCGGTTTTTTTTCTTCTTTCTCTTCGACTGCTTTTTCTTCTTTTACTGGTTTGCTTCGCTGTCGTCGTGTTTTTTCTTTTTCTTTTCGATTTTGTGTGTATGGCCGATTAGATTCTGGCGCACATTTATTGTTGAACTATAGATTTATATAAAAATAATTGTAATATTTTTATTCAATAGCAGCAAACTGCTCAGAAACTATAACTATAACACACACGCACACACACGGACGAACGAGAAACGAAGACGATAAAACGACGCGAGTCTGCGACTGGCATTTGTGAGTACGTAACTGGAAATGAACCGCTGAAACACTTTGCATGCTCATGTCTACAAAGCGGCAGTGGTGGTTTATACGCTGTGCGACAGAGACAACTGCTGTATGCCTATGTGTGTGTGTGTGCGCGCGAGCGAGCGAGACTTTCCAGTCTGGCAGAGTGCCTCGCCTATGTGTCGTGTCGTTTTATGAGTCTCTGTGTGTGAGTGCGAGTGCGCTAGCATGTGTGGTGTACATGCGGCTTTCCCGCTGGAAAACCTGTTAAAGCCGCTAAAAATTCAGTCTACATGTTTGTTGTTGTTGTTGTTTGCATTAATTAGTGAAGAAATATTTGAGATTTTTGCCTTATTTCTCCAATGCAAATAATATTATGCAAAATTCCGACCGACAGCGACAACTGGTCAATTGCCCATATGCCATTGGAAATGAGTAAGCGACCTGCCATCCAAATATTTGTTTGTGTGTGTGTATGTGCATGTGTTAAGCCTCCTCCTACTCCAACACCTCCGGCGAAACCAACCCCTGCCAACAAACAAGATAATTGTATAATACAGCATATAATGCCGGTGCTCTATCAGGCTTATCAACACGCAAGCAGGAGCCAGTACATATGACTAATCAGTCGTTGCTGCGACGCGGTGTGGTGTGTTTGCGGCAGGTTGTCATCGTTCTTGTTGTTGTGCGTTCGCACGGTCCTCGTCGGTTCAAAGCTCGATATCGATACCGATAACGATAGACGGCGCGCGCGCGCTCAACAAGTGGCGAAGCGTTTTGTATTTGGCAAATGACATAATTGCTGATAATACAAACGACAATTGCCAATGGTCGATTTCAATTAAAGCAAGCACGCCTTACCATTTTTGGCCAGTGCGGCATTGAAAAGAAATTAAAAGTAAACGTCAGTGCCAACATACACTACCAAAGTGGGGGGTACACACAACACACACACACACGTCCAAACGAAGGTCATTGGCTGCGAGAACACGTAGAGAACGTGCAACGAGCATACATTTAATTTAATATAAATATTAATTGAATGGTGCGCGTCAAATTGGCGAGCCAAGTTTAAAAAGAAATACGTTTTTGGGCACAAAACGAATTATATAAATATATACATACATACATATGTATATACATATATTCTCTTTTTTTAGTATTTAGCTGCTGTAATCCAACTGTTGCTTTTTATGGAGTTCTACAGCTAAAAACAATTTGATACCGGTGTATTTGTGTGTGTGCGAGCGGGGGTGTGTAGAAAAAAAACAAAGTTAATTGTAGCAGTTGTAACATTTAGTCTGTTTTTTAATCTGCTGCCTTTTTGGGCGCCGCCAGAGGGGTAAAGAGAATGGGGAGTGACGCCCACGCAGAGAGCGCAACAGGTGCTCACGAGTTACCGTTAATCGGTCAAACAATGTGCCTAATGCAGAGCGCGCGATTGCGTAACTAATTAAACAATTGCTTGCAATTAAGTAAATATGCATGCTGTTTTTGCCATACCCTGTGCAAATCGAAAATGTGAATGTTGGTGGCTTAAGATCAAGTTGTCGATAACACGCCCTGTTTTATAAAATAGATACATATCGGAAGTTTCAATCTGCTTTTGGAGCAGTTAACAAACATTAAACACAGAAACACATAGTCTAAAATAAGTGAAATAAAACATTAACTTTAAATACAATTAAAATCTTTAGAAAAGTTCGTTTTGCAGGTGGGTAAAGGGTATGTCCTAGTCGGGCATTCTCGATTTGAGCACTCTTACTTGCTGCTGTGTTGTTTAAGCTGGGTAAACAGTTGAAATAGTTTTGCAATGAGCAATAAGAAAGCCAATGTGCGTGTGTTTGTGAGAGCTTAACACGTAGAAGAAAACCTTCGCGACAGGTAGAGAACGATTAAGTAAAGTATATACTGACATGCATAGGTATTTTTATGATAATTGGGTCAAGATTTCAGACAAGTCGAAAAGTATTGCAATAACCAAGCGAATTGCGGGGTCGCTGAAGGGTTAAAGCAGAAACAGAAACAGAATTCTGCGGGCGGCGAAAAGAAAGCAAAACGAAGACGACAACGGCGACGACGACGTAATCGCTGCGCAATGCACACAACTACAAACTCACGTAAGTACGTGAGTGCGTATGAATGTGTGTGCGAAAAAAAGAGCACAGGGCAGAAAACAAAAAATAATACAAATTGGAGCATTCATAGACAAAATTCGCCTCGAACCTAACCAAACTTTTGCGCTTTGCTTTGCAACGCTTTATGACGGGGCGACAACAAAGGTGGCTTAAAGAGAAAGAAACATAAATATGATTAGTGCAAATACAAGTGTATTCATATACGAATCAGCCCTCCCGCACCGCTAATTACCCGCTTCAGCTGCGTGTTCATGATGTTGTGCAGCTCGTTCCGAATGATGTTGAACTTCATCATGGTGTCGGAGCTGAAAATGGAGCGGCCAAATGCCAGCCCCGGATAGTCGGCGCAGCGTCCCTTATTCCGACGCGCCTCCCGCTCGGCCACAATCTCGGCCGCCTCGCTGGTGCAGCGCAGCTTGGACCACTCCTGCGCCTGGCTGTCCTCGTCCTCAGCGTTAAGCACAATGCCCTCGTCAATGGCGCCCGCACTGAGATCTGTGGCGATGCTGTCGCTGCTAACGTCCATGACACCGCTCTGGCGTTTATTGCGCTCCTTTTTAGTGCCCTTTGTTGTCGACGATTTCTTCTTTCGCTCCGACTTCTCCTTGTCGCCTTTGTCGCGCTTCTTTTCCCGCTTCTTCTTTCCGGCAGCAGGCTGTAGCTCCTCTCCAGCTGCTGCTGGCGTTGCCGCTGTCGCTGGCGCTGTCTCGTCCAGCATGCTGCTCTCGTCAGTCGGGGTAGGGCTGTTACTGCCCACAGAATTTGTCACCGACTCGCTCAGCGGCAGGCTGAGTGTGCTGCGGCTAACCGCAGTGGGTGGCAGCTCTTGCTCCACTTCCACCTCTGGCTGCGGCTCGCCACGCAGGTTAGAGAGCACTCCCTTGGAGTCGCCGCGATAGAGGGCGGCCAGTATCTCTTGGACGTTAGGGACATTGGGCCGCCGTGTGCCCGCGAAGCGCGGATGATGCTGATGGCCTCGCCGCCTTAGCGCGGAGGGCACGAGTGGCGATGGATTAGAATTGGTAGTGCTGTGGCTGCCCGCACCACTGGTGCTGGACAGCGCATCGTCGTCGGCACTGTTTCTATGCGACATGTCTAACAGATCGTAGTCGCTCCAGCTCCAGTTGCAGTCCGAGTCGTCCGTATCACTGTCTGCTGCTTTGGTGTGCTGCAGCTGTTGATAATTTTCGTAGAGTTGTGCTAAATACAGTTCGGTCTGCTCATCGTAGTGCAGTAGATTGTCGAGCACATTCAGCTGCTCCTCGATGGAGCCCCAGCGGGAGGAGAGCTCCGATTTGTTGCCGTCGGCTTTGCCACGCTTACTTTGCAGCTGTTGTTGTTGCTTTTTCTGTTTCTGCTTTTGGTTATCACTTTTGTGGCTTTGGAACTGTTTATTGTTCGCATTTATTATGCGTTTATTACGTTGATGCTGCAGCTGCTGCTGTTGCTGCGGCTGTTGTTTTGTTGTTCTTGTCTGCTGTCCTGCAGCAGCTGCGCTGCTACCTGCTTTATATGGAATTGTTGATATTACTACATATCGATATCGATATTTTGTTGGTCAAAATATCGTGCAAGTCAGCTGATTTGCATATATATATCGATATCGATAGTTTTCAAGTGTGGCCAGACAAGTGCACAAGGCAATGCCTTGTTTTACGCAAATTTCGCTTACAATTGCCTTGTGCACTTGGTTGGCATTTCATTGTTTATATAGCATGTAGGGCATATGTGTACATAAGTAAAGAAAATAACACCGACATATGCTTTACATGCTACGTGTTTAAGTGTACATGTTTGTTTGTTATTACGCTGTTGCTTTTGCGGCTGCTTATCGTTGCCGCCGCTTGTCAATAGATGGCGGTGCGCACGCTTTATTTGGTGCGCAAGCGTTTGACGTCGCGCCGCGTTGCCAACGTACTTTTTAATTAACGGCGTTTGCGTTCCCGGCTTTAAGGAAGCCGTTAAATGTGTTGTTGTTGTTGTTGTTATTGCTGGTTTTGAATGTTCAATTTGTGTTTTTGTTGCATTTTTCGCACTGTTTAATAGTGTTTTTGTATTGCCCTGAGGCTTCTGTTGTTTTTGTTGGGGTTGTTGCTTTTGCCTGTTAGTTTTGGCCGAGGCTAAAACAGCCGCCGCTTGATTTTTGCTATAACTCACTTTTTGCCACTCATATGCATTATTAACTTTTGCAGTTCCTATTATTATTGTTTTCTCGTACATATTAATTATAAAATGCGGCCGTTGTTTTTCTTTTTGTTGCTGTTGTTGCTTGTGATTTGGTGCGTGTTGTTTGTTGCTGTTGTTGTTGTTGTTCAAGCAGCTGTGCTCATAGTACCGTTAGTTTGAGTCTTTTTGTCTATTTTTATTGATGATTTAATACGGGAATTTTTTTCTTGCTTTTTTCAGATTTCAGTCGCGCGTTGAAATGAGCAGAAAAAAGGAAAAATTCGTATTTGGCCAACTTCCGCTTCGCGTTTTTGCATAGACGTCATTTGATGTTGTTGTAATGTGGCTGATTTTATTTATGTAATTAAAAAAATCACTGAAATTTCATTTAAATTGAATTAAATGAAAACAGTGTTTCTTTCTCTTATAAGTTTTGATTGGTTTAGAACTGTAGCAATTACTTTATTAATTTATTTTAATTATTGTTTAATTTATGGTTAATTATGCGGCATGCGGCGGCTCGTTCTCCGTTCTGCGGCCCCTCCGGCAGTTGCTGCTTGCTGCTTGCTTTGGCGTTGTACTTGAGAGTGGTGTTGTGTGTGGTGTGCTGGCCGATCGGTTTGGTGGCCATGCGCTCAGCGCGGCACGCGCTCTCTCTAATGGTAAATGACTGCGCCCCCTACCAGGCGGCGGTGGCACATGTGCGCGAGTGAGTCAGTATTATGCACGCGTACGGTTATGTACAAGCTCATATGTGTGCATGTATTTGTAATGCAGTGCGATCGATGTGCAGGGGTAAGCAGTGAGAGTCACTGTCAGACCCAACGCCCACTCGCACTCAAATGCTAGCTCGCTCGCTCACTCGCTCTCTTTACAGAGAGAGAGTGGCCGTTTCGCTCAGTGAATTTGTTCCTGTAAATTTCATTTGTGCTTTTGTTTGATTTAATTGCTGTGCTCTCGTTCTTTTATCATATTTGCGCATATTACTCAGCGAATTTGTGTGTATCTCATCATCATTATTTATTTTAGTGTGCAGGGCAAGGCCAGTGACAACAAAAGTCTATTGATAATGTCATAAATCTATGAATTTTTTTATGTTGTCTGATAAGTATTTACTATTTACTAAAGACGACAATATTATGCCTGTTAACTGAAGACACTAAATATTTGTTGGTTTTTTTGAAACACTGCCAATTGGCAACGCTGTAAAAACAAAATAAAAAAACAGCAAATGTCCTTGAAATACTTTAGGCGCTCGCACGACAGAACGTACCAATCAAAAGACAATTCAAACGAAGTGGGAAATTTTATTCAATTTTTCATTTGGAAACGCAACGAGACGGCGGCCGGCCACCGAACAGGCGAAGAAAAATGTGCTACATACTGTGCGGCTATTTCAATTTTCATTGTACCAAAGGCAACAACAAAACTTTGGCGAGCAAATATTTTGGCACAGCGTACAAAAACAAAAAGAAAACCAAAAGCAAAGGAAAAACACTCAGCGTTGCTTTTGCGTTATTTGATCTCAACACACAGGCACACATACACACGCACATGCAGCACTCATCGTGCGTCTCTTTCGCACCAGTCCAAAGCTATTTTCAAGCGCTGCACACGAATTTAAAAATAGCGCTCACCGCAGGCGTTGCCAACAGCAAAGAAAAAAGTAAATTTCGTGTTGCGTGGCTTTTTTTTGTTTAAATTTCCATTTTCATTTAAATTTAATGTAGTTTTTATGGAATCCAAAAGCACAAACATACAAAACGCATTTCCCCAAACATTTGCCGTGCCAACAAATTAACATCAGCACGTAAAATATGCGTGAAATTGCTGACGGCAAACAGATGGCATTTTTCCGGACCCGGCCCCGAAATCGGTCCGGACCCGGCCCCATAATGCTGTCACTAAACCGTTTATATATGTATATTTGCTCGTAAAAATTGTATTCTAGTATTGATTTCAAGTGTATTTCTTGCTTTCGTCTGGATGCTGACTAATTATTTGAATATATATAGAGAAAGGTATATGTATATATAGAGTAATATTTTAATGTTTAGGAATGCTTAAAAAATATTCTAAAGGAATCTTTGACCTACTTCTCGCATGATTAAATAATATTTTAAATGCATTTATTTATATGCGCTCATTTAAATACTCAAAAAATGTTGATTTGATAATGTGGAGAAATTAAAATGTTGACTATTTTATTTTGAATGTTTAATGCACTTTTTATAGATTATAGATAGAAATTCTTAATCATGTTCCTATTAAAATAATTTGACAATAATTATGGTGACATTTTTAAAATTGATGTGTTTTTATATATTTAAAAAATTGTCACATAACTAATTAATTAAATAATTTTAGAAAACATTTGTCTAATAAAAATGTATAGTCTTAAATGGATTTAATAGAGTTTTATTTGGTTGAAAAGCAATATTTTTAGAGCCCTATAAAATAATCTTTTAATTTCTTTCGTCAGGAATTTGTTCTACTTTTAGAGCTCCCTTAACATCTAGTCTAAGTTGGAGAGACTATAAAACTGAAACTTGTACTCACATTCTGCAGAGCCTTGTTCTTCTCCTCCAGCTTGCCGGTGACAAGGGTGAGGGCCTCCTGGGTCTGATCCAGTTCGTTCTCAACGGTCTGGATTTTCTTTTGCAGCTGGCGAGCCTCCTCCTCGGCCTACAGATGATAAACAGGGCAGAAATGGACATTTTTAATTAGGGGTATTCAAATGGGACGTGTTAACAATTTAACAGTCGTTAATTATTATTGTTTATGCATTTGTAATAACAAATGGCTGTGCACTCTCGCTTTTAGTCTTGTGTTGAGTGCGTAGCGCGTGTTTTTTTATTTGTTTTTTTTTTTTATTTTTCTTGCAACATGTTGCACGGTCGAGTGCTTACCTTCTCGGCGCGGGTGTTGGCATCGCGTGCCTCCTGTTCGCAGACGAGAGCACGTTCCAGCGCTCCATCCTTGTCGACTTTCATCGCTTGCATCTTCTTCTTGATGGCATCCATGGTGGCTGGCTTTTTGTTTTACTGCTACTCACTCGAAAGAAACTGAAAACGAAATTAACCAAATGGAAATACAAATCAAAACCATATCAATAAACGAATTTCAATTTATGTGGTAATCAAAGCTTTTCTTCTAATGGAAAGTTATGTTAAACAATTTTTTATTGTTGTTTTTCACGCTCATTATATATTACATATATGCCCTTATTGTAGAGTTCAACTTCATCGTGCTTAGATAGAGTTAGGTAGAGTTAATATTATTTTTTTATTTATAATTATATTTTGATTATTATGTTTATTGGTATTCATATTTTCGTTTTTTTGAAAAAGAGATTTTGTTTTATTAGCTCGTTGATAATTACAGGGTATCCTTTATTAAAGGGTATCACTTATCACAGGGTATCCCTTATTACAGGGTATCCCTTACTCATGTGCGAACACTTTTACTTGTTTTTAAGCCTGTTTAGTCAAAATACTTTCAAAACCTAATTGCAAATTGTAAGTAATACTCACTTTACCCATTCCCAATATTAAAAAAAGAAATACTTTCAAGAATTTGACACAATTTTTTAGGTAACTCTCTACTTAGAAATGCTCCCAGCTTCGCCAAGTCGAATGTGAGCTGCATAACCAAGTGGGAGATACTTTGGATAGCTTCGGGGGAAGTTCGGTTCTTCACTTTGTATAAAATCTCATTTTGGGGACAAACAAATCGTTGAAAAACGTGCGCTTAAATGATTTACTGTGAGATGATTGACCAGCAAACTGAACAACAACAACTACAACAACAACATTAACAACAATAACAACACACGTTATAAAAGACGCCAGCTAAATATTAAAATCAGACTTGTGCGTTGAAACAATGGGATTTATAAGCTGAACATGAATCTGTTTGGGGCTCTCAGTCATCGTTATTAGCTGCTTTTTAAAGGAATATTGATAATGCGAAGATCAGCTAAGTTTTGATCTATTACTGTGTATGTAAAGATCTCAAATTTGAATATTTAGTATTATAAATATATCGAAAACATTTTTACTAAAATGAGTTCATCACGAACTTTTTTATATTATTTTTTGTTAAAATAAAGAGTCAACTTTCGAGCAGAACTTTATTTGCATAATAAAGAAGCTATATATGTATATACCAAGTTTTGTTTTAAGATGCTTGACTTTATATCTATAAGACCTTCTGCCTGAAGATTAAAATCTTTCAAAAACAATATAAGCAATGGCTCAAGTTGGGTTTTAAATTAAGCACAAAACTTTTGTTGATCTTCTATTTGTATTATAATAAAAAAATTATTTTCCTTATAAGGAATCTAAAATATGATCTTTATAATTAGAGATAAATCAACTGACTAACTATGGAAAGCTTGGACTTCTTTTTGAGAGTATCTTCTAGTCGATATATTGTATTCGAGATCTTTAAGCTCTTAACTGCTTTTGCATGCTTCAGGGATTGATTTAACTTGAAGAGCAACTAACTTTCCATTCTACGTCAGCACTTTGTGCTTTTATCAATGCTCGCTCTGAGGGGAATGTGAATAAGTGTCAAGTTGATAAGGTGAAGCAAAGAATATTTTTGCCAGGCTGACTCATTCAATCCAGGAGAACTGAGAGAGAGAGAGAGAGAGAAAGAGAGAGGGAGAGAGAGAGTGCGTGAACAGGGCCTGCGAATTATACTTGACCAACATTTGAATTTGTCATGGCCGGAATGCCAAACTAATTGAGTCAGTTGGCATTACGGCCCCTGAGTTCGAATTGGGTTCTTATTGGAAATACGTCGTGCATGTGGTTTTTATTTTATTTTTAACACTTTTGTTTACATTCCAGCTCCTGGAGGGTTGCGTGAATGGAGGGCTGGAGAGGGGCTTGGGCAGGTTCCAGGCTTTTAGGCGAGCAAACAAAACAACAAAAATAAAACTGCAATCGAGGCAGAATTTTATTTGAGGAGTGTGCACATAATATTTTATATGTATATGCAGTCGGAATACAGACAGAAGGTTTGGGTTTTTTTTTTTTAGATATAAATATCGTATATATGTCGTATATCGACCGAGGTGACACAATGAATTATGTTTGTTTATTCAGCACAAAATCACTTGAATAAAATATATATTCAACTTTGGCGACATAAATAATGACAATGACATACATATACAAATGAGCCTAAATTTAACTTTTTCCAGGTAAGAACTCAAATCCCCTTTTTTATACTTTTGGAAATCAAAAATTTTGTACAAAGGGTTAGTTTTTACTCTAGTTAAATTTATGCTGAAGAAACTATTGTTAATATAATTTTATAAAATAGTTTATTCACTTAATAAACTGAATCTCAAAACTGTCTTAAAAGAGTATAAATTAACTTAACAAAGAAGACCAAAGAAGCCAAAAAACAATTTATATAAATTGCCCTTTTTATATATTGGTATGTTTGTAATTAAAAAAAGTTTACTTCAGTTTAAAATTAAATTAAATCATATATGTTTATTTATACTTTAAACAACTATTTATCTTCTTTTTTCGAAATTTAATAATTTGATACTATATAACACACCTTTTCTGGCAACTTTCGTCTGCGTTCTAAGAACTTAAAATTTTAACCTGTTTTCTAGCACAAAATTTTCCATATTATCCATGGCAAGATTTAGATATACATAAAATTTTCGTGCTAGGCTATTTTTAAATTACATAAATATATATACTTGAGTATATCAAGAAAGCATATATACTAGATTTCTGTTATACATCACAAACTTAAACAAGCCTGGCAATACTGAAAGCTTCAGAAAGCTTTCTCTCTCTCTCTCTCTCTGTCTGTCTCCTTCGCTATCCGTGAGTGTGTCTAAAAATAGCACAGCCTAGCATCTGTTGAATATTTCCTAATAGATATTACTTAATAAAGAGTGAAGAGCTTTTTAAAGAAATTTTTAAACATTTCGCCTACGCTTGCCGCAGATAGATTTAAAATGCTGAGAGCTCAGGGTTTGTATCAAATTACATGAAATAGGAAAAATCATGTTAAATGAAAATCAATTAGTATATAAATTAATTTTTTAAATTTGTGTGCATTCAACAACAATAAGCAACAATTTTACGCTGTTGCCAAGCCCGCTTTTTTTATTATAGAAATATCGAGCACAAATAAATCTTGTCTTATATCTTCTTTCTCATATTATCTATTAGCCAAACAATCTAGAAGTTATGCTACATTTTATTTCTTGATCCTGGTACTGCCCTAACAAATTTCTCATTTCGACACTTTCAGTGCATATTTAAATTATTAACTCCACATTAAGGCGCCTATTGACAATATTTATTTTTATATATCTCTCAGGCAATGCATTTGATTGAAATTCTAGAAGTCAACTTGTGGTTAATACTGCAAACTATGAATATGGTCAAAGACATTGGTTTTTTTTTTATCTTTTATATGGCCATAATAAGTATTTTTTTTATTATTTGACTCTTGCCAAAGTTGCTTAACCTCAATTTGGTTTTTTTTTAGCTGCGAAACGTTCTAAATATTTGAAATACTTTGGAAAATATTTGCGGTTTGTTGTGTGAACTCTCGCACAGCACTTTGATTAGTTCAATTATTTGTTATTTATATACTGATTATGTAATGTATATAGATGTATTTGGAAATATCCTTTGTAGAAAACTCTAGGCACTTTTTTTTGGGTTTGAGGAAATTTTTCAATTAGCCGCAGCACAATAAATATTTGTTAAATAGATTACTTGAAAACTTTGTTTGAATTGATTTGATTTAATTTTGTGCATTCCTTTTACTTACAAAACTTTTATTCGGAGTTATCCGCGACTTGAACGGATTGTGATGTTCAACTGAAAATATTTATTCAATATACTGACGTTCGATGCTCGCTGTTTTCGATTTCAAGCTGTTTGCGTTTGTGTGCGTGTGCGCCGCCGCCGACGTCGCAGTCTACATGTGTGTGTGTGTGTGAGAGAGCGCACACAAGCACCGAAGCCCCATCGTCGCCGCGCTCGGCAGCTGCTGGCATGCGTTTTGCATGCTCAACACAAATCGCTGGCACGCTCAAATTGTGATTTTGAAACTGCATTTTGCCGCCACTCTCAATTTACGTACTTTTTTTCTGCATAAGCACAACAAGCAGCAGAAGAATGAGTAGCAAAAGAAAAGAACACTGAACGAACTGTTGTTGGCGCCTGCGTCGCTCACTTTGTTCGACTTTTGGCTCTTTCACCTGTTTCTGCGTGTTTGTGCTTGTATTGGTTTTTAGGCGCTAAGAATTTCTATAAAGAATTTCAAAATTTCAGAATTTCCCTCTATTTTTTAAGCTCTGCGTACCAGTATTTTCACCTTGTGCTTGTGTGCGTGCTTCATTT
Organism: Drosophila lacertosa; assembly: GCA_004143845.1. Lineage (NCBI taxonomy): Eukaryota > Metazoa > Arthropoda > Insecta > Diptera > Drosophilidae > Drosophila > Drosophila lacertosa. The sequence continues at coordinate 314,146 of SCDZ01000018.1, read as the reverse complement.
TATTTAAATTCATTTTTTTTTTGGTTTTTCTCTTTTGATATTTTACAGCTATTTTTAAATTTCAGTTATTGATATGCCAAAAAACAAATCTTGTTTCACATTTTAACACATATATATATATTTTTTTTTGTGTATTTTTTATAGATTTCTCAACGTCATGTCTACAAACGAATAACATATATTTTTTAAAAAATTTTTGATTCGCCTGCATGAAACAAATTTAATTTTAAGTAATCATGCAAAAATTACAAAGAATATTTTAAGCTCAGACATGACTCAGAATCTGAAGCGGAACGTGAAGATTAACTCATATGCAGTTTCAGATTAAAAGCCAAATGTATCTTAAAGATACAAATTTTCACTTCTGATCACGCACATCTCATTAATAAAATCATGCACACAAATATCTTATGCTCACAAATGGGCATACGGTTAAACTAAGATATAAAATAAAAACCTAACTGAATGGTATCTTTTTTAAACGTTTCTTGACAAGAAGAAGAGTTAAGTTTTAAATTATTATCATAAAATATTTTTAAGAAATTTACGAAAAACTTGAAAATTGAGTAAAGTGAATTTTTCTACTTAATTGTAATAAAATTCGAAACATTGTAAAGAATAAAAACAGAATTGACAAACAACTAAAACAAAATCTCTTCGGTTAACCATCTATTGTTAGCAATAACTTATAAGTATTTTACAACCATATTCAATAGCAATAAATATAAATAAATTAATATTATATTTATATTAAATATTTGCACGAAATATAATTTTTGTTTCTTTGATTGATAATACTACAGAATTTGAAAATATTATATAATTATTGGTTCATCGTTAAGCTTACTAAAGTTATAAGCTAATGTTTAACTTTGTTATTTTATACATTTTTACATTTACATAAAATGTAAATTTAATAAAATTGCAATTGTAATTTGATGCCTTTAAATACTTTTTTGTTTTTACAAAATTCATCTCTGTTGCTACTTTTAAATGTGTAAAAATAAATAATAGAAAATTGAATAAGGAAAAAAAAAAAGAAAAAAGTTGAAGCCTTTAAAAATTAGTCAAACTATGTGTTTAAATTAATAATACAAATGCTGCAATTATTTAATCAACATAAGTTTAAATGAAAATTTCTAGTATACGCAAATAGAAAGTGTTTTCATGCAAATTTTTTCGGTGGCGCCTGGAGAGAAAACTCTGTTTTGGAATGAGGGCATATGAAAATTTATAATTAAACCCGAGCAACACCCACATAATGACGTAATTGTTTTCATTCACGAATTTTGGCAATGGCCAAAGGCATAAAACAAAGCAAATGTGTTTGTGTTAGGCTATGAAAGGCCGATGGATAGCATTGTAAAAGCCAAAAAAGCGCTATGAAAATTAAAATCATGGCCATTGGATAACATATGTAACGCCAATGAATCCAACGGATTTTTCATAATTCGAATATGTTCTAGAAAATTATACGAAAAACAAAAAAACGAGCAGTATGCTCAAGTTAGTCTTTGTGCTGTGGCTTAAACAAGTGCAAAATCTTGTTAACAAAATTATAACCATATTTGGTGAAAATTGAAAAAATTACAGAGGCTTAGTTGTTCGGCCTAGGCGACTGGAAACTAACGCCAGCAGCATGTTGCTGGAAAAGCTCAAACGCAGCAAACTCAGTGGCAACTTGTAGGGTGCAACAGAAAATGAAAAATAATCTCAGATCGCTGACAGAAGGGGGTGGCCGGGAGTGGGCAGGTGGTCGATCAACCGATCAACCGATCAACTGATCAACTGATCAACTGAACCAACCCAGTCTCAGTGGCGCGACGTCAGTTTGTCGACGTCCCGCTGTGCGCCAGAGCAGTTGATGACTCAATTGTCGCGTTGTCGTTGTAGCTCCTTGTAAATGATTTGAACTCGAGCTGGAACTGGTTGAGCTTTGGTACTAAAAGGAAATCTTTGCGACGAGCCACTTGCCTTGCCGGGCTGCTGCATAACGGCCAAGGTGAACCACAGACAGCGCTGTTTGTTCCATATCAAATGTCTCGGCGAGCATGTGAGAAACTTTTTGGTGCTCTTAAGCAACGTCACTGTCAATTACATATTTGCTAAATACATATAGCTGTGTATGCAGAGACAAACGTAGCAGACCTTGAACTTAAAGCCAAATCGTATGTAAATAAAAAAGCGTGCCATTTATTGTTAGGCGGAAAACAATTGCGAATTTGTAATTTATCGCGTTTAGCTGAAGAATTTGGCAAATCACACAGCTCATTTGATTGGCATCAAGGGCATTAAAATCTTTGAAAAGTGCTATTTTTATACAAATTCGAGCAACAGCTGCGTATATTTAATGTACAACAACAATTTAAGTGGTGGTAGGACATTTCTGGATTTAAATTAAAGATAAAAACGCGCCAAATTTAGCGCAACCACATTGATACATTGTTATCGATAATGTTAAACAAGCACGTCGGCCGTATATTGTCAGCCCTGGGTTGGCTGTGTGTTATCATTTCATAACAATAACATAAAAATGTCATTTACACAAAAAATAAATTATTACACCAGACGAAAGTCTTTTAAATATGGCGTGCCCTTTCTACTAATGATAGTAGCAGGCTCTTTTGGACTGCAACAGTTTTCTAATCTAAGGTAAGCGAAATGATTCAGAATTGGAACTCACATGCACTTAACGTATTTGTTGTCTGCAGATATCAGTACGCCAAAAAGCAACCGGTCTCACCGGAGGAAATGAAGAAGTACGGCGTGAGCATGAAAAAACGTCAAGAAGTAACGCTCGAAACAGAATATGATAAGGTGAAGGGCATAGATGTTGACAATTGGACCAATATACGCGGGCCGCGGCCTTGGGAAGAGGAGGAACTGGCGGCATCAGCAGCTGTGAAACAATAATTTTTAAACATTTTGTGATGTAGGCCTTAGCGTTTATATAATGTAAATAAAAATATGTTTTTATTCCATTTCATTTAAGTGTTGACCAAATATACTTGCAGCCCTGAATTATCGGCGCAATAAATGTGTACATATCAGGGCTGCCAACCTGTGCAAATCAGCTGCGACGCTTTGGCAAATATTTTCAACTAAAAATGGGAGAAGTTAAACCCGTAAAAGTGGACAACTGGACCCCAACTGATGCTGCTACTTTATTCGCTGATGGTAAATGCCCAACACATATTGGCAAAGCGCTTTCACTATAAGACTTTTTTATAGGGGAGCGTGTGCTCTGCTTCCACGGGCCGCTTATCTACGAAGCCAAAGTGCTCAAAACAAAACCGGAAAGTTCGCCGGTTGAATATTACATACACTATGCGGGCTGGAGCAAAAAGTAATCATATATGATATGTAAATTGCTTTTATTAATTTAACCATATTTTTTAAACGTAGCTGGGACGAGTGGGTGCCAGAGAGTCGTGTGCTAAGATACAATGACGACAACGTTAAGCGGCAAAAGGAACTCTCAAGACTGTACGGCGAACGCTCGAAGAAGGACAACAAGAAAGGTTTGTACTACATTTCGATTTCACAATTTCACTGAGTGCTCACATTATAAATGTGTTTACCGTTCACCAGGCAGTGCAAAAGCCAAGAAAATGGAACAAGTTGGCAACGAATCCCGTGCGTCGACGCCGTCGAAAGACGGCAACACGTCTCTGGCGCCAGCTGTTCCCAGCAGCGGCAGCGCTAGCACACCCGTTGCCGCCGCTACACCAACGACAGCCAAAAACGAGGGCAGCAGTAGCAGCAACACCACAACAAACAGCAGTAGCAACAGCAGCAGCAGCGCCAACACGACCACAACAAGTCGAAGTAATCGAAAATCTACACAATCTGCCACAGCGGCGGCACGTCCCAGCACGCCGAGTGCGCCCAGTGTCGCAGGCAGTGAGAAGAAAGATGATGCATCAGTTGCGGACAGCACAGAGGATGAGGTCGTAACGCCGGCACCGCCTAAAGCCAAACGAATGAGCTCACACAGTAGCAACAGCGATCAGCGTGCATCCTTAACTGGTAACGGCCCGGATGCAGGCACACCAACGGCGCAGCCACCACAGCAGCCAACACCACCAACAGCAACAGCAGCAATAACCTCAGTACCAACAAATACGTCTACAGCGGTCACCGACGCACCTTGTGTTGAGACCGAGGAAACGTACACGGCAAAGCTAGAGGTGAAAATCAAAATACCTGATGAACTAAAGCATTATCTAACCGACGACTGGTATGCGGTGGTGCGTGAGCACAAACTATTGGAGCTGCCAGCCAAAGTGACGGTACAGCAGATAGCCGATCAGTATTTGGCGCACAAGAAGTCTGTTAAGTCGACCAGTGCTAGCAAAGAGGTAGCCATCAACGATGTTCTCGATGGCATCATCGAGTACTTCAATGTGATGCTTGGCTCGCAGCTGCTTTACAAATTCGAGCGCACACAGTATGCAGATGTAATGCAAAAGCATCCGGATTCGCCACTGTCCGAAGTATATGGGTCATTTCATTTACTGCGCCTATTCGTCCGACTTGGCTCAATGTTAAGCTACTCGGCATTGGATCAACCGGCTATGCAAACGCTGTTAGCACATCTCCATGATTTTCTCAAGTTTCTTGTAAAGAACAGCGCCATGTACTTTAGCATGGCAAATTTTATTAATGTCGATCCGGAGTACGTGCGCAATGCGCAATAGCGATAGCAATAAACCGATTAATAGGTAAAAATAACTCAAGTTGCCCTCGTTTGGGCTGCATAATGAAACTGCAGCTTCTAGGCTTTAATTTGTGAGTTGCTTTCGAACAACTGGCTTGTAAAATATAATATGATCTATAACAAATTTGTATAAACAAATAAATCAGCCTTTTGTAAAAACGTTAGTTATTCTAGCTCTTCTCTTCGTTTTCATCTGCACTCTCACTACTGCTGCTGCTGCTGCTGCTTGTGGGATAGAATTCCTTTAAGTCCCTGGGCTTATTGCGTTCCTTTTGCTCCGCCTCCAGATATTCATTTTGTACCTTGAGAATCTCATCGCTGCTCTTGCAAGTTGCATACGCGTTGAGCAGCTTCTCGTTTAGTTCCAGAAAAGCATGACCCCAAGAGAATTTGCCCATAAACCAACGCGCCTCCTCGGTGAAGCCACATATATAAAGCGTTGCTGCTATTGCCTCCACACAGCTGAGCTTGCAGGGTTTGCCATAGTTGATTGGATTGGCCGCCACCAGGAATGGCAATAGACGCGGATGTGGACTACGCATTCTATTAAAGGGCGTTTCATCCAGTTTTGCCCATGAACAGTCTATGACCGCCACACCCGATGCAAAGACGATATCGCGATCCTGTGGACTAACACATAGTTGTCCAACTGGTGACAAAACAAGTCCCGGAAACTTTTGGCCCAAACGCAAGTTGGAAATAAGTCCCAGGCGTGCAAGTTTTCTACCAGAACACTTTTTAGGATCACAATGATTAAGGTCCCACATAGCGACGGTAAAATCTGGCGGATGTCCAAGTCCCTCCAACTTTTCACCAGACGAATCGGATTCGGAACTGTCGCTATCGATGTCATTGGAATTGGACAATTCGTTTGCCTGTTCGGCAAAGCTGCGTTCACATTTGTGATTCGACTTAACGTTGCGATAGGAACCAGCTCCTGCACCCCGCTTTGCTTTGCCCTTATGCCGCGCACTCATTTTTCTCAGATCCCAATTAACACAATATGATATATTTTTTATTTATATATTAATTTTTTTTTTTTAGTTGCTCAGCCAGCGGCAGTGTGTTATCGACTTCGATAGGCACGCCGCATGCTACACCTTGGCGCCTTGAGAGCTATTTAAAACGTGCCACAAAAAATGACCAAAGTACATTATTATTGGTTAGCATTTAATATTTTACAAAACTTATGCATACATTTTTTTTTCTTTGAAGAAAAAACGTTAACAAGTTCATATGCAATTTTTATTAAATAATAAATTATCGATTTATAGAAAAGTTATCGCAAGTGTGGTAGTTGTGATATGACAAATAAGGATTTTCAGTAAGGTCACTCTGACGCCATCTTTTTTGTTTCACTGAAAAAATTACAAATTTGTCCGGTAAAAACAGTGTGCAATTAAAAATAAATATATGTTTAATGCGTAAATTATGATATAAACAAATTTATATACATTGGCGAATTTTACGCATGTACTTTAGAAACAATTTGCATAATGATAATATAGAAGAGTCTAACGATAACGATTGTGTCTGCAAATAAACGTTTTGTGTGTGTGAAAAATCAACCGAATCTAGCGCCAATTTGTTTAATAAATATATCTGAAGGCTTTTAACAACTCAAAGATATCTTATAGGTAATTAATCAGTTTGTGGTGAAGATGTGCAAAGAAGGCGCTGTGCATTGCATTTTACATACACATTACAAGCAGATATATGTGGCATACATACTAGAGTTGACAACGTGATGTAGGTGTGCGATTTATTCACGAAAAATATTAATTGAACTTAAAAACAACTCTATAAGTAACTATAACGTTGGATGAAATATATGTAGATGAATATTTTTATATGTAAAATTTGCAATCTGTTAAAAATAATTTTGCAAAATATAATATTCAATGGTTTTCAAATTTGAAATTCGTGCCCAATTGTCATTGCGCTCATCTCTAGCATTTATACACACGCTTAAACATATCGGAGTTGCATTGCCGCGCCACGGGTAGTAAATGTTTGTTGAAAATCAATCGACGCCCGTGCGCCGATTTTTAGTTGTGCAAAAACTAAACTGAAATATAAATTAATGTTATTTCAAATGGTTTTTCTTTTATCTATTTTATGTACACGCTACTACACTACATTGCAATCGTGTCCTAAATTGAAATTTCCTGCCCCCACCGGGAGTACAGTTGCGCCAGCCGCACGCTAGAAAAGCCAAACAACGACAACCGTCGACGTCGAAGACATCGCGACGGGGAGGCCGCGTTTTGAACAAAAACAGGCATATAAAAAAAAAAAAATCTAACAAAATGGGTGAAGTGAAGTCCGTCAAGGTGGACAACTGGGGCGTCTTCTTTCTGCAGAAGCTCCAGAATTTCTTTAACAAAACGGACTATTGCGATTTAACGCTCCAATTCCGGGACAACTCGCAACTTAAGGTGCACCGTCTGGTTTTGAGCGCCTGCACAGATTACTTCAATGTGCTGGAGCAGACATGCGAAATAATTGACGACGCACTCATAATGCCGGCCGAATTTCAAGCAGATGTCGTTGTGCCCATTGTCAATTTCATGTACACGGGCACACTAGAGTTTGAACTTAAAATGTATGGCAAACTGTTGCGCACCGCCAAAGAGATGAATATGACCGTATTGCTAAAGCTACTGGAGGCACATCGGCGCACCATGGAGAATGTTAATCGGCAGCAAAGAGTGAGGGTTGATTTGCAATATATAGTTTTGTACATATCAATTTATACAACCAAAATCTTTTATTTATAGCCACCCAGTCCGAAGGGCATTCGACGTCGCCCCATGGTACCAAGCAGCAATGCAATGGCTGCACAGCAGCGTGTGTCGGTATCCACACCACAGAATCGCATTGGAGCTGTACCCGGTAACGCCAATACATTGCGCACCAACACACAACAACAACGTAGCGTGAATACACCCGCAATATTGCGCTCCGGCGGCTTAAACAATCGCACACAGTACGTGGAGTCTACGGCGACGACATTTGTCAAGCAGGAGCCCACCTCGCCTTTTGAGCAGCTCCGCAAGGGCTACAACAACAACAAGAGGCCGGCTCAGACCAGCCTGCTATCGCCGCCATCAAAGAAACTCAGTTTGGAGGAGGTTAAAGAGTTTGCTGAACAACAACGCATGCGCAAACAAATTGCCGCCGAATATGGTGACCATGGCGATCCGGAATATGACAATATGATGTTGTACGATGATGTGCACACCGGCGACGATGATGATGACGATATGCCGCCACAGCCATCGACATCGAAGCAACAACAACAACAGCAGCAGCAACAACAATCGCAACAACAGGTTCAACAATCCGGCACGCAGACGCAAATGGAGCATGGTACAACAACCATTATTCTGAAGCAGGACTCGCCCAGTCAAACGCCCACGATTATTGTAAAGGATTCGTCCAATACAAAGCTCAATCATACTAAAATCATAGCCGAAGTTTTGCGCCAATATCCGCACATTGTCAAGGGCCATAAGAATATCAAGCTAAAAATAATGCCCAGCAGTCCAGTCGAAAAGGCAACGACTGCTGTTAAACGCGCCTCTCCGGCGCCAGCAGCTGCATCAGCAGCGTCTCCAAGCGCTACGTCGCCGCACAAGAAGCTGCATGTCTCATTCAAGCCGGACAAACCCATGATAACCACGCAGCAGCAGAAGCCCGCACAGAAATTGGCACAGACAACATCCACCGAGGCGGCAACACAGGCATCAGCAGCCTCTGCGGCCGCCGCGACGGCGCAAAAGCGACGCATTGACAGCAAGACGATGCACGCGTTGATAGCACTCGGCGCTGAAAATACTACAGGTGAGCGCAAACAAATAGATTAAGCGATGCCGTAATTACAATTTCTTATTTAGCTACATAAGGTATATTATTTTTGGGATTCACTAGCTGAGTCATTTTGGCCATGTCTGTCTGTTCGTCTATATGAACGCATTTATATATTTACTTGGGGAATCCAAAATTTTCACAAAGAAAATTACAATTTATGGGTATATTTTAGTATGTCTTTAATTGAATTGAAAGTATATATGTCTTATCACAGAAATAAGATCGAGTAATATTGACTGCCCTAGTCGGCATCTCTCGAATACAAATTAATTAATATATATATTAAACATCTTGAACTTGTTTCTTCCCCCTTTTCCGAAGGTCCTTGGCTGTGTCTGCGTTGTGGCGTTAATGGACGGCCAATAAGCATTCCATCGTATCGCGGCTTCCGTCGCCATTTGATCAACACTCACAAGGAGACTATAGATCCGGCTCTGTGCGAGCATTGTGGTTGGCGTTCCGGCAACAATCGCGAGCTACATTTCCATATGTACACGGAGCATCAGATCAAATCGCTGCTCTACAATTTTGCGGAGTGCGCCCTGTGCAACGAGACATTCTTGACCAAGAGTGAGCTGGAGCAGCACATAAACGAGGCGCACACGGATGAAAATAAGCAGCAGTGCATTTATTGTAATAAGGTGTTTGCGCAGGAGCTGCAATTGTACAGGCATATGAAAAGTTACCACAAGGCACAGGCGCTTGAGGATGGCATCATTGATGAGACCGACGAGGAGTATCTGGGCTCACAGGATGAGGACGAACAGTTGGATGACGAAGACCAGGAGGACGAGGGCGAAGACGAGCCAATGCAAGAGGAAAAGGTGCGCATTTTGTCCGACATCAGCTTGCCAGCGACCAGTGCCATTGTACACCATCAGACCCGCGAGGAGGAAGAAGAGGCCGAAGCAGAGGCAGATTCAGAGGAACTACTGCAAACTCAAGAGCAAGAAGTCAAGTTTGTGGGTGCCGATGGCAATGAGGTAGAGCTTACTGAGGAACAGCGCAAAGAGATATTGTCTCAGCTAAATCAGCAACAGGCTGGCGCACCCAGCGGCGGCGTTGTTATGGTGCTCAGTGAGCCCGACGGCGATACCAAGCAGGAGGGCGATGCCAAATCGTCAGCGGGCACCGAAGAGGAATACGATGACAGTCAAATTTATAGCGAACTGGCCGCTGCCGGTTCCGTAGAAAGCAGCAGCAAGAAAAGCGAGCCGGCCGATGAGAGCAAGGAGTCCATCGATAATCTTGAATGGGCTGAGAACTTGATTTCAAAACATGACCTGGAAGCGGAGCAGATTAGCAAAGAAGTAAGTAATCTTCATTTACACACATGTGGCTAAAATTTCTAATTTAATATTTTTTAATTACAGCCAAAGCCGGAAAAGGGGCGGGATATCATTAGCGAAAAACTTAAGGAGCTGACAGGTGATTGGACCGAGGATGAGAATGAAGATGACGAAGATATGGATGACAAGCCCGCGACCGCAGAACTAGAAGCACTTGTACAGTCGGAAACGGCCATTGAAAAGGAAACAGCAGAAGTCGTGGAGCCCGTCGAAGAAGCGACCGAAGAACAACCTGACCTGGAAGACGATATTGACTTAGCGCTGGAAAGCATGCATAAGGGCGGCGAGGAAGCGGAGCCGTCTCCTAAAGAAGCGGTAGAGGCCGTGGCGACGTCCAGCACAGCTGACATAAGCCAAGAAAAGCCAGAAGCGCCCGTTAAAATGGATGTGGATGAATTGGAGGAGTCGATTGTTAAGCCAGAAATTAAAGAAGAAAAAGTAATGGTTAAAAACGAAGACGAATCGCAGGAGGAATTTATCAAAGAGGATGCACCTCAAACGACAACAATCGAAGCTGAGACAGATGCCGATGAAATCAACAACGATAATACTGCAGAAAATAATGCAGAAGCTAGCGTCACCCCTGACGTTGATGATGTGAATTTGGAAACAGAGAATATTCGCAAAGTGCTCATCGATGAGTTAATTGCCGAAGCAGAGGCGCCGCCAGATGCTACCGATGATACCGATGCTGTGGCTAGCGAACAGCCTGAAGAAGAGGCCACTGCATTGCCTCCCACACAGCTGCCCGATGTCGATGGATCAGAGGCGTTGCCAGATGAGGCAACTGATGCAGTTGCGGCTGCAAAGGAACCAGCAGCGAATAATAATGAGGAACAGGCTAAGGGATCGTCGACGGCGACGACGATAACTGCCGCTTCAGATACAGTCGAAGAGAAACCAAACACCAGCGATGAGATTGCGGACGATGAAAAGGCACAATCAGTGGCTGGATCGCAGGAGAAATTGAAAAGTCTCATGAGCGAATGGGTAGACGATGATGATGACAATGAAGACGAGAATGGGGTTAGTGCGGCGGCGAAGGAGCAACTCTAATTACTAGATTTATTTATGTTTTAAGTTCGTTTTCGATTGCCACTTCTGCAGTACGACAGCTTATTATTTATGTCAAAGGTCACGTGAACGCGACCAGCATGAGAATTGTAGTATATGCATATTTATATATATAAATATATGTAATCAATGAATAGCTATGGCAATTTTTTTTTTAGCCTAAAACAGTTTTTCGGTTTCGATTGTAAATTAATAACTTAAATATGACACTTATTTTGGAACATGCATGAAAATTGCACCAGATTGACGCAACTTATCAAAATACATACACAAAGCATAAATATATATATTAATAGTATACATATATGTAACGCATATATAAAACACACAGTTAAACCTTTCAAAACTTGCGAATATCGTATTCAAGAACAGACCAAACAATCGAATACCAAGCAAATTATGCGGGCTTTCTGCTGCGTTTTACCACCAACCACTCAACTTTAAGTATATACACTTATACATATATATGTATATATATATATATATATATATATATATATATTGAGTATAATACATATATGTGTAGTTTCATAGATGTTTTAATTGGTTTAAAACAAAATTATATAAAGCAAATATATAAGCAATTGCATAAAACAGTTTCGGATGATGATGTTTTATGATTGATGTATCCTAAGTAATACAAATTAAAAAACTTATTGAAAACGTTTTTTGATTACCAATACATTTAAGATTAACAAGAAAACATAGATACTTTGGAGAAAGCAACAAAATATAAATGTAGATATAAAGAAAATTTGTGTTTTTTATTCGGATAATCAAACAATCACAGATTTTAAGAATGTTAACACAGTTATATTATAAAAAATAGCGTTTTTTCTATAACAAAAAATATTTTCTTGAGACATCTTAAAAATACATTACAATTATAACTACATAGATACAAGTTTAAAAACAGGGCAGCGCTTTAGGAGATTCTCAGTCATCTGTAATAGAAATAATGGATGCGTAATAGCTACAAACTGATTGTGGAGGCATGACGTACCAGCGAGATAATAGTTAATTATGCACATGGTCGAAAAACCCACAATGACGGTTGCGAACTGCGCAAATCCCGCCCAGCGACGATTCGGATTTGAATGCCAGCGCGCCTTCTCGCGCGGTATCACTTCGCAAACAGTTACATAGAAGAGAGTGCCGCCGGCCAGTGCCTGTATAATTGGGAGCGTTGTCTTAGACCAGGCGGATGGTATATCAACGATAAGCATGCCCAGTCCAATGCCGCACACGGCACCCAGGGCAAACACCAGAATGCCAATGAATTGCGAACGAATGCTCGCGCGTGGATTTGAGCGAAACTCGAGGCCCAGACAGAAGCCCATCACAAATTTGTGACACGCAACGGCGCCGAGCAGAAAGAGCACCTAGAATGGAAAATGGAGAGCAGGCAAATGTACGATTATTTACAACCGATTCTCTTATCAAAACAAATATTTAGTTTGTGCGGCAAACTAATTCAATATGATTATCTTGTAGCATAAACGAAATGATGTCAAGGCATGCAAACCTTAGTGGACGAGTTTTGTACACCAATCGCCAATCCCTCAATGGCCGAGTGCAAAGAAAGCGCCACAAAGAGTCCTAATGTGCCGGTCATGGATTGGGCACATGGTTCTGTATGGCTGGTATGACAAATTCGAGCGTTTGCATCTTCCACGCTGGCATCGTCACAGCCGGAAACGGCGGCATAACTATGATCGTGATTATTATGATCATGACCGCTGTAAGTAGAGCCAATCAATACATTTAGGCAATTTGACAAACAACTACAACTGATTTACTTTTCGGTCCGATGATGATGATCGTGATTGTGGGCTGAATCTGCGCCTATTAAAGGTGCACGTTCGTCAGTTGCGCCATAGGCATGGCTGTGGTTCGCAGTGCCCGATGTCGGGGTGGTGTTGGGTGCATGTGTGTGCTGTATGGCCTCGCCGAAGAAGAAGTGTATGAATTCGTCTATAAAGTAAATTATGAAAAAGCCGCCACACATTGCAATTTCCGCGAACTTCGAGTTCATTTGCTCGCGCACCTGCACAACAAAGGAAAGCAAAAGTACAGGTTATCAGATTGGAATTGGAAGTGCGTTTGTTGTAATCCGTGTTAAGGTCACCTCTGGCAAAATGTGCACTAATGCTGTAGCTAGTAAAATGCCAGCACCGAAGCACAGCAGCAGCGATGTTGTCAATGGAAATCGGAGTCGATTGCGTTCCGAAATGATCGCAGGCAACATGCCGGATAGAAGACTACCAAGGCCCAGCACCAACATGGCCAAGACCTTTTCCATATCGCCACGATCCTCTGCCTGCCAGTTGGTAATATTTGTAGCCATGTCGTCGGCTGTTAAACTCATAATGTCTGGTAGCACTTAGTCATTAAAAGTAAATAAAATGTGTTGCACTAATTTTGGATCGACTCGATGGATCTTAAGTTCGTTGCCAATGCTTAGCGAATATTTAAAATTAAACAACCGACACCGACTTCCACACATGAGAACGCTCAACAGACTACAAAACAGAACGGCACGATGACGAATGTTATTGTTCTCAATCGCTATCGCTGATGACGGACTTTAATGGTTATCGATAATTTGTATTTTTGCGGTGAGCAAGCAGTTGTGCTGACCGCAGTTTGTAAGCCGCTAAAGCTGTGCATTGCAATCAGTTGGCAGCTCAAATTTTATATTGTTCTTTTTAAAAACCTTAAACTGCTGCATTTACCTTGGAAAATCCATTGAATACACAGTCTTACAAGTATGTAATATTTATTGTTAAAAGCTATTTTAATAAGAATATCTAATTATTTTATTAAGATATGCTTGTTGCTGTACACTGTGTTTGTAAATCAAGTGGTTCTCGAGTATAAAATCAAAAATAAAATAAGTTGGGACCCTCACAAATTTCGTCGTTTTTGCCCATTGTAATGGAACGTCGTTGTCTAGTTTGTGGCCAAAAGCCGACATCTGATATTACCTATCCGCTTAACAAGGAAGAAGCTATCAGATGGCAAACTATGCTGGCTTGTTTTGTACCTGTCGAGACTTTGCAGCATCAATGCTGCGTTTGCAACAAGCACATCAAATGCGCAGGGGCGCGGCAAAGTCAAGAACATGAGGAAACTGGCGACAATCGCGTTGCGGGCGGAATGCGGTATAAAGATTGTGAGCAACGGCGAGGTGTCACGTTCAGCAATCCCGACAATATTCTTTACTATGGAAACCCTAGCTTTCGATATCCCTATAAGATCGATCCTGTGTACTCCTCTACGGATACAGCGAACCAGCTGGATAGAAAAGCTGCTTGTCTGCACTTCACGGAAACGGGACCGCTAAATAGCGCCGATACCATGTGCTCTGCGGAAGCGGAACAACTGCTTAACAGGAAGCAGACCAATCAAAATCCTGCAAACAATGGCATGGACAACTATATTGACACTGCGTTCCTCTCCAGCAATTTTGAGCTTGCAACCCAGCTGTCTAGCACCGCCTCCATAATAAGAAACTATCCGGAGAGCCGAAGGCCTAACCAGCAGCTGGGACATAGAACCCCTTCTGGAACCGAAAGTTTTCCGCCTAAGTGCAGCAGCTGCATATTTCCCTCCTGTTGTGCGAGTTTGGGTCCCAAGAAAAATGATGCTGAAGTATATAAGCCACAAGTGATGAATTCAAATGATACGAAGTGTACTTGCGGTCCCTACTGCCCAGCGGCGGTTGCCTTAAAAAGGGCAATGCAGCAAAGGCAACAGCAAAGTAAGCAAATGGAGGGCCCCGGAGACACAAGGTTACAACAAACTAACAGTGTAAATAGTTTATCTATGGGGCAATCGGTAAAACAATCCAGCTCATGCTTTTGCTCATTGAACATATGCGACGGAGTGCTGCCCCAGCAGAAACAGCGCCAGCAGCCACAAAAGCAGCAACAGCGACAACAAAAGCAACAGCAGAGGCTGCAACCAAAGCTAGAGCAGCAGCAGCAGCAACGGCAGCGGCAACAACCAGAGTGGCGACAGCAGAATCAACAACAGCAGCAGCAACGACAGCGACAACAGCAGCAGCAGCAGCAACGGCAACAACAAACAGAGCAGCAGCAGTGGGAACAACAACAATATCTACCGCAACTTCAGCGGCAACAGCAGCAGCAGCAGCAACGGCGGCGGCAACAGCAACAACAAACAGAGCAGCAGCAGTGGGAACAACAGCAGCAGCAATGTCAGCAGCAACAGCAACAGCTGCAGCAACATCTGCAGCAACAGCTGCAGCAACAGCTTCAGCAACAGCTGCAGCAACAGCATCAGCAACCTCATCGTCAACAGCAGCAACAAATAGAACAGCAGAAGTGGCAACAACAGCAACAGCTGAAGCAACTTCAGTGGCAACAACAGCCACAACAACAGCAACAACCACAGCAGCGACAGCAGCAATTGGCCAGCAAATGCATGACTGGCTCGCCGCCAGTCAATGTGCTAATAATGGGTGGTGCTGTGGCGCCAACGTACTATAACGCAAGGAATCCAACACGATCTTTAACGGAACTGCGTGTTTTAGAGGCGGACTTTACAAAAGAAAGTGGCAATTTCCCGGAAATCGATAAGCCCAAGTTTACGGTCTGTCGAACATCAGAAGAGCAACCGAATAGTGTTCCAAATCAGCCATCCACCGAGGTGTTGCTGCTGGGCCTGGCAAAGGCCGATTGCAGCTGTGATACGCCTGCAAAGAAATGCGAGAATGAAGACCAAGAGTATCAGCGAGCACCTGTGAAAACCGACCGGACTGCAAAGGACCAAAGTTCTCGCCTGAATGAATTGGAGGCGCTGGTGGCACAGCAGCAGCGACTACAGCAGACCATTCAGACCAAGCTCAATGAGCTTGTGGGCACAAAGCCCAAGACGATGCCTCGCGTTGATGCCGGCAGCGCAGCAAAAGTAAATCCTCCCATTTGCAGGCCCTTCAACCGCTCACTGCGAATCCTTCCGACAATGGCCAGCTACCAGGCAAAGTAAGTGGGGGGCGCAGATCGATCAAAATGTGTCGTTAGTACATTTACAATAAGCATACACACAAAAAATCGAACAAAGTCATCAGTTAAAAAATTACGAAAAACAAAATTAGTATATACAATACATTTTTGACGTACCTGAAATTTAAATTAAGCCGTTTCTCATGAGCCGTCGCTGTGTTATTTGCGGCAAGGTATTCGCTAAGGGCGCCTCCGATTGCACTTTCCACTACCCGAAAAACAATGAGGAGGCCCGCATTTGGCAGCAAAGCATGGGCGCCTTGGACACGCCTGTGGAATGCATTCAAAAATATTGTTGCGTCTGCATTGAGCATATACCAGAGTTTGTGGAGCGCACCCAACAGCAGGCGTCCCTCATTAAGGACGACAACAAGGAGACTGAGTGTAATCCCCCGATGTGCCGACCGTCGCTTAATGTTCTGCTCCTGTCGGGTGCCACACTGCCGGCATATTGCGGAAAGTCCAATGAGACTGCGAAAGAAGCGGATCAAGGTCTGGAGGATGATGAGCTGGACGAGGAAATCTGTGTGCGCGAGTCCAACTACAGGGATTGCGGTGCGTGCTTCCCCGACATCGATGAGACCGAAGTGACT
Organism: Drosophila lacertosa; assembly: GCA_004143845.1. NCBI lineage: Eukaryota > Metazoa > Arthropoda > Insecta > Diptera > Drosophilidae > Drosophila > Drosophila lacertosa. The sequence continues at coordinate 297,507 of SCDZ01000018.1, read as the reverse complement.
GTGCTGTGTACACCTATGCACAATGACGAGGAGCTCAAGAAACTCGCGGCTACAAACAAGGAGTGCGGTGACATTGGCAGCATGAGCAACTGCATGGATGTCTTGCTGCTGGGCCGAACTCAAAGTCATCCCACCGATAAGTGTTCATGCAAATGCGAGCAATGTTCAACGACAAATGTCACACCGCACAATCTTGCCTGTTGCCCCGACCGAAAGACACGCAACAATCCTGAACCTGAGGTCTCCGAATGCCAAAAACTAACCGCAATAATTAAACAGCAACAGCAGCGCATTCTAGAGTTGGAAAACTTGCTTTGTCGCCAAAACGATTGGTATATGTCCCTGCAGCAGAAAATGGATGAATTGTATTCCGAATTTGGATGCCTGGAAAAAGACAATGCGGTTAACTGTCATGCAAATGATCCCAGGTAACACGTGTCTAGACCACGATCAAACAAATCCACCGCTGAGATGGGCCAAAGAACACATACTATCCGGTGGCTCAAAAGTAGCAGCTTATAATGAAGTAAAGTAGAATAAAATACATGACGAGTCTTAACAGCCGTTCCTTCAAACAGTCCAAAGTGAAGTCAGTAATAGAATAGAATAGAACAGAGCCGGAACGATCAAAGTGACCAGCTCTTGAATTAGTTGTAGTGTACATAGTCTGATTACATTGGAACAAATAATAAAATTACATGTCTAACAGTTGGAAACGTTTGTGGAGTTTTATTCTCCAAGGGGTTTATTCGCTATTACACGCCACACGCTTTATCAAAGGTTACTCCTCCAGCTTAGGCAGCGGACTGAATGACATCTGTGTAGAGTTTCACTTTGGTGGCAATGCTCATGTCAACGTACTTGTCTCCAATAGACACAACGAGTCCACCAATAATGCTGGGATCCACGCGGGAGGTGATCTTCAGTGACTGGTTGCCCTTCAGGAAGGACTGTGAAAGAGAACAAGAATTGAATGGTTTCTAGCAATGCAACCGTTGAATGATTTTAAGGTTGTTTCTACCTTAAGAGCGCCCTCCAACTGCTTGCTTTGGGAGGCATCCAGGGGTTTGGCAGTGACTACTTCGCAGACAACTTCGCCGCGATGTGCAGCCATGATGGTTTTGAAGGCATTGATAACCGTATCCAGTTTCTTCAAGCGTCCATTGTCGGCCAACAGACCCAACAAGTTGCCTGTGGCTGGTGCAAAGCGGAGCGAGGCAGCAGCCTCCTTCAAAGCGGTGGCCATGACTTTCTTATTGATAATGGGGCTGGTCACCTGTTCACGCAACTTCTTGTCGCTCTTGATGGTGGACTGCAGAGCAACCAGATCCTTTTCCACCTGATCCAACTGGTTCATTTTCGAAGCAGCAGAGTACAAAGCGGTGGCATAACGGCCCTCAAGTCCGAATACCTGGATTGGTGGCTTAACCGTCTGCGTAGCAGCGGAGCTGAGTGCGCGGCTCTGGGGATATGTCGAATACCATTATTATACATGAATTCGTTAAATTGCAACTAAATTCGCTTATTGGTTAAAATCGCAAATTACATAACCAACAAATCCGCATTAGATAATTGTTTTGTTTTGATGTCAATACATGCACTAAACACAAACGGCGTACATTTCAACTTCAAGGCACAACTAAAAATTCAGATTTCCTCTTTTTTTGGTTTTAAACCTACCAAAAGTGCTAATTTGTTAACGGAGGCCATTGCTTATTCTTTGAACAGAATTTTTCAGCTAAAACTCGCAGCTGCGGCGTACAGGGTTGATTCGACTCAGCAATAATAGAGTTGCCACAATATTTGTTCCTACCAGGGCGGCACACCATCGTGCAAAACCGATAACAAACACCTCTGAAATACTTTTTTTTTCAAACAATTCAAATTTGTTTTATGGTTCACGTCTTTATTTGTATTTTAAAAAACTGATGTTTTGTAGATGGGTTTATCGGAAATACGTATTGATTTTACTTAAAACGTAACTGTTTAACTGCCTAAAATTGGTATTTGCAATTGTGACGCAACACTAAAAATCATGTTGACGTTTCTATAATCCCGTCCCAACATAACCATACGGAAAATAATAGTTATAAGTGGTTAGCACATTGGGAAATCAGTTGGAAAAGTTCAAATTGCGCATATATTATTGATTAAAGGATTTACTTGTCATCTGCAATAAAAAATTTGATTTTTAGTAGAATGTTTAATGAATTGGGAAGAATAAATTCACCTTCATCCTCGAGGTCTTCGTCGCCATCGTCCTCACCGTCATCGTCTTCAAAGGTCTCCTCTTCGTTGTCATCATTTTCATCTTCTTCCTCGGGCTCCACCTCAATATCAGGTACGAGATAATACTGCAGTGGGTTTGGCCAAAGATCATCCTTTATCAGCTCAGCAATCTCATCGTTGACGGGGTCAGCATTGTCCGAAAACCAATCGAAGAATGTCTTATAGTCGGAATTCCTTTTCTTCTTGTTGCCATAGGGCTTTGTAAGCAACTGTTTAAGTAAATTCTTTCCCTCCTTCCATTGAATGGGCGTGCTAGTAGATGCGGGCCAATCGCCATTCTCAGAGGCAGCTAAATGATTCATAAAGATTGCACATTAATATGGGCTAGAGACAATATTATTTGTAGGAACATTTACCCGCCGAATTCAAGTGAAACTCTTTGGTGAGAATCTTGTTTTCGAAGTATGCATTTTCATCGAAGTGGAAATTTATACGGTATCCAGATTTAATGTCCTCAAACTCCTCAACCTCAAGTTTGTTTAACGCATGCAGACACTCTTCCTCTTCTTCGTCTAAAATGCCAGATACTTGCGGGTGGTTGATGAACTGCAAAATAAAACTCATATTAACATTTTGCCTCATTATCGAAGGCAACCGGGAGTAGAGTAAAAGCTTGGATTAATTTGGGCGATATGCGTTTGTTTCATCGATAACGATATCCAACAACATAATATAGAAGTGTATGCACTTTAAACTAAAATAAATTTGCTCAACATCCACATTAAAATATAAATTATTTAACATACATTAAGTTAAAAAAAATTTATTAACTGTATACAGCGTAGACGATTTGCGCCTTCGGCCGCAGACGGTTATCGATACCTTGGCACTTACATGCACACGAGCACACACACACGCAGACAAAAAAAGAGCGGTGCGACCGGTGGCGGCGGCATGCATAGAAGACCAAGATGAAAAAGAACAAACGAAAAAGTTCCTCGAATAGAGAAATTTTTCATGCACATGTAGTAGACACAAAATCAATTAATGTATATTATGCTTTTACAATTCTAGGCACGCTTTGCAGCTGCAAGAAACATAACAATACTGAGAAATTTAAATTTTGCACATTCCAAACATGCAAATCATGGCCATAGATAAAGATGCTTCTGCTTTTCTACACACATGTACAAATGAATATACTCACAGAAGTCACCCAGAAGTTGGGAATCCGCTTGACCAGCTCGCTGCGCTTTTCGTAGCATGGCTTGCGTAGTTTGTTATATTTTTGCTCTACTTTTAGTATCTCCTCGCTGGCTTTTTCGTTCAGTGCGTCAATCTCGTTTTGACAGGCATCGATTTGTTCCAGCGCCTCCGACTCCTCCTCGTTGGGACCGGCAGATGTATTTCCATCGGCGACAGCATCTAACTTTTGTCGCTTTGGCACGCTCGACATGCTGTTTCTTGATTTAATAACAGAGCGGCAAAAAACTAGATTGATATTATTGCAAAAGGCAATTAGTTTATCTAGTACAGTTGAGCAGAAGCCGATTTATTAGACACTATATACGCGCCGCTCACTGCGTTTGCAAATTCTGCTCTAAGTGTGGCCGCATATTGGAATCGCAAATATATACAGCCCAGCAGGGTTGCAGGCGGTCTCTTTAGCAATCGAATACCAAGCACTGCGCAGCATTTAAATAAAGAATGTATATTTCATTGATATATATATTATAAAAATTAATAGATGAATAAGGTTTAATTGTCAATCATCATCATAAATTTTTTTGAAAAAATTAAAATTTATTTACGATAAATTGGAACTGGTTCCGGTACCAAATAATTCGTGTGGCATCTGGCGATTAACAACACTTCATAAATTACAAGGCATTTTCGGTCCTTTACAACACGCGCGGACAATATTTAATGTCGAGGTGTAAACGAGCTGGCCTATTCATTTTTTAATTTTATACAGAAAGAGTTTTTAAAAATATTAAAAACATGGCCACGGCTGAAGCTCAAGTCAATGTGAACACAAATTTGCAAAAGCAGGACCTTAGCAATTTGGTGAGTGTGCATTAAAATGCGCCGAAAATATCAACCAACTCCGAATCTATGACAAAGTACGCGTCTCGCAGTGCGTTTGGACGCTTCATCCTAAAACAGCGGGGCAGTTGCTACAAAGCGGCCATTTCTATGTGAAGAAGTGTATTCATTGTTTGAAAGACATAAAGAAAATGCGTTCATATATTTCGCAAAGTTAAACAATATATTTACAAATGTCGTTGGTGTTGCTGTGCTCTTTGACTGTGCAAACGACCCCAAAAGAATGCAGCACGTGGCGTTAGTTGCTACGTTTGGCTGGCATTGTGAGGGGCTTATCCGCTGTGAGCGCTTTTTGGTGTATGTTTTTAATATGTTTGGAAATGTTTTGAGCGCATTTAATTGCAATCGAGATGTGTGGCTCAACTGTTGCTACAATATCTGATGCAATACACAGTTGACTCTAACCTCAAAATATACGGCTTTTTGTACGCATACTCATACCACATAAATACGTGTGTATGTGTTATTTCTATGCATGCATGAATGAGTGTGTGCATGTTTGTTAGTAAGGGGCTTTTTGGGCGTGTTTTTGAGAAAGTTTCAAAAAGTACAAAATCGTATTTAGTGCTAACTCTTATTTTATGTTATCTTATTTTTCTGCAGGAAATCAGCAATCTAACGCCTCTGTCGCCCGAGGTGATCTCGCGCCAGGCTACAATCAACATTGGCACAATCGGTCATGTGGCGCACGGCAAATCCACGGTCGTCAAAGCCATCTCCGGAGTGCAGACTGTGCGCTTCAAAAATGAGTTGGAGCGTAACATTACAATTAAGCTCGGTAAGTGATGTTCAACTCTGTCTTTCCCTATCTCTCACTCCCTTTCTATCGTTTTAACTGAAATAAGAACTATGCTGGTATGACACTTACTTATATTCGTTCTGAGTAGTTTTTGAAAAGAGGTGACCTTGAAAAATACCAAATTTATTACGGTGGCAGTCGGTTCAACATTAAGCCGGGTTTATTTAGTATGTTCACGCCTGCAAAATGGAGTGTCATTCCAGCTTAGGCTTTAAATATATTTTATTGTCATTAATAGTTCATAAGTTTTAACATATATAGGTTTGTAGTTCTAGGAAAAGAACTGATATTAAAAACTGAAAATTTCTTTGCTATAAAGTTGAATACTTAACACAAACCTAACTAAATGCTGACGACGGCACAACGCGCACAACAAGACCCATTCCAGTTTTCATTTTCGCGACGAAAATTGAGAAAGTGAATTAGTGTTTATCTTATTTCGTATTTAAAGTTATGTTGATTTTTTTGGTTGCAAAATTTAAATTTAATTTGCTAATATTAAAACCAATTATTTGTAAATATTCACATTTCTGGCTTTTAAAATCTTTATACCAATCCATTAAACTACAATAATAAAATTATCTGATGTTTGAATTAATTCCAAATAAATCGTATTAATATAAAGTTTTGTAAATATAGAAATACTATATATATACATATATATTAAAGTTCAAAATCTCTGTAACCCGAATTTATTTCGTGGAATGTTGGTGAGAATTCGAATTAATACTGTTGTAATACTTTCTAAGTTTTTAATTTCTCTCCTTATATACTTTTTTGTTTACTTTTCGCGCATAATTTTTTTTAGTTTTAAGTGTCGGATCGGTGTTCTGAGCGTTTTGTAAATGATTTTGATTTGATTTTTATAATGACTTAAATTGCTGGATTTGTACCCCAACAACAAAATACACACACGCACTGTGTCGTCGCCTTAGTAGTTTGGATTAGCTGATTAACTGTCAAATATTGGCTTAATAATGTTTTTCTTTTTTCTTTATACTTTGTAAAAATGTTTTTTCTTGTTTGCGTAAGATTTGTGAGTTTCTTAAAGCTTTTGCAAAACAAATTTAATTTCTTTGATTTTGATAATCCAGCAATTTAATTAATTCAGTCCATCTTTTTCTTCTTTTTTCGTTTTTCGTTTGCCCAACGACGCGTGTTTAAACAAAAACCAAAAACCAAACCAAAATGTCATTTGCAGAACGCTTAAGCGAAACGAAAATACAAAAACTTTTACACTCCACGCATCAGCGCAATGCATACGAACTAAAGCAGCGCCGATTGCTTAATATGCGCGCCAAGCGGCGACGACAACACGCAGGAGGCAGCCGGCTGGAGTTGCCTTTGCCTTTGGGCCATTTGTTCGCCCAATGCACGCGGCCAAGGCGCAGCACTAGCCAAAGCTCGCTGAGTCCCAGTCACAGCAGCGGCTATGGCAGCGTTTTTGGTAGCGACGAAAAGGATGAACCGCCCGTTGGCCCACATCGCGCTCTGGCCACAGTTGCCATTACGACAAACGCGCTAAAGCGACGACGTAGTTCGCGGAGCAATCAGGAAGCAGTGGAGCTGCCGGTCTCCACAAAGCGCACTAAGGTCAACGAAGGACTGCAAATTAAGAATCGCAAGGGCGAGTACATTGTAGAGGAAATTCAACGCGTTGAGGTGGTCCAGTACGAGCCCGTTTTCTATGTGAAATGGCTGGGCTACGATAACAGCAACAACACTTGGGAGAACTATGTCAATATCGGCGATTGCGTGCAGCTCGAGCACTTTGTAGAACGACAGACACACTTTTATGCGAAACACATAGCCCTAATCAGCAGAGAACTGGATGTGCAGCTAGCCACAGCAGCGCCACTAGATCTGAGCAGAATTAGCATCAAGGAGGATGTGGAAAAATTTGAGCCCTTACCCTTGCATTTGGATCTGATATTGCTAGCGCAGTATCGTGCGGCAGGCAGTCGCAACCAGCGCGAGCCCCAGCGCATTAGCGAGCGTGCGCTGCGACGCCTGCAACTGCAGCGCTGTCATCATGCCCGTCGCAAGCAGCTGCAGGCGCTGGCCCAGTTTGAGACGCACATGAACAGCGTGGAGCTGCCCGCGCCGCCCATACGCGTGCAGAACGACGTCGATTTGGATACCATCGATGCGAACTTCGTGTACACGCAGAAGAATATCTTGTGCGATTTAGTGCCACGACCGGAGGCGTCGGTCTTGGGCTGCGAATGCAAGCATCAGAAGGGCATGAACGAGTGCAACGCCAGCAGCCGCTGTTGTGCCCGGCTTGCCGGGGAGCTGTATGCCTACGAGCGCACTACACGACGTCTGCGTCTCCAGCAGGGCAGCGCCATATTCGAGTGCAACACTCGCTGCAGCTGCGATGCCAGTTGCACGAATCGCCTGGTGCAGCACGGACGCAAGCATCCCCTGGAGCTGTTCAAGACCAACAACGGACGCGGCTGGGGCGTGCGCACACCGCACTTCCTGCGCAAGGGCGAGTTTGTGTGCGAGTATGTGGGTGAGATTATCACCACTGATGAGGCCAACGAACGTGGCAAGGCCTATGACGACAAGGGACGCACCTATCTCTTTGATCTGGACTACAACACGGCAGCAGAGAGCGAGTACACCATCGATGCGGCCAACTATGGCAACGTCTCGCACTTTATCAATCACTCATGCGATCCCAATTTGGCCGTATTTCCCTGCTGGATTGAGCACTTAAATATGGCACTCCCCCATTTGGTGTTCTTCACACTGCGGGCCATTAAGGCCGGCGAGGAGTTGAGCTTTGATTATATACGCGCCGACAATGAGGACGTGCCCTACGAGAATCTATCGACGGCAGCCCGAGTCGAATGCCGTTGTGGCGCCGCCAATTGCCGCAAAGTTCTTTTTTAGATGCACCATTCAAATGTTGAACAAATTGTCTTTTACAAAATCCCTTAATTACAATATATGTCTAGAAATCGATATACATATTTACACATATGTATTAATATAGTTAGCAGATAATTTTATTGACGTATCGACTTGAAAAACAAATTCATAGATTGACGTTTATATAGTGTTGAGTTATATTTTTAAAAATATTTATTGTTTGCCCAAATAATCCATTTAACGCATTACAATTTTAAAATAAATAAATATATAGTTTTATGTAAATCCATTTCTTGTTAACGTTTAAAAGTCGTTTACAATGGATGTTAATTAGGCATGCAAATTGTAATTTAATGCACTTATTTAACACAAAAGTTTACATTGTTTAAATGCATTTAAATAAGTTATATGTACGTTCATAAATGCATTTTCAAACTTCTGACAAATTAATCATTACAAAATTAAATAAATTAAGCCATTAAGACATTTTAAACCAAAAATCTTTTATTAGCAATATGCGAAGAACCCACCAACTTAAATTCTGCCGAAAAATCTTTTTTATAATATATTATGCAATTATTAGTTTAATCTTGCGCTTTGTTTTAATAGCTAAGTACACAAATTTCAAATTATTTATTTTGAAATATTGAAATTATACTTTTACTTTTTGTATTAATATTAGTTTTCATAAATGTTTTTACAACATACATATAAAAAATAAAAGCAATGTGGTTAACTTTATTCAAGAATAAACACTGAATATTAATCCCATACATATTTGAACACCTTTAAAATCTATTTCCTGATAAACTAATTTCGTTTTTTTTTTTAATATATTTAAATACCTTATTAATACAATATTGACGCCACCGTTTCTTAGTTCTTCAATAAAATTTGGTAGTAGCCTTTAACATATGTCTACGTAAATAATAATATATATATATCACCATTGAATATTAATAAATCGCTCACTGTGTGTACCTATTGCTTATCAAGAAATGTCGCCTCCGAATATTCTCTTTTGTTTGCAGGATATGCCAATGCAAAAATCTACAAGTGCGACAATCCTAAGTGCCCGCGCCCGGCCAGCTTTGTGTCGGATGGCTCCAGCAAGGACGACAGCATGCCGTGTGCGCGTCTCGCCTGCTCCGGCCGCTTCAGACTGGTGCGACATGTGAGCTTTGTCGATTGCCCCGGTCACGACATTCTTATGGCCACCATGTTGAACGGCGCCGCCGTCATGGACGCTGCTCTGCTGCTTATTGCTGGTAAGATAATGGTTTTTGTGTGTACTTGAGAAATATTTAAATTGTTTCTTTCTTTTTTTTTTAAAGGCAACGAGTCGTGTCCACAGCCACAAACCTCTGAGCATTTGGCGGCCATTGAGATTATGAAACTGAAACAGATTTTGATATTGCAAAACAAAATCGATTTGGTTAAGGAGAGCCAGGCCAAGGAGCAGTACGAGGAGATCACAAAGTTTGTGCAGGGCACCGTAGCCGAGGGCGCACCGATTATTCCAATTTCGGCCCAGCTGAAGTACAACATCGACGTACTCTGCGAGTACATTGTTAACAAGATTCCTGTGCCGCAGCGTGATTTTAATGCGCCGCCCCGTCTGATCGTTATACGATCCTTTGATGTTAACAAACCTGGCTGTGAGGTGCAGGATCTCAAGGGCGGCGTCGCCGGCGGCTCTATATTGAGCGGTGTGCTCAAGGTTGGCCAGGAGATTGAGGTGCGTCCCGGCGTTGTGACCAAGGACAGCGACGGCAACATCACTTGCCGCCCCATCTTCTCGCGCATCGTCTCGCTGTTCGCCGAACAAAATGAGCTGCAGTTTGCGGTGCCCGGTGGCCTGATCGGTGTGGGCACCAAAATTGATCCCACGCTGTGCCGTGCCGATCGACTGGTCGGCCAGGTGCTCGGCGCCGTCGGCAACTTGCCGGACATTTACATCGAGCTGGAAATTTCATATTACCTGCTGCGTCGACTGCTCGGCGTGCGCACCGATGGCGACAAGAAGGGCGCACGCGTGGAGAAGCTGCAGCGTAACGAAATCTTGCTGGTCAACATTGGATCGCTTAGCACTGGCGGCCGCATATCGGCCACCAAGGGTGATCTCGCCAAGATTGTGCTCACAACGCCCGTGTGCACGGAGAAGGGCGAGAAAATTGCACTTAGCAGACGTGTGGAAAACCATTGGCGGTAAGTGCGACAACAATGTATAAATGAATGCAATATTTTAAATGAAATCTCTTATTTCGTGTTTGCAGTTTGATTGGCTGGGGCCAGATCTTTGGCGGCAAGACAATCACGCCCGTATTGGATAGTCAACCAGCGAAGAAGTAAGGGGGGACCAACACGACCAGCTACCAGACCCGCTCCGAATTCACATTCAATTTAAGCGTTTCAAAGTGTGTGTGTGTGTGTACACAAGATCGGAAACGATTCTGTCGTTTGGCCAATTTGCTGATTAAAATTCTTCTTTGCTGCACCGTCTCTTCATCTATAAATCCTGCGTCGTCGTCCTCCTTCACGTCCGTTGATAGCAAAACAAACAAACAAACAACAACAACAAAATGAGAAATAGAAACAAAACTACTGAAAATTTATGCATACATACTTTAAATTATTTAAATTTCGTATGTATATAAACGATTTTTGCTGAGAAATGTTATGCGAATATAGCAAATCCAAGCATTACAAGAAACTAATAGGTTATACCATACATATTATATAAAAACAAAACACAAAAAACAAACAAACAAATCTGATACATCGTAAAATTGTTTTTATGATTTAAATACAAAAACAAAAGTATAAAATGGTATGCATTTTTACAATTAAAACTACAATTTATGGTTGTTTTCATCATTGTGTTGTGTGGGGCGAATAGTTCTCAACAATTAATCAATTTTTCATCATAGATCGTTTTATTTGTTTAAGCATTATTATTACAAATTTCACATTATCATTTTTTTTGGAAATATGATCATTTATTATTTGTTAAATTACATATTTTTGAAACATTCTTTTTTATTAACTTTTGTATTGCACTTGATTTCTTTTACCTAGCGCACACACTAATTTAGTTTGTAGACTACTATGTATGGTATGTTTTTGTTTTATTTCATTTTGTTTACTGGTTTACTCAAATTATTTCAATATTAATTAGCTTAATTAATAAAAATTCGTACTTAGTCGCGATTCACATACATACGTTGTGTTTGTTATTTAATTGCTGAAAATGTTCTTTAATTTAATACTATTGAGATTGAGTAATTTTAATTCTTTGTTAATACTTTATTCATTCAAATGCCTCCCGTTTTGTGCATCGTTTTAACAGGGAATGGTTTTGGTAGTTTCGTTGAACACATTTCAAATCAATTTAATATATATTGTAAAATTCATATCTATCAATTTGAGCGACTATTGAACACAATTAAGTATGAGCAGGCTTTCTCGGAATGCACAGTTTACATAACGGAAACTAAGGGATTTGCCGCTCGAATCTTAGCTATACATTCCTTTATAAATAAAAAATGGCTTATTAGATCTAAGCTCGTTTACAACAAAAGAACTTTTGAGCAATTATTTAAAAACAAATCAAATATTAGTGATAATTAAATTTCTTGTTATTTTCTCTTTGGTTTTTTTCTATGTGCTTTTCTATTTACCTAATTCCGCAACTGTTCAGTTTTAATCATTTTATAATAATTCGAAAAGTTACGAAAAAAAATTCAAAATTTCTTATTTAGAAAAAGCAACATTGGCAACAGCTCAGAGCCTTGGAGAACCTAGTTAAGCTGTTGCTTGGAACATGGCTTTGCTATTTGAATTATATAGTTACCATATTTCGGTATGAAACTAGATCGGTTACATTTGAATATGTATGCGTTTCTTACGAGATAAAAATGCAGGACTCACTAAAGAAAAATGCGTCCATTACGTGTACAACATTATGTTTGTTTTGTTTCTGTTTTGGTTTCATTTTTGTTTTGTAATATTTGTCATAAGTCTGTGTGGTAGTATCAATAGATATTCCTTAAAAATAATATTCAATGAATTTCGTAAAACACAATTAGTAGAATACTATTTTATACATACATATAACAAGTACATTACATACATTTCATTATTCCTTTAACAAGAAATCAAACTAAGTAATTATTAAATATTATTCACTTACATACACTGAACACCTCAAAGTGCTGTTGGTTATCCTTGCATATACTTAACATATAACACATACATTTAATCGTCGTTTTTCAACTAACTGCTTGCCTTTAGCTATTCTCTTGAGTTCTTAGATAGTGTACATTTATCTGGTTTCAACATTTACATTAAGTGTGGGTCTGTGTATTCAGTATTCACGAATGCTTATATTCATCGCTTTGTGCTTTGGAATGAGCGGGTGGAATGACTCTGTAACTTGGTCAGCATACGTACATATAAAATGTTATCATATATATATATATATATTTATCGTACATACATAATACATCATTTATTGACAGTTAACATTGGCAAAATTGGAGTTTTGTTTTTAATTTCAACTGGCTACCTATACAAATACACATAAATATACCGATTAAAAATCGACAGATTCAAACTACATTGCAATTGAGTTTGGATTAAAATCTGTCTACCTAATATCCGTTTGTATTTTCTTTTTTTAAATTTTGTATAACATATAATCTTTAACAATTTTGAGCTTTTCTCTAACGATTTCAATACTTTTTGTTGATTATAATACAATTTGAAATACTTACATAGGTACAAATATACAAATACTTGTGCGGAAATAAGCAAATTTTACATGCCAATGCTGTTTATAATAGCTACATATATAACTTTCATATATATATAGATAGACTTCAATTATGTTCGTTTTTGAGCAATTTGTTAATTATACATATATTATTATAATATACTAAATTTAAACACTTAATTATTTTACAAATACATTTCAAATTTTTGTAATCAGGTTTTATCTAGTTTGTGTATAGTACTATATATATGCCATTTGGGTTGTGTTTGTGTTGTTGTCTGTTGGTATTGAATAGAAGCCTGCGTTTTCTTTAGGATGCACCTTTTGGCATTTGGGTTTCTGGGTGTAACATCTTAAAGAAAATGGCTCAAATCTCATTCGTTGACATCCTCATCCGATGAGCTGGCCGCGGGTATCGTTGAGAATTGCCACGCCTCACGATTGTTGTTCTTGCTGACACTGTGGGCATATAAGAAACATACATAAATGAGTTAAAAGGTTCGCCATTGGAATGATCGACTATTTAAATACCCATGCTTTTTGGCATTGCTGGGCAGCGTGTGCGAGCTGCGGTAGTAACTGTCATGCGGCTCCTCTTTGGTCTCCTCCAGCGACTTGCGCTGCAGCGTCATCGTTTCCTGTGGTGTCAGCGCACTGTGGGTGCCACCACCGCCACTCAGCTCCGCGTCCAAATAGTATTTGGCACTCTGCGCGATCTTACAGTTTTCGCATTCGCTCAAATAGTCGTCGTCCAAACTGGTGTCGTTGGGCAAGAAATGCTCGTTCGGATTCAAGCAGTTCTTCGATGTGGTGCACACGGGCAGCTGTTTGCTGGGCGTGCCCCCGCGTCCGCTCTGCAACTTGGCCGACAGCTGCGGATAGCTGGGCATCTGGCAATGAGCAATGCCCATGCTGCTGCTGCTGCTGCTTGTAGTTGCTGCTGCTGCTGCTGCTGCAGTTGTGCTTTTATCGTTGTCACGCTTAACGCGCAATATCTTAGGCAGTGTGGTGCTTTTGCTGATCGCCGCGGTCTTCTCGTTGTTGTTCTCCAGCGGCGGAATGCTGATCACCGAAGGCACCTTGCTCACCACGCTGTTTATGGTGCTGTTTAGCGAGATCTTGCCGCTAATGTGCTTGGGCAGCGTGTAGGTCACATGGTTGTTGGCCAGCGGGTAAAAGGTGCTCGAGTTGATTTTGCCGCTCGACTTTTCGCCGCTGCCGGTCGAGGGGCTGGCCGGGGGCAGGGTCAATGAGGGCGTTTGCTCCTTGCGCTGATGCACGCTGCTGTTTGTGGACTTGCTGAGCGTATAAATTGTGGCGACAGCACTGTTGTTGTTGTTGCCGCCGCTGCTGCTGGTGCTGGTGTTGGTGGCAGTCGTTGCAGTTGTTGTGGCCGTTTTTAAATTCGTAAGGCTTTTGTAGAGTTTCGGTGGTAAAGTTGGATTGCTTTGATCTTTGCTGTGCTGTTGCTGTTGTTGTTGTTGTTGATGCTGTTGCAACTGCTGCTGTTGCTGTTCTTGCTGGTTATAAAAATGTTGCTGCTGTTTCTGCGTCAAGCTCAAGTAAGCATCAACCTGTAAAGAACGCTAACGAGATTAGCCAAAAGTTAAAGACACATAAATATATATTGATAATGGAGCATGAAACCACACGTAATTAAAGGATCGATTAGGAATAAATATATAGCAGTTTAAGTATTTCATCTCGCAAAGAGGTTCTACATTTTGTCATGGCATATGTTATGACTTAAGTCTTAGCTAATAAAACAAAACTTTGGTTCTATGTTAGCATTTAAAGGCAATTATGTACACATATTAAAGGAGATAATCAGTGAAAAGTTCCCTTTATAGATCTGTGTGTACAAATGATGCGACTTATAGAGTTTGCAAAGCTTAGGCATTCGCAATGGGATTACTTACATTTCGAACTCACCTTTCGATTCAAGTAGGCGCTGGAGAGCACATCAGCGCCGGCCTGGGCAGAAGCGGCTGTGCTGCTGCTGGATGCACTGCGTCCGCCGCCTCCGCCGCTGCTGCTGGTGCTGCGAGCGCGTTCGCCAGCGCTGCTCGAGCTGCTGGAACGCTTCTGGACGCGTCCGAGCACAATGGGCGGCGCGCTGACATCGTCGTGATGCTGCAACGGCGGCGGCGGTATTATAGCCGAGACATTGCCCGATCCATGCGAGGGATGTGGCTGCAGCTCATCGCCCACCTGCTTCGAAATGGTGGCAATTTTGGACTCATGAGCGCAAAGATTACGCGCACCGCTGCCGCTGGCGTTAAGCACCTCCTGGCTGTGCTGCTGCAGCTGCAAGCTAGTTGTTGACTTGGCGCGCTGACCGTAGGCCAGAGTGGCAGCATGTCTGCTGCTGGCACTGGGCGATAGGGCACAGCCATTACCGCCGGCAGAGGCAAACAGCTTGCCGGCGCCGCTGAGGAACGCATTGGCATTGGCATTGGCATTGCTGCCCATATAGGACATGGGCACATGCTGTATGGGGCACTGGCACATGGGTTTCTTGCTGCCCTTGTCCGTGGAGCTGGAGCTGGTGCTGACGCTGGAACTTGACTGCGGACTAGACTTGGGCTTTACATTGACCACCTGCAGCGGATCAGCCACGGCAAAGTAACGCGGTATGGTGCGATGATATCGCCGTGAGCTGGATGGAGTTTTGCTGCCGTGCTGCGATTGCTGTTGCTGCTGCTGTGACTTAAGTGCCGCATGCATCGGCAATGGCAGTGGGAGTGTTTGGGTGACCGAGTCCGTTGTGCCGCTGCTGGTGTTGCTGCTGCCGCAAACAGGCGCCGTGCTTATCGTCGCGATTTCCATGGACGGCATCATGTCCATAGCGGGCGTGGACAGCGCTGCCGCCAGCAACTGTTGGTGCTGCTGATGCTGCTGCTGGGTCATGTGGTGTGTGGGCGTGGCCAGCAGCTCGCTCGTGGCGGGCAGCGAATGGTAGCTGGCGGCGCTGGCACTCGCATTGATCTCCACATCGGCCACGGTCAGATATTGCTGCTGCTGCTGCTGCGGCTGCTGCTGCAGCAGCTCCTGTGAGCCGCGCGGCGTGCGACGCCCCGCCGCATAGGCCAAAGCGCTGGACGCGCTGCCCGCAGCAGCAGTCGCTGCTGTGGTTACACTGGCGCTTATGTTTAAATGGCAGTTCTTGTAGCTGCACTCGCTGCTGACGCTGGGCTTGGGCGTGGGCAGCGTCTGCACACAGATCGAGTTGCTCTGCGGCTGCGCTGACAGTTGCTGTAGCTGTTGCTGTTCGAGGCTGTGCAACTGTTGCAGTTGTTGCTGCTGTTGCAATTGTTGGTGCTGCTGCAGCTGTTGCTGGTGTTGCTGCTGCTGGTGCTCGCTCTGAAGGCTGTAAGGCGGCTGGTGATTCTCGCCGGTGGCAATTGTGGTGACGCCGCCGCTGTTGATGTTTATGTTAATCAGATTTGTTGTGCTTTGCGTATACTGGTTGGACTGTGCAGCAGCTGCGGCCGCAGCAGCGGCGGCAGCGTTCAATTGATGTGCGTGGGCGTGCGAGGCGGTAACTGGCACCAGCTGCTGTGTGTAGGCATGTGGATGCGGATGCTGCTGCGGCTGTGTGTGCAACTGTAGCGTATGTTGTTGCAAGTGCTGCTGCTGCAGTTGCTGTTGCTGCTGTTGTTGCTGCTGCTGTTGCTGCTGCTGCTGCTGCTGCTGCTGTTGTTGCTGCTGCTGCTGCTGCTGACTGACGCTAGCCACTGCCTGGCGCTGGGCGTGGCTAGGCAATGTAACGGTGCACTGGGCGCTTAAAGCCTCCGCCTGGGATATGGCCACGGCCTCTTCGTACGGCGGCGGTGCCTCGCCGCGCGGAAAGTAACCACTTGGCGGCTTCCATAGTGGATAATGTGTGGTGGCGGCTCCATACGAATAATCCATTGCACTCAGATTACCCTCCATGTAGCCCATGTTGCCGGCAATATAACTGCAAATGCACAGCATAGTAAATATCTGAATGCCATGTGAATTTTGAGCTTCTACTCACCCAATGCTGCCCACAATGCTGCGCTGATCCTCCGCATTTTGTCGGTTTTCGCGTGCCCGTATTTTGCGCTGACGGAGGCGATTGACCAGGAAGAAGAGCAGCGATAGGGAGAGCGTGGCCGTTATGCCACTGGCCACCAGTCAAATGCCGAAATCGGTGCTGCCATCGCTGAACTGATCGTCCAGGCAGATGACCTCGCAGCAGTTGTTGCCGCTGCCGACTGTCTGAAAGGACTTGCACTTGCTGAACGCCTCGCACAGCACCATCTTGCACGCCTTGGGTATTCCGCTGTCGCAGATGCACAATCGACACGAGTCCGGCCCCGGCATATAGTGCATGCCCGTCTCGTACAGCTTGCCGTTGTAATCGCGGCAATGGCCGCCCTGGATGACGCCAGAGTTCATCGCGTTGCTATCTAATGACCAAAAATATAAAGGGAAACATTAAGAATTTGATTAAAAGTATATCCTTTTATTAAAGTACCTTGGTAAATAACATTTTTAGCAGTATGTTTATATAGTAATGGTTTTCAATAATATTTCATGTTTTAAGTTTAAATTGTTAAAGCTTAAAACTTAAATAGAACTCGTTAAAAGAGAGGATATAAAGTGACTAAACTAAAGGAACATCGTATACAACTCACAGATGTCTAGTTTCTAAACAAAAGCAGAGAGCTCGCCACTTTATTTTTAATACCTTTGTGTAAGGTAAACGAATAATTTAAAACCCGAAAATGTAATTTGCATGAATGTAGAAGTTGAGTTTGTTGTGAATTCGCTGGAAAAACAATTCCTCGTTAATTAAAAACAAATACCAAAACGTGGAGAAAAAGAAATGTGTTTATATAAATAATAAATACAGTTTTGTTTTGATGACCTACATTAAATTCATTTCAGCCTTTTCAAAATGGAATAGAAAAATGTGCTGAAGTAAATCTTGGTCAATTGAAGTTAAAAATTAGCACAAATTGACTAAAACACATTCAGGAATATATTAAATATATGGTCAGTCGTAACTTGGTCATATATATAAAAAAAAATCCTTGAACATGTGAAAAAAATAATTGGGTGCATTCAGAAACTTTAAGTAACTCAAGTGCTAATAAAAAAATTCATTTCAAATTTAATCCAACTTTTGTTTAAAAAAACAAGTAAATATGAGCTGTCTACTAAATAATAAATTTAAAATTGAAACCTACTTTCAACGAAAAATGAACAAAAATTAAACTTGAAGGTGAAGATTTAGCTTCTGGGAAGTTCCAGTCTTAAGGGCTTCGAACTTTCGATCAAAATGCGAGATATTTATACACTTTTCCATTTGTGAATTCTAGTTAAGAATAACATAAAAGTACCCTTTTAATATAAATATGTACACAATTTCATACAAATGCATATGAATATATGCATGTCTGTGTGTGCATGTGTGCATGTCCGAACAACTGTACGATTCTTTATTTTGACACACTTGACCAAGTTTCGCCTTGCTGCTGATTTAAACGTTATCGTTTTCGCCCAAATGCCAACATTAGCAAAGACACAAACACATTCATACACAAAATGCAGCAGGTGCTGCACCCGCCTCCCACAAACACACACACATATGTACATATATGTATATGCATACATACATTTATATATGTACATGGCTATAACATTTATCACTTGAATGGAATTAAATGCAAACGCATTACATTTTCAACATAATTTAAATGCTAAACAGCAAAAGGAAATTCAAATTAAAAACAAATATATCCCAGCATTCGCTCTGCGGCAACGAGGCTAAGGGGTTGTAGGGGGAGGAGGCTGCAATAACATGCACTGGCACAACCGACACAAACGACACGAAAGGACACGAGTGCGAACGGCTGGGCAGGAAACACACACGAACGAAAATGGCAAACAGCGTGCTCGACGCCCCCGCATTAAAAAAGGAGAAGAAAAAAATCCTGCTTCTCGTGCGAGTTTCCAAGTGAAATTTTTGCAATACACAAACATACTCATACACACACACATACTCACTTTAGCCCCCCCCCCCACCACACACACATTGCAGAGTATACATACATGCAAAAATAAACAGCACACGGAACACCACCCAAAACAACCACCCACCCACATACATACAGACGGAGAGCGACCGCCAGCGAGCGAGGGATAGAGCGAAAGTAAGAGCGGCATGGGCAGCACTAACGCAAAATTTGCACGCCACTTCCTTTGCAGGGACCAGTAGCAAAGCGTTATGGCCCCCCTTTTCGCAGGAGTTGCTGCCCGACCGAGAAAAAGAGCGCATCGCAAGTGTATATGTGTATGTGTATACGTGTATGTGTGGCCCGTGTCCCATAAATTGTGAAACTCTGCTGTGGCCATGGACCATATTACAGTTATTGTAGAAAGAGAACAGCTACTGAAATTGATTTTGTATAGAAAAAAATATTGTATTGTCCTTTGAAGACCTTATTGAAAACACTTTTTGCAGAAATTCCATTTATATTCCTTCTATAAGCGATTTATAATTTATAATGAAAAAATATTCATTTTCACTGGGCTCTCTTTAGCACAGCAAGGATAAGGCTCTATGCTTATGTGTGTATATAAAGTTTTTCAGTTTTCACTATATCCTTTTACCTTTGGCATTTCCAATAAACGCTAGCACTGCCAAAAAATACATTTCGCTGGCGCTAATATGCACTTTGAACTGCACAATTAACTTTTAGTTGTTATTTGTAACACACGTTTTATTTGATATTTTCAACGGTTTTAACGAACGTTCGAGCAATACCAACTAGTGCTAAAAATTTATCTGTGTGACCGTTGACAGTCAGTCGGAAAAAACCCAAAATGCAATGAAATTTCCCAGAATACCATAACTGAGGTCCTAAGCTTAACGTAATGTGGTAAAGGCAGTTACGTTAAACCGTTGACTGTTGACGTAAGCTAACGAATTGGCGCCAGTAGGAATATCTGAAAAATTGCAAAACCATAGTTTGAACGGCAAATTAAAATGTATCAAGCTCTCGCAATAATTTAATATAACTCTAAAAAAAAATTTAGAAATTATTAATTCAAATGGGTTCACTTAAAAAAAAAAGCGTTCACTGTACTGTAATAGATATTTTTGTATAAAATCCTATTAAAAGAAAAGATTTTAAATAGTTAAGTCTCGTAATTGAATCCATGCAAATCGCGTTTCACTTATTAATTTTGCAAAGTGTTCGAGACATGCAAAGCTAAAAAAATAACAACAACAACATTAGCTTAATCGCAATGTCAAGTTCAGACGGTTTACCATTGGCAACAATGTTTGAAAAACCTTCTACCCAAAATATAAGTGAGTGTACAATGGATATGTCTAAATAATAATAAAATAAAAGAATATATACATTTTAAATGCAAGTAAAATTTATAAATATATTTGATTATTTCAAAATGATCGATTTATATATTTTATGCATTTCTGAGAAGTTAATTGATATTCAAGTTATTTTCATATAATATCTTCATATCATCATAATAATATCTTGCTTACAAGTTGCAATTATATATAGAATAAATGATTTTTTTTTGATAAGTGAGACCTGGCACTTCATCATACCCTCTACTGCAATATATTTAAATACAGGGTATAATTAGCCAGCTCGCAGTAAACAACACGCACACAAAGTGCAGCTAAATAATTTAGCTTTTGTGGGCGCTGCGATTAGCTAGCATTTAAATCGAATGCATGTAATTTGTGATTTTCTGTAATTCCACCGAAAAACGGCTGCACACACTTCACTTGTAGAACAACTCAGATGGATGCACACGTGCAGCCGGAACTAGAAATTGAAAAGACCACAAAATAAGATGCCTTCAAAGTTGGAGAATGCAACAGCATCGCAGGTGACCGCACTGAAGGGTGTGGTGCGTAACAGCAGCTATGTGATTCCCGGGCTCTACGATCTTTCCATCGAGGACACCAATTGGGTGCTGACCTCGTCCTTTATCATATTCACAATGCAGACGGGTTTCGGCATGCTGGAGTCGGGCTGCGTGTCCATTAAGAACGAGGTGAACATCATGATGAAAAACGTTATAGACATCGTGCTCGGCGGATTCACCTATTGGCTTTTTGGCTACGGCATGAGCTTCGGTCGCGGACCACTCTCCAATCCCTTCATGGCCATAGGCGATTTTCTGTTGGACCCGCCCGTTGGTGACGAACTGATGGGACAGATATTTGCGGCATTCCTCTTTCAACTGTCGTTTGCGACCACAGCGACAACCATTGTCAGCGGCGCTATGGCCGAACGGTAGGCTAAATTTAATAACATTTGATTCTGATTATCGCTTTGGAATCTTACAAGACAGATTTTTAAAAATTATTTGAGTTGAGACCATTTTTTTAGAGCTCTGTTTCGATATCTTTGTGCTAAACGGACTTCGCTTTTCGATATTTATTGCCTTCGTACTAATTATCGATAAGTTACGATAACATTTACATTTATCTTCCTCAGCTGCAACTTCAAAGCATATTGCGTGTTCTCGTTCCTTAACACTGTTGTTTATTGCATACCCGCCGGCTGGGTCTGGGGTGAGCATGGATTCCTCAACAATCTAGGCGCCGTCGACATTGCCGGCAGTGGTCCGGTGCATTTGATTGGCGGCGCTGCCTCCTTTGCATCGGCTGCCATGCTTGGGCCACGCTTGGGTCGCTATGCCGAGGGCTATGATCCGCTGCCGCTGGGCAATCCGGTGAACGCTTGTATGGGTCTCTTTGTGCTCTGGTGGGGCTGGCTGGCCTTCAACTCGGGCAGCACCTACGGCGTCAGCGGCGCTAAGTGGCAGTATGCGGCGCGAGCAGCTGTTATGACCATGATGGGCTCCTTTGGCGGCGGATTTGTCAGTTCGCTGTGAGTGAGGATTGGTAATAAAGATTTACCGAGGTATATATATTACGTTCGCTTGCAGATATTCGTTTTGGCGACACGATGGCCGTATGGACATCATGGATCTCATTAATGGCATTCTGGGATCGCTGGTTTCAATCACAGCCGGCTGTTTTCTGTACCGCGCTTGGGAGGCTCTGATCATTGGCGCCTTGGGTTCATTACTTTGCGTGGTGGCCATGCCGCTATTCGATCGCATGGGTGTAGATGATCCGGTGGGAGCTAGCTCTGTGCACGGTGTCTGCGGCATTTGGGGTGTCATTGCCGTTGGCCTATTCGCTGACAATCCCTTGCCCATGGACACGACCAAGGGGCGCAGTGGCCTATTCAAGGGCGGCGGCTGGTATTTACTGGGTATACAAACGCTGTCCGCCTTCTGTTTGGCCTGCTGGGGCATTTGTTCGACGTTCCTGTTGCTCTATGTGATTAACAAAATCATACCCATACGCATGGATCCGCACGAGGAACTGCTTGGCGCCGATCTTACGGAGCATCGAATACGTCACACACAAATTGGCCTGTCCCGTGCGATTTCCGCCCTGGCACCCATTAAGATTGACCTGAATGAGATTGTGGGCATTCAGCCCATTGGCATTAATCCGGGCCATGAGCGTAGCATCGAGCAGCTCCGCGCAGCGGACAACAAGCTGCAGCAATGGCAATCCTATCTGGAAGAAGTGAGTGGACATGGCAAAAAGCTGGCAACACCACGGGAAACACTCGAGGAGCACCAGCTTGAAGCGGACATTACACTCAACCTAAAGGCAAGCGCCAAGGAGCAACAACAGCCGGGCAACGTTTTTGGGCGCAAAGTAAAGTCAGTGCACATCCGTAAGGACAACTGGAACCAAGATCAGGGCTTATACAAACCCAACAACACCGAGCTGCCTGCTATGAGGCAAGTGACCAAGCTGGACAAGGATGGTAACTTTGCCTGGGTGGATTAAAGTGTCTTATTCTAAACGATATTCGTAGAGTATTGAAGTTTACAGTAAAGAAAACTATTTAGTGCACCTCTTGTAACATGGTTCCTAAACCAACCACTTTGGCAACAAACATATGTTTAAGCTAATTAGTTATAGCGCAACTTTATAATTATATGCAGGAACCATGCATAATAAAATATTCCACGCTATACTATTTTTAGCTTTTCTGATTAGTGTAAGAAAGTAAGAAAATCACTGTTATGCACCATTTTAAAGCGAACTTTTGTTAGCATGAAATGGGGAATAACTCAAACATACCCAGCATTTCTTTAGGTGCATATTTTTATAAATTTAAGCCACATTTCTGCTCAATTCAACCGGGCAACCGCTGCCACGTCCCAAGTTAAATTGATAACACATAATTCAAACACAGTTAACAAAATAACAGCATGTTTTTGCATTTCTCAAATTGATGTATTTTATTCAAGTACAAGCAAATATTGTTTGGATGATCGATCGATGTATGATGATAATAATATAATATATATGTATTATCTTATTTTTATAGCAGTTTTGGGTTTATGTTTGTTTTTTTTTATAGTTTTAATGTTTTAGTTGTATTATTATAATATAACTTTCAAGAGCAGTTGTCGATTGTTCTTGTGTTTTTGTTGGTGTGTTCTAATTTAGAATCCAAGTTAAATATGTTGTGTGTAAAATGTAGATTGTATAATTGATTTATTGTGTTGTTGTTTTACTGTTGGGTGAATTATTTAATCGACCTCCTCAATGGTGGGGCCAGCACCGCCGGCACCAGCGGGTCCTGGGGCACCACCAGCGCCAGGCATACCACCGGGCATACCAGGCATGCCTCCAGGTGCACCACCGGCGCTCTGGTACAGCTTGGTGACGATTGGGTTGCAAACGCCCTCCAACTCCTTCTGGCGGTGTTCGTATTCCTCCTTATCGGCCAGCTGATTGGCATCGAGCCACTTGATGGTCTCGTTGCACTTATCCATGATGGTAGTGCGGTCCGAGTCGGAGATCTTGGTCTTCAGATTCTCCTCGTCGAGGGTAGCCTTCATGTTGAAGCAGTACGACTCCAGACCGTTCTTGGCAGAGATGGTCTCCTTCTGCTTGTCGTCCTCGTTGCGGTACTTCTCAGCTTCGTTGACCATGCGCTCAATGTCCTCCTTGGACAGACGACCCTTGTCGTTGGTGATGGTGATCTTGTTCTCCTTGTTGGTCGAACGCTCCAGGGCAGTAACATTCAGAATACCGTTAGCATCGATATCGAAGGTCACCTCGATCTGGGGCACACCGCGGGGTGCTGGTGGGATGCCCGACAGCTCGAACTTGCCCAACAGATTGTTGTCCTTGGTCATGGCGCGCTCGCCCTCGTACACCTGAATCAACACACCGGGCTGATTGTCCGAGTAGGTGGTGAAGGTCTGTGTCTGCTTAGTGGGAATGGTGGTGTTACGCTTGATGAGCACGCTCATCACGCCACCAGCAGTCTCAATACCCAGAGACAGTGGGGTAACATCGAGCAGCAGCAGATCCTGCACCTCCTGCGACTTGTCACCGTGCAAGATAGCAGCCTGGACGGCAGCGCCATAGGCAACAGCCTCATCGGGATTGATGGACTTGTTCAGCTCCTTGCCGTTGAACAGATCCTGCAGCAGACGCTGCACCTTGGGAATACGGGTGGAGCCACCAACCAGCACAATATCGTGAATAGCCGACTTGTCCAGCTTGGCATCGCGCAGAGCCTTCTCCACAGGGTCCATGGTGCTGCGGAACAGATCAGCGTTCAGCTCCTCGAAACGGGCACGAGTGATCGAGGTGTAGAAATCGGTACCCTCGAACAGAGAGTCGATCTCAATGCTAGCCTGGGTGGAGGATGAGAGAGTACGCTTTGCACGCTCGCAGGCAGTGCGCAGACGACGCAGAGCACGCTTGTTGGTGGTCAGATCCTTCTTGTGCTTGCGCTTGAACTCCTGTACAAAGTGAGTGACTAGACGATTGTCGAAGTCCTCACCACCCAGATGGGTATCACCGGCCGTGGATTTGACCTCGAAGATGCCGTCATCAATCGACAGAATGGAGACATCAAAAGTACCGCCGCCCAAATCGAAAATCAACACATTACGCTCTCCAACAGCCTTCTTGTCGAGACCATAAGCAATGGCCGCGGCAGTTGGCTCGTTGATGATACGCAAAACGTTCAAACCGGCGATGGTACCAGCATCCTTGGTCGCCTGACGCTGCGAGTCGTTGAAGTAGGCAGGCACAGTGATGACGGCGTTGGTAACCGTCTTGCCCAGGTACGCCTCGGCGGTCTCCTTCATTTTGGTCAACACCATGGAGGAGATCTCCTCGGGGAAGAAAGTCTTCTTCTCGTCCTTGTACGTAACCTCAATCTTGGGCTTGCCGTCAACACTGACAACCTCGAAGGGCCAGTGCTTCATGTCAGACTGCACGGCCGAATCATCGAACTTGCGACCAATCAGACGCTTAGCATCGAAGATTGTTTGAGTTGGATTCATCGCCACCTGGTTCTTGGCGGCATCACCAATCAAACGCTCTGTCTCCGTGAAGGCAACGTAAGATGGGGTGGTACGATTACCCTGATCGTTGGCAATGATCTCAACCTTGCCATGCTGGAACACACCCACGCAAGAGTAGGTGGTGCCCAAATCAATACCAACAGCTGGAGCTTTAGACATCTGTAACGAATTGAATGAGTAAAAATTTTCTATTATTTATTTGCTTTATTTTAATTTATTTTTATATACTCTAAATAATTTCGATGTCAACGAACTTTTTACAAATATATTTTTTTGATGTCTGGCATCTCTGTTCAAATACAAACAGATTTATATACATATACTGGAAATGGGAAAGCAATTGATTAATTGACTGCAAGCAAGAGGCATTTGGAAGCATACAAAAATATCCTGTTAATGCCGTATTATTTGGTTGGTTGTATAATCAATCATAAATAATAGATAATCGTAAAACATATTTACAAGTGCAGTTAGTAGTATATTTTAACGAGCTAATCAATCCTGTTTGTGTATTTGAAGGCTGAGGTTGCAACCCTGGCCATCACAGTAGTGAAAATAATGTATACTAAGAATGTTATTGCCATCTAAATATTTGTCATTCCATTTGTGTTGGATTTATCATGCAACGTAAACTGGTTGCCGTTAATGTCAGTCATCACCAAAATGGTGAAACGTGAAAAAATGACTAATCTATATGGCCGAGACACGTATGTATGTATGCACATATGTACGTCTACATCCACAATCTTTGTAAATGCATGTGCTAACACATGTATATGTGCACACAACAGCTCAAAGATAACAATGGAGTTTAATCTGAGCAGCAGCTGCTAATTTTTATCAAAAGGCGCAAAGACCGCATGGACATAAAGGCGAAAATTCTGGAATGCCTAACACCACAAACTTGTATATATACACACACACTTATATACATATGCATGTACCTATGTGTACGTAAAACCACGCCGTTGCCAGACCGCTTGGTTTGTGTATTTTTTTTGTGCGTATGAAAGAGACGACACGAGTATACAAACACGCGCGCGCAAAATGTCTTATGTATGTTTGAATGTGTTTTATTCCAACAACGCGTGCACGCATACATTGAAATGCCGGTTGGCAACGCATGTTTAATTATAGCAAAAATTATCTAAATTAATAGTTTCTTGGGCGTATAAAACATTTTATAATAAATAATTTGTTTGAAAGTTATTAATATAAATTCAGACGTCAGCGGCCGAAAGTCATCATGACTCATGTCATGAGTAGGAAGAGTTAAGTGGAATATGCGAGTGTGTGTGATGCGGCATATTTTTTCAATGGAATATTCCAGTACAACTATATTTACAAGTCGGCAGATTACCATGAACTATTAAACATGCACATACGTGCTGCAAGGTTTTAATTACTTATAAGCAGCTACAAATGCAATGCAAAAATAGAATGACGCAATAAACACATAATAATATTACGATTATATGCACAAGTGTACAAAACAGCGTTCGTTGGTTCAAATTCTAAAGTTCAAGCACTCGCAGTCATTTAGTTCCATGCGGTTCGAATATTCGAAAGCTACAGTAACAATGACCCGAAATGACATGTTGTAATGCAATCGATGCTTATTTATTGATTAAAGCCGTGAAAATGAGCACACGTGAGTCGATGGAAATTTTTTCATGGAAACGCACGCGGTGATGAGCACGTGCTAAATGTAGCGAATATAAATGCAATGGATGAAGATGGCTAAAAATAAAACTTACCTTTGTGTATTTTTTTTTAGTTAAAATGTACTAAATATATGGATAACCGTGTAATTGCTACTTCACTTCTTTGTCCCACTTAAATTTCTATCTGCCGAGTCGACACTCAGACGTTCGATCAAACTGGCACTTGTAATAGGAATAATGATGGCGTACGATGGTACCTTTACTTATAAGCGCGCTGGCTTGCTCTGGAAAATTCTAATAACCCTACTTTCTTGGTGTGGCAAGGCTGGCCAGAACAGTGTTGCCCTAGTAACGCCAATAACTTATCGAAGATAATTATATGCTGTAGCCCTGATAGTTGAAAAGGCATTGCCATGCTGGCAATGAGCGCGCCAAACTTAAAGGAATTTAAACTTGTTTATGATTCTTTTTATGCTATCATAAATCAATAAACTGCAATAACAATAATAGCGATATCAAGACCCCACATCAAACGCGTCAAGTAGCTAACGGCACACTTTATCAGCCATACCTTCACTGATACTACCCGGATTAGAATGGAAATTGGTTTTTTATAGGTATACGTGCACTTTATCAACAGATTAGCGTTCGCTACATACGTTTAAAATATATATTGACGGTGTTACCTATCGTAACGATGCGCAAATACGTATGCTTATTTATATAAGTGGTTTATTAGAGTGTAATAAAATCAACCCAATAATTGTATATCGTTGAAGTGTTTTTTAAGCTAAATATATTTAATGTATTTATCAGACTTATTTTCGAGTATTAAGCTTACAATCTGGTTCCACACCCTCAAATATTGGAGGACTTTCGTTACCCTCTCCGCCACCACCGCCTGTAATTATACTAAGGAGTCCCGATATTTTGCTATTGATCAGCTGCAAAAGGAAAATACAATTAGTATAGACAGATCTCCAATAATCTCCTGCTTTCTAAATAACGCACGTTTTCAACTATATCGACTACTTTATCATGTCCGTAGTCCCACACGTCACCAAGTAGTTCGACTCCCATTTCATTTATCAGTGCATGTACAAAATCATTAATCCGCTCCTCTTCCAATAAATTATCGAAGTTCACTTGCAAGTCTCCCAAATGCATTTCGATTTGCAATCCAGTAATGGCCAGGGACGTCGACGCCTTAATTCTCCATGAGATCAGTAATGAAAAGTCTTCAATAGTTGTTCTAAAAGTATATAATATTTTAATAGTTCCCGAAATATGCATATTTTCTCACTTACTCTGCATTTCCGTCACCAGCTAAGTTTAAAATATAGGCCAAGGAACCCTTAGCGGTATACTGGGACTTTAAATAGGTGTGTGGAAAGGTTACATTAATCGTGCTGCGCTGCACGCCAGGAATCACGTTTATTTTCAGCGTGTTGATAATGAAGTCCGAAAGTCCTGTGAGCTGGAAGTCCTGAATCGAACCGGTAAAGCTACAAAGCTCGACACAATCAAACATTATTCTTACAGATGGACTGGCAAACAGAACTCACTCCACAAGATATTGGTTATTCACAGCTGTCTCTGCCGGACCTAACTGCAGTGGATCCAAGGCGGGCAAGCCCAAGTTGGGTATTGGATGGCACATCCGCTTGCTGAACTCTTCTAAAAACGCCTCGATTTTTTCTTCATAAATGCCCATTGTGGGCGTAAGGCAACCACAAATCGTGGCCGTGGCCAGAAGGATCTGCCATAGGTAGCCAGTCTGCATATTGCCAAATTTTGGAGATCCGTTTGCCTGGAGCCAAAGCACGCGACTGAAGTGCCTATGCAAAAGTGTTGGGGTTTTGTCAAGAGCGCCCATTTCCAGTTCCAATTATGAATGTCAAGATACGCATTTCTATATACCCTATACCTGAAATTATGGATTAGCTATTTCACGCAGTTTGCTGTGCTTAATTTAGCCAACAACCTTGCTGAACGAGAGAAATATGATAAGCCAGTTATCATTGACTTTGAGTGCAGTTGATTGTACCCTGCCCGAGGGTATAATGCTTAACATATAGACACTATATACATACATATATATTGTTCATATGTACCTATTAATCTTTATCAAAAGTCAAATAATTTCTAATTTTTTAAGCTATCCACATTATGTCGTCTTACTGTATATACATGTTTACATGTATTTATGTTTTTATTGAAAATATAAAGCAGCGTTTTAATGTCATCACAATATATTAGAAAAATGTCATTGGCATCGTCCCGCGTTAGGAATAGAATTCATCATCTTATCAACTTTAGACCTCTATAGCATACAATTCCTTAAGGAACGGTTGGCCGGAAACGGACCTTTTTTTGTGGGTTAGTATAAAAACATATAGCAAATTCGCTATAAAAGTGCACAAAGGAATTTAATCTTTGGCAACCCAAAGATAATTATACTTTTCAATGCTTTTTCATTCAGTAATATTATTGCCACAAAAACAACTTTAGGGTACCAAAATACTTGTGTCTTATTTTTATTATTTTAATATTAAGAACACCGCTTATCGCTATAAAGCTGTTGTGGCCCAGAACTGATGAACCAATAACAAGTTAACCGTTATCATGGGCTAATATTTTCGATTAACACACAGCTCTTTATTTGTTTTTGACCATTAAAAAATATCTCGACGCTACTGTTAAAGCGTTTATTTGGCTGCATTATCAAACATAAAAATTATCTATCTCTACAGGATTTAATAGCTAATCTAATGTTAAACTTGTTCTGGGGGCTGTCGCAAGTGCTCGGGCATCTGCTGCAGTTCCGTTTTGGAGGCTTGCAGCGCCACGCCCTCGGGCAGATTACGCTCAATGTACTCGAGAAACGTGTCCAGCGTTGACCCGGTCAGCTTGTGGAAGTGCATGTAGCGAAAATGCGTACGTATCTCGTATTGGACTCGGTGCTTCTTATAGATGTGCACTGATTTGAGCAAGGTCATGCGTTCATGGTGCGCCTTGCGTGGAGACCAGCTGTAAATTGATTCAATGAGTATTTATCACTTTTTAGTATGTTATTACTTCACTTACCATTTGCCCAACTCGATGCCCAGGTGCTCGGCAGCAGTTGTCGCAAACCAGGTGTAACTTTTAAGCACCGCAGGATCAATGCCGCGCAGCTCAATTTCCAGTTTGCTGTAAAGTTTGTCAGGCTCGCCTGCCTCAACGGAAGACGTTGGCTTCGTTGTTGCAGATGTTGTGCTAAGGGCAGAAGCAAAGCGCGCCGGCTGCGCCAGACGCAATGTTTTAAAAAGCTGAAATACATATAAAAATAATTAAAAACAACTCGTTTTCTGTAATAAACATAAATTAAAATAATACGCACCTGAAGCATTTTGTTATTGCAGCCTAAAACGGGGTTATGCAAGTGCAGGGCTGCAAAGCAAATAAGAAACAAACTATCGATAGTTAATTAAGTTACGCCGGGGTGTGGTGACACTGTTAACTCTTTGCACGTGCTGGCCAAAAGAAGCGTTTTTAAACTTTTCGTGTTTAACAATTTGCTGTTGTCCAATTTTTAACCTGTAGCTAACACCAAACAATAGAGCACCTGATTTTTGTATTTACCTAATATGGAGAATACAGATCAGAGAGGTAAGTGATCAGTGCGGTCATCCAATAAACAAGGCCAAACAAAATTCTTGCCCTCAGCGAACGAGTCCACAGATCCCAGTTCTGATGAGGAGGAAGCCTACGATGATATCGATGATGATGAGGAAATGGGCGAGGATGAAGGAGAGCCAACAACGTGTTTGTTTTGCACCCAGGTCTTCGCCAAAATCGAACTAGCCATCGAGCATTTAAGCAGCCAACACAAAGTGAACTTGTCACAGCTCAAGCAAAAATTTCAAATGGATCAGTATGCTTTTATAAAGCTTATAAACTACGTACGTGCTGGACAGGTTACTGCAGAGCAACTGCTACTCACAGATCAGCCACAGTGGAACGATGAAAAGTATCTAAAGCCTGCTGAGTACGAGCCATGGCTGTGCTATGACTACGAAGCCCTCAAGTCCGACGGACCTGAGGCAGCTGCTGGCGTGCCGGAGCTAATGCAGCGCATCGCCGAGCAGGGCAAACTACTGCAGCAGGCCAGTGAGGACATGGAACGCATGCGCAACGACTATAAAGCCCTCTTGCAAAAGGTCCACAGCGACGCTGGATCTAAAGACGGCAAGGAGAAGTCAAGTGATGTTGTGCGCAACGCCCTAACGCTGGATAAAGAATACTTCAATAGCTATTCCCACTTTGGTATACACCATGAAATGCTCAGTGATAAGGTAAACCTGATTCACATATATAAAAATACAATACCATATAGTAATATATTTTTTTTTAAATAGGTGCGCACGAGCAGCTACCGTGCGGCTCTGATGACAAATCAGCAATATTTGAATGGAAAGTCCGTGCTGGATGTGGGCTGTGGCACGGGCATACTCTCCATATTTGCATCGCAAGCAGGTGCCGCAAACGTCGTGGGCATTGATAACTCCGAAATTGTGTACACTGCCATGGACATAGTAAGGTAAGTGTGCTTTATTTAAAGTGTCTACAGGGCTTTACTTAAGATATTGATTGTTTGCTTTGACAGAAAGAACAATGTTAACAACGTGAAACTGGTTAAGGGACGCCTGGAGGATACTGAATTGCCAGAGGATAAATACGACGTCATCATATCCGAATGGATGGGCTATTTCTTGTTATACGAGGCGATGCTGGACACAATCATCTATGCACGCGAGCACCATCTGAAACCGAATGGCAAAATTCTGCCAAATCGCTGCACGCTACATTTGCTGGGCATAAACGATGCGCTACACGAGCTACATGTTAAGTTCTGGGACGATGTCTACGGTGTTAATATGAGTGATTTACGCAAGCGCAGCATTGAGGAACCGCTGATGGATGTGGTTGACCCCGCGCACGTACTCACAGAGAGTCAGCAAATTGCCAACTTCGATATGATGACCGTTGATTTAAACTACTCGAATTTTACGCAAGAATTCCAATTAAAGTGCACGCAAACGGGCAAATTGGCTGCCTTTGTGGGCTACTTTGACACGCTCTTTGAGCTAGACAACCCAATCGTATTTAGCACTTCGCCGGCCGAGACGCCCACGCACTGGAAACAAACAATATTCTTCATTGATCAGCCGCAGACTGTGGAGAAGGGCCAGGTGATTAGTGGCAAGATTAGCTCACGACGTCACCAGGGCGATGTGCGTGCATTGCGCGTGGATATCGAAGCCTTTGGCAGGGTTTACAAGTACACGGTGGATTAGTTGGTCTTCAGATCGTTTAATGCAAGATTTTTTGTAGACAAAGTGTGAACTTAATTAATTTTTTTTAAAATTATGTATATATAAATTAAAATGAGTACACGCTGCCAGGTAAGCTGGCGAAGTGTTTGGTTTGCCAAAAAACAATTATACATATTTATAATTAATATGTGTAGGAAAGAGGGGGTGGAGGAAACAGATTGCCAAAAACATGAACTGATATTGCTTTAAGCGGTATTGGTTTCCAGATCGGAGGCAGGTATTTCGGGCTCCTCATCATTGTACACGTTCTCGGCCATTTGCCACACTTGCATGATATTGTCCTCGGACACAGAGCAAATAATCCAAGGCTCATTTGGATTCCAGGAGAAGTCGCTAATTTTGGCCGTGTGGCCACCGTGTATAAATAGCAGCTCAGGCGGACCATCTTCGGCATCTTCAGAGCTCTGCTCCTCGCCAATTTTCGACAAGTCCCACACGTGCAGGCGTCGATCGGTGCCCGAAGACGCCAGAATGGTCTCGTTATGGGGCGACCACTGCACCTGGAAGATTTCATCCTTGTGCGACTCAAAGGAATGTAATTTAAGCTTGAGATTACGCAAGTCCCACAAAGCAACCGTTTTGTCCGCCGATCCCGTGGCCAATATAAACTCGGAATACGGATTAAAGCTCAAGCAGTTGACTTCGGCCGTATGCGCATCAACAGTATGCGATGGCTTCGAGGTGTTATTGTTGCGTGTATCCCAAATCATGAGCTTCTGATCATCGGCCACTGAACCGAATAGCGATTCGTGCAGCAAATGCCAGGCCACATCTTCAACGACGGCGGTGTGGCCAGTGAATATGTTCTTGGCATCGATGACACGATGTTCCTTGGGCGTGGCATTAATGTCCCACAAGCAGATGGTGTGATCATCAGAGGCCGAGAGCAAATAACCTAAAAGTTGCAAGTGGACATTAGGATACATTATAAGAAACTGTACTTTAATGCTACGCTTGTAGAAAGAAAATTTAATACAATTTGTTTAAGTCTTCTCTAGTGCTTACCATTTAAATTGGGATTCCACGAGAGACCGTAGCCTTCCTTTTGATGTCCCCGCAAACGCAAATCCGGTTGGCATTCGCCGGATGGCTCCGGTTTGCTGGGATGTTTTGTGTAGTCAAAAACGAGGACATCACTTGACGGCGTTTTAGTAGCAATAACGCACGCATTTTGCGGCATGTAACGGGCACGGTTGACCTCCCCCTCGTGATTAATTTTGATTTCAATTTCAATTTTACCGCACACTGAACCAAAGCCCCCGAATTCGCCCTTCTCGTTATCGTAGTGAGAGCCATCGAACTGTGCATCCTCACTGGGCAACTGAACGCTGGCAATCAACAAATGATTTTGTTCATCAGAGGTGTGTGTGCCCAATATTAGGCGGTGCACGGAGTAATCTTTCCCATCCTGTTTAGTCACATCGGGCAGCCATTGGGCCGTCAGCGAGGGCCATTCCAGAGCGTGGGTCATGACCAGATCGTACAGGAATGGCGTGTTCTTCTTCCATATCTTGTACTCTTCGTTGATCACACGTTCCTCGACGGCATCGTCAAAGGATTCCGCTGCTTGCAAATAAAATGTTTGCAATTGACATTTGAAACATACATTTACAAAGTCATTTTATATTTACCATTATCGCTGCGATCCACCATTTTCGACCACGCAGCTAAATTATAATTTCACCCAAGTTTTTTTGTGCGCGTCGCAAATTCGGGCGCCAAAACAACAAAGCGGCAGCGGCGGCAAAAAGCGTGCGCAGAGTCGGCTAAAGTTTTCACGCTTTGCGGCGGTACAAATAAACACTTTTGTTTAGTATTGAATACTTAAAAACACACTTAAAACTTTTGTTCACCAATTAAGTGTGTTTCTACACTTTTAGCAACAGTACTACCAGCAAAAAGTGCGAAAATTATTTATCCTTTTCTTTTTCGCAAGCGCGTCGGCTGCTAGATGGGCAGAGATGTGTGAAAAAGTTATCGGTAGCGATGATAGAAAGTCGATTAGTGCAAAGCGATTGATGTTCGGTATACTTGAATAAGAATCGATACATATTGTTGCCAAAGTAAACTTATCTTTTGTGCGACTTGAGAAAGAGGTTGCATTTGAACAACTGTTTTTTTCACAGAATAAATATTTTGTGGAGAGTATATTTATTTCGAAATGGCAAGAAGTAAAAAGATTATTTATGCGAAAGTAAAACATATAAATACATATAAATATAAACATATAAATTCACGATTAAATATTTGCACTAAGCCGATTTTTATAATTGAATTGAAATAATAAAAATAAAACAACTTTTTTAATTATATAACTGAACAACATCGCAGGATAAATAACTTTGTATTGCTATCGAATTGCAGAATACGATACTTTCTTTTCAGTTATATAAAGGGCTTTTTTACACAGATGGCAACTCTTCGCCACTATATTAACATAAACATACATTTTTGCTTAGCTTATCGCTTATGATTTGAACAGTTGGCGCGCAACGCTCGCTGCAGTTACAACTCGCGGCGCAAATGTAAATCGCGTGAAGGGGTCCGTATTATACATAGCACATATACGAATTTGATGTGCTTTTAGTGTAATTTAAGCCAACTTCCCGCGCACATTCATTGCTCAATTGCTCGCTCTTCAATTGCTAAATTGCTCGTGCTACAATTGCATTTTTCGCGTCCGAATTGCTACTTGCAACTTGCCGATTTTGCAAATTGTTTAAATAAGTTTGTTTACACTTGTACGCTGCTCCAGCAACAAGGGGTTCGCTGTAAAAGCATCAAGATACAGACGTGTCGGTAAGTGTAAGTGAAAAGAGTGGAGCTGTAAACGAAACTTTCTCTTTTTATTTTTTTTTGTGTGTACACGGTCGCGGTGTGTGGCTGTTGTATAATGTACATTATTTATGTTTGCTTTGATTTGGTTTTTTCATTAGTGGCATGTGGAAGAATGCACGTACCCAGCGGCGAAGGCATGGCGAACGTTAACAAAGAACGTACTGAGCAATATTTGGAGAACCTGTTGACAAGTGGCAGCCAAGAGGGCGACAGTGGGGCTGCGTTGGAGCTGCCGTCGTGGTACGATGAGCAGCTATTCAAGCGGTAGGTGTTATTGGTTAAGCAAACTATGCATATATTATATGTACATTTATATGCACAGTGGCCAGCGTTATTTTACCAAATATCGCTTTGTTATGACGTCGGGCATGTTGGCTGGTTTAATTGCCGTTCTTGCCATACCTTCAATTCTCCGGGTGCTGATCTGCACCCGCCAGTCCTCGAATGCCCTGACGGCCTATCGCCGCTACTTGCGCACCATTTTCCACACACATGCCTGGTATTTTCACTCCATTGACGATAGGAGCAGCAAGTTTTGGACGAGCATCGCTGCTGTCCGGCAGGCTCACTCGCGCTCCAGTGACGCTTGCCAGCGCCGTGGTGCCGGCCAAATAACGCAGAAAGACTTGGCACTGACACAGTTTGGATTCATTGGCTTTATAACGCTGGGAGCACACCGCATAGACTTAAATGACGACGATTTCCTGGAGGCGACATCGCATATGTGGCGTGTGCTGGGCTATTTACTTGGCATCAAAGATGAGTACAACGTCTGTGGCTGCAACTGGGCCGAGTCGAAAGAGCGTTTGGATATTGTGATGCGCAGGGTATACACGCCAGCGCTGGAAAAAACGAACGAGGAGTTTTATCGCATGACTGAGGCTCTTATCCATGGACTCTGGCATGCCAATACAATGCTATCGGTCAGAGCGAATATTTACTTTACCAAGCGCTTGGCCTATGTCAAGGGCTATGAGTATTACAGCTTTGATTATCCGGCAGGCACGAAGCCAGATCCACAGCAAAAGTCATACTACTACGATCTTAATCTGTGGGATCGCTTTATCGTTAGCTATGGCTTGTTTATTGTTACTTTTTTGCACAAATATGCCATTGTGCGCTGGTATTTCAATTTTCGAGTTTGGCTCATGGATCTCTTTATGTACTACTTGCCAACTGTAGCTATTTGGAAATTTGGAATCAAATCGGCATATGTGCGCATCTTTCGGCCAGGAGGTCAGGCACAAGAGCTTCAATTAAACCTTAAGGAAGAGTAGTTTAGAATAACACTTTATGTGTTTCTGTTTATTGTGATGGGGTCAAAGTTATTGTTACCATTATGCTTGTCATGTTTAGTATATAGTTAAAAACTATATATTATTTTTAATTTATAAATATCACTGTTCCCATGTAATTTATAGACTTGTTAAATATATATGTGTGCAATGTTGTATTATTAAAGTACCGTTTCTTTTTAACATCTCTCAACACTGAACGATTAGACTACCGGCAATTTGGATTATCGATAACGATAACAGTTTATGTTTTGTTGCTTGCGCGTTGTTTTGGTGGTTTTCTTACATTTTTCTGAATTATATCTAAAAAATAATAGAACAAGCAACGGAATAATGTTTTATCATGTAAGTTAAGCGTAAAGGAAGTGTTATAGCATTTATTTAATTACTGCTACTCAGATTTCACTTGAGCACGAAATTCTGCTGCATCCGCGCTACTTTGGGCCACAATTGCTGGAGACGGTGAAACAGAAGCTCTACTCGGAGGTGGAGGGCACGTGTACGGGCAAATATGGTTTCGTGATAGCAGTGACAACAATAGACCTAATCGGCTCTGGTGTCATACAGCCGGGCCAAGGCTTTGTCGTATATCCCGTGAAATATAAGGCCATAGTGTTTCGGCCATTCAAGGGTGAAGTACTGGACGCCGTGGTCAAGCAGATAAACAAAGTGGGCATGTTTGCCGAAATTGGACCATTGTCGTGCTTTATATCCCATCATGTGAGTTTGAAAATACGTTTGCCATGTTATCTTGCATTACAAATGTCAAATTATTTCACACAGTCCATTCCCGCCGACATGCAATTTTGTCCAAACGGCAATCCGCCGTGCTACAAATCCAAAGACGAAGATGTGGTTATTTCGGGTGAGGATAAGATACGACTCAAAATTGTCGGCACGCGTGTGGATGCCACCGGTATTGTAAGTAGTTTGTAATGGTAGTTTGTATACGACATATATTAATATTTTATAATGTAATTACAGTTTGCTATTGGAACTCTTATGGATGATTATCTCGGCCTGGTCTGTAACTAATTGTAAATGTAACCAGAAAAACAACAAGAAGAACATCAACTTAATATACAATTGCTATATATATGTATATATATATATATATTTATATATTTTAAACTTTAATGAAATGCATTTTAGACCGTTAAATATCTAGGTGTATATATATTATAAATACTTTATAAGATTTGATTTAAATTCAAAGGTACGTTACGTTTGTAATTTAGTACAATTCTATGTGTGCTTGTTTCGTGTGTGGGTTGTGTGGGCTGAGCTACAAATATAGATGGATGGATATATTTATAAGTAATTAAGTAATTAATAGCAAGTACTACATTTATATGTTTTTATATATATAGATGCAAATGGGGCTTAAGGTACTGCACTTAAGAATAAGCGTACAACAACAAAGAATTTAATAACAAATTAAATTGATATCCTTGCCGATTGTAATTAGCTGTCATAGGAAAAATTCTATTTACCAATTGGAAGGAGAAGCTTCGGTTTGCCGAAGTTTGTAGTTTCTTAGAAAAGATTGCACAAGAAATGAAAGCATGAGATATTAAAGCATAGTTCGCGTGTAAGTTTTGTTCAGATTAAATACTTAGAATTTAGGGGCGGAATAGGCAACGTGCATGATTGTACATACTTCATAAATAGCACTAGGCAAATCTATATAAAAACGAAAAGAAATTGTCGAATGTTTTTCGATTCATTCCAACAGAGCACGCCCGCACCCGCCGTAAGTCAACTTATAGGTCCCAGGAGAATAAGTGATGCTTGACAAGCATATCGCGCACACCGTCCTTTAGGGGCTGCGATTCTTTGCCACGTTTAGGCGGAAGTTCCCAGTCTGGATTCAGATTGAAGGCAAACTGTGAGAGTATGCGCAGCTCGCATTTGATTTGCACCCAGCCGGGCGAGTCGATAAAACTCCAGGAGTGATACCATTTCTGGACGACTTCCTGACAGGCGCACAGCACCTCAAGCCACAGATGCAGCACCTGCTCGTTGAGGCCCAGGCAGATTAGCGAGCGCAGCTTAACATCCATTTGGGCGTGTGCATTGTCGTGTGTTTGATTGATTGCCTGGACGCAGCGATAGAGCAGCTCCTCGGGCGTCAACACCTTGCCATCCTCGTCCAGGCGATACGTTTTGCAAAGTACCAGTCGGCTGTACACTGATTTGAAGTCCTTCTCCACCTCCAGCGACGACACCTCCTCGATGAACAGCCACGGATGGATAGGTCCGCCCAGGAATGAGGGTCGCTTCATGCCGTGCTCAAGGAAAGCTTTAATGGCTGGCGCCAGAGTGCCACGCACGAGATCCGTGACCGTCTCCGAAATGGCATCATCGCCCGCCGAGGTGTACAGCTTGCTGCGCTCATCTAGCAGCTGGACAAACTTGGCGGGAAACCAACCCCTCAAGCCGTTCAACTCACCCACCCAGCAGTGCTCGTCCTTTTGGCTAATGATGGTTATGATATCGTTGCGTCTGAAGCCCAGCTCATCGTCATCATGTCGCTCAAAGTCATGCAGCGCTTTGGCGCGCCGCTTTCGGGTGCGTGCCACATTGATAAAGTTCTCATGGTCCTTGGCATGCGACTCGCTGCTGTAGTTGGCCGTCAGCTGGATGTGGCCGGCAAGCTTTGGTTCGATGGTGATAAAATGACGGCCCACCTTCAGTATGGCCTCGCGCAGATCAACAAGTATTTCGGTCTGGCGAATATTTTTGTTCTTTAGCTGCTCCGATTCGGGGTCGCCACGAAATAGGAATGCCTCCAGTATTGATTTACTTTTGCGCACTTGACGTCGTGCCAGCTGCTGCTTGGGCAGATTGGCAGCTGCCTCCGGATTGCCAATTTGATGACCCTGATCCGCCATTAAATAGGCCAGATGACGACGTCGATGCGTATCGATGACAGTTTGGCTGAGAGAGCCGCCCACTTCAAGCGCCTGCCGGAAGAGCACTTCGACGTCGTCTACCTCGCAGCACATGGAAAGCGAATTAAAGATTTGTGCCGAGTTTTCCAAGTGCTTGAGGTCCTGTTCCTTAACCTTGAGCATGCCCAGCGTTAGTTGAAACAGCACGATGGAGCCCTCGTAGAAGAACCAGTCCCAAATGCGCACCAGTATCTTCATGTGCACCACATTGGCGAAAATGGTAAGGAACCAGTGCAGCGTTATCAGCGAGAGATCAATGTCATGCCGCTTGAGCGATTCATCCACGCTGGCCAAATAGTTGGCAATCAGGGTTTGCATCACACGCTGATCCGCCTGGATGCCCAGCAGCGTAGAGCTGTAGTACGAGGCTGGCAGCAGATCCTCCACAATAGTGACCATCATCCAAAACGCGTTCTCCTCCTCCATGAACAGTAGCAGGCAGGCCACAATCACACCGGTGCCCTGACAGTAACCAATGTCCGGAAAAAGCCACGCAATGCCGCGCAAAATGCGACGCAACCGAGGTATGCCCGTGCCGTTGGGATGACTGAAGCACGCATTAGTCGGCAATATGCGGAGCAGATCCTTCTCAATTTGCTTTGATGTCATTAGCTGATCGTTGCTGGAAGCTATGTTGAATTTAGCATATTAATACTGTTTATCAAATAATTCAATTGCTATACTTACCCTTAACAATGTCCTGATAGCTGGTCTCGCTTTTGTGTTTCTTGGTCAGCGCACCGGACAGACGCATCCACATCTGGGGGCGCAGACTGTGCGGTATACCGTTTTGCACCATTTTGCGGAGTTTTTCAGTGCGCTGCAGCAACGGTTCGACGTGTTCCCAGCTCAGTTCGGTGGCCTCCTTGTTGTGGGCAAACTCCAGGTGTGCTATCCACTGTAAGCGTTGCTGTGCATCCTCCATAAAGGGTATACTGAGCAATTTATTCGAGCTCTGTTCGGGTCCGTCCTCCTCCTCGACGCGAAAGCCGAACTCATCGAAACGGTAATCGGGCTGATCGTTGGGTCCGTTAGCTGCAACCAGCTCCGATTCGCCGCCCAGCTTGGCCAGTATCTCCTGTGGCCACATCGATGGCGTTAGGGCCGAGAACGGTCCGCCCGGATTTGGTCGCAGGCCATCGGCAATGCTCAGTTCTTCCATCATGGGCGGCAATTCAACCATATCGTCTTCCGAACTCAAGTTCTGCAGTTTACGCTGTGTTGGCGGCGTGCAAAATCATCAATTTTAATTAGTCTGATAAGCAATCTATCATCACAATTAAATTGTTACCGTATGTTCTTCACGGCCCACGTAACCCTCATGGTCGCGGCCGAATATGCTTCTGGCCATATCCATATTCCGAAGCAGCTAATTGTCTATGCTCTTGAACATTAAATTAACTAAGTACATACGTGTATTTGATTGTATTAAACGTAAAACTTAATTGTAATTTCTACTTCCACTGCATTGTTTCCAAGTACTTCTCAGCTTTCGCTGGCAATCAGCTGTTCGATGAATTTGCTTTGTTAGCACGCGACTATCGATAAGCTCGTAACTCTGTTGCGCTTCTGCTGAATTACGGCCTGCTGTTAATAACAGTTCAGCAGATATTTATGTCGAGTGCCAGAAACATATGTAGCGATATCAGCTGATTGAATATTGTACGTTGACTGTTTTGCTTTGTGCTGGATCCAAAGTTAAATCAAATGAAAATCAACTATTAAAAAACTAATATTAGAATGCAGATAAAGCCGATAATAACATGTGAGTAGGGGAGCTATAACAATCTGCATCTTTGTTAGAGTCCACCTATTTTCAGATTCTGGCTCATTTCCACTTTTTCGATCACTCGAATCGCAAATCCTCAATGCGATTCCTTTGGACACCTGCGAGTGGCGACGCACCTTCCAGAGGCCGACGAAACATGTGCGGCTGGAGGCTCAAACGCAGCAATTCAGCGTGGAGCCACTGGAGCGATACAAGCAGGGCGATTGGAGTATACTGGAACATCCCATTTTACACATCTTCGTCACAGAGTGCAATGTGAGTATGATTTTTGTGATGCTAGCATAAATGGATGATTAATACCTTTAATTTGTATTTTAGGACGTTGACACGTACAAGTCGACGATTAGGGAAGAAATTGATGGATGGCTAAAGCTGTTGACCAGTTACGGCATCTCCGATTGGATGATTCTGCTGGTGGAGACGCTCGATATGCGCAAGACGAAAAATTTACTGCCTCGAACCACTGTGCTTGACAAGATACGCCTCGATTTTGGCAGCAAAAACGATGATCGCTGCATTTCCGTGTTGAATCCAGCGAAATTCGAGCAGAAGTCAACGGAATCCTTTCGCTGTTTGGTGCAGCGCATCCGATTCCTTATGCTCACCAGCTACAATCGAAACATTGCCAAGTACGAGGAGCTGATACGTGCCAAACGGGAGAAGCGTAATCACGATGACTGGGATTTTCGTCAGTATTTCTTCATGCAGGAGGACTTGGCACTGATATTCGAGAAACTGGAGCTGCCCACAGAGGCGCTCATTCAATACGATGAACTGGATGCCATGTTCTCACAGTTCATCACGCACACGGGCTTCAATGCGAAGCAGCAGTGGCTCTCGCACTTTAAGCGTCCGCTCAGCGCTTTCCATGGTATCTGCCTGAGTCGTGTGGACAAGTTTGAGATGCGCCAAAAGATTCGCAATGAAGGAGTCTCGCTGCTGGAATTCCGTAACTATCTGTTTGAGCGCCAGGCGTATCTGTTGCTCACGTGCAACGATATACCGGAGATTGCCAAACGACTATTGGGCTTCCTCTTCTCCACGCTGCGTGAAGTGGAGTTCATCAAGCTGGACTGCCAGGAGGGCGCACTATGCTGCTGGGA
Source organism: Drosophila lacertosa (assembly GCA_004143845.1). Taxonomy (NCBI): domain Eukaryota; kingdom Metazoa; phylum Arthropoda; class Insecta; order Diptera; family Drosophilidae; genus Drosophila; species Drosophila lacertosa. The sequence continues at coordinate 255,257 of SCDZ01000018.1, read as the reverse complement.
GTTCGTGTGCGCCTTGGAGGTGCTGCAACTGTGCGAACAGGCCATGGAACCCAACGAGGTAACCTGCTTCCAGCACTGTGCTCCAATTTGGAATCTGGCCAAGGACAAGCTCTACGAACTGGGCAAACTATGCGGCTTGCTGCCGGGCTGCAAGCCCAGCTACGAACAGCTGCACATTGTGGTGCAGCTCTCCTCGGGCATTGGCGATGCCCCACCGCAGCAGCAGTTTCTGCAGGCCATGCCGCAACTGCGAGATCGTTCGCCCAATCGCAAACCGAAATTGTCGGCGGCGCAGCAGCTCAAAGAGGCTTTGGGCTCGAACCAGACATTCCAGAAGCTGTACCTGGAGCTGGCGGAGCTGGCCATCAGCACGTACAAGCACGTGACGCGTTTACGCTCGGCACGACTTGTTGGACTGGATTTGGGCAAATTTTACTGCGCCTTGAACGAACCGCACAAAGCGGTCGGTTTCTTCACGGACTTGCTGCGTGAACTGAAGGCGGAAAATTGGCACATGCTCAGCTCACAGACGCTGCTGGAGCTGGCCAACTGCTATCGCAAAATGGGCGACTCGTTGGCCTACACCAAGACCTGCAGCTCCATCTCCTGCTGCGCCGAGTTGGAGACACTCGTGCGCACCTTTTACTTTGATGAGTTTCTCAAGTCGCTGAAAACACTGAAGACAACGCTGTCGGCGCAGCCATCCATTGAGAACGCCAACTTCTGTGTGCTGGAGGATCATTTTCGCATACTGGACATCGAGGTGCTCAGCACCAAGCCCATCATACAAGACGATCCCCTGCTGGTGCAGCTGAAGGTGGAAAGCTTGTATCCGCGCGAAGTTGTCGCCGAGTCCATCAAGCTCTGCTACGAGCTGCACGTGGCGCCCGAGTTGGAGGCGGCCATGCAGGATGTGTCGCTGACGCCACCGCAGCACAGGGAGTGTGCATCGCGGCTGAAGGTCTCGCTGCAGCTGTTCCACAAGCAGGACGGCACGCTGAATAGCGCCTCCGTGGTCTGCGATACGCCCAAGACGAAGCAACCTGTGCGCCGCACGAGCAGCACCAAGCGCAAGCTCTCGCCTAGCGTTCAGGCGGATTTCACAAACGTTGTGCAAACCGAGAACATCGCCCTGCAGCCAGGCATTAATCTCGTCGAGCTGAGGGGCAAGGCGACGCGTGTCGGCCGCTGGCACTTTAAGCAGCTGTGCCTCAGCATGTCCTGCCTGGAGTTTCTTTCGGAGCATCTGCCATTGGGCGTGCAACCGCCCACCTTTGAGATTTGCACCAAGCCGGCGAGCGCTTCGCTGGAGTTCAAGACGCTCATCGCGGGCATTGCCCAGCCCATGAATTTGCATGTGGCGGGCGGCAGTTTTATCTTTCCAGCCGATGCCAAGATCATTTTACGCTGCTCCAAGAATCTGCGCATACGCCAGGCCCTGGAGCCGACTGCGCCAGGCAGCGACAACGACGCCAGCTTTGAGAATGTGCTGCAGGTGCCGCTGCTGCACTTTAAGTCGTTCGAGGAGCGCCGCCTGCCGCTGGAGGTGCTAACCGATATGCCGGGTCGCAAGATGGCCAAGCATCACATCACGCTCAGCTGTCCCTGGTCGCGCAATGATCTGCCCATTCCCGTGGAGTTTCAGCCCGCCATGGAGGCCACTTGCCGGCTGCACACATGCGGCACGCAGAAGTTTCTGCAGGTGATCATCAAGGGTCTGGATGCGCAGTTGCTGCTGCAGCACGCCAAGGTCAAGTGTGATGTGCCCGGCGTGCGACTGCTGGATCTCAATCCCGAGTCGGAGGAACCAACTGTAAGACGAGCTAACCAAAATGTAAACCTAAATTTGTAGCTAAAACTTTGAAATTGCAGGAAATATACAAATCCTTGACGGTCACCTATCTCTACGAGATACAAGTGGAGCCGCTGAAAACGGAGCACGAGCTGCCCATTGTCAAGGTGCACTTTGTGGTCAAGTATGCGACTTTGACGCCGCCGCAGGTCTGGCGGAATTACGGCTGTGCCTTCGACCTGGTCGACTACTCCACGCTCTTCAAGCTGCAGGCACAGCTGGAGCCGAACGAACTGTGCCGCCTGCGCACCGTTTGCAATTTGAATCTGAAGATCACCAAGATCAATGAGAATCCCTACGTGGATCTCATGTACGAGGTGCTCAACGACCAGAATCTGTGGGCTGTGTGTGGCCGATCCGCTGGTGAGTCGACGTCTGTCCATTTTATCAGAATTTCACATTGCTTTTTTATTTAATTCTAATTTCCTGACACATGAAATACACTTTTTAAATGCATATTAAGACATGGGTAAGTTTTTGGTTTATGAACACCCCTAGTAGCAACCAGTTGGGCCTATTGAGCCACATTAACCTTAATCCCTAATAACAATAATGAGGCGTCTAAAAGCTTACACTTTATATGCATCTAAATACTAAAGGTATTTGCTAGAAAAAGTTAAATCAATAGTTTAACTAAACTTAAATGATAGTTAATATATCATTCTATAGCACTAATTAGAATTATATTTGGTTAATATCATGCATACAATGTAAGCTGCTAGACGTTTTCTACAGTAGTCTACTTGATCTTCGGTCTGCCGAATCGCGCTTTTCCAGTAGTTAGGCTTTTGATTGGTTTTTTAAAACACAAACAAATTTCTGCTTATATTATACATGAATTCTTAATAAGCCTATACTTTAACAAACCGCATTCAATAATCTTGCAGGCGTTGTTTCCATGAAGGACGTGGACAGTCACTCGATATCGCTGGATGTTATGCCACTCAGCACTGGTTTCCTGCCCATGCCCAGCATACGGCTGTCCAAGTATACGGCGGGGGGCAAGAACAAGGCTGATGCCCATTCCAAGGTGCATCCGTTTCCGCCCGGCCAGGTGTACAACTCGACCAAGAGCATGCAGATCCATGTCATAGCGAGTGTCAGCGGTGAACAGTGAACAGCCAAATGTATATAGCCAAGTATTATTTATTGCAATAAGCACTGAATTGTTAACTAGCCGAACTAAATAGACGGATGAAATGACTCTACTTAAGTTGGGAACTATCTGCAGACTTCAGTTCGCTGGCTAGCTTGGCCAGTTGCTGTTGCTCCACGCGGTAAAAATGCCAGTCTTCTTTTTCAGTTAAATTCGTTGCGCCCAGATGATCGTAGAACTCACGCGCCGGATTCCAGCCGAGCACATGGAAGTCCAATCTCTGGCAGCCTAGTCGTACCGCAATGGCGGCCACCTCGCGAAAGATGCGCGCCCCGGCGCCTTGTTTGCGATACGCCGGACGAACATAGACATCCTCGAGAAACAGCGATCGTCCCTGCCAGGTGGAATACGAGTTGAAGCAGATCGCATAGCCAATGCAGGCGCTGTCCAAAAGAAATGTCGAAATTTGTAGCATGTCACCTTATCTAATGTTTGCCAAACAGATTTGTTATTTGGCCGCCACAGCAAATGATTGGCCAGCAAATATTTGCCCAATGTCTTTCAATTTGACGCCTAGCTTTAGCTCTTATCAATTTGTTTGTCCCACTTACTTTGACGCATTGTCTGCGAGCACATAGATTTGACAGTATTCGGGTCCGCCGTCCAGGCCCGCATCGCGTATCAGATCTGCGTGTGGGAAATTGTCAAGAAGGTGACGAATTTGGCTTCGGATCTTTATTCTACTCACCCTGCTCCGTCAGTTGAGGACCTGTGCTCATACGCTCCAAATCAGCTAGTTCCTTGTGAAAAGTTTACTTTTTTTAATGGTGCTGATTATAGTTATAAAAGTATAATCTATAAGACGTTTCCCTACCTGTATCATTTCTTGCACGGCTTTTATATCCGTTTTCTCAGCTCTTCGAAACGTAAATTGATCTTCCTGCGACATTTTGCTGTAACTTGCGAATCCGACGCGCACCGTGGCTCAATTTAAACTAATCAGTTTTTGACTGCTTATCTAAAATATAGAGAATGCCGGCGTTATCATTTGACTATGTTTATATATTAGCTACAACTTAAATGATTGTAATTAGAGCTGTCACCATTTGCGAATGTTGCCGCTCATGGAACTGGTTCCAGATTAAGCAATAAATAAAACTTTTTCGTACTTAATTCCCCAACGTAATTTTACCTATTTATATTTAAATTGGGTTGTTTAGCCCAATATGGTAGAAAACCTATTTTATTATTTAAACTTGCTTTGCGTATTGTGATCATATATTTCATTAATAGTTGCGGAGTCCTGGCTTAACAGCTTATCGATAACAAAGTTTGAAAGCTTACAAAATCCTGTCGATAATCGAAACTCATCAATATCGCTTATCGGATAAATAAATGTGACGGCAAACGTTTTAAATGTGTAACCAACTATAAACTCTTCTCTAGAAAAACAACCAATACAGTTAAACACACAATGCTATTCGAATCCATTTGACACAATGCTTTAGATGCTTAATGTATTTTACAGAGCTCGCATCCAAGTCTTATCAGCAGTCGAACACTGTGGGCCGGGAACTCGGCTTGTAAATGCAATTGACCCCTTACCAAACAAGCGAACGCATTTTACATATAATTTTTCTGTCTTCTTACTTATTTTTCAATTTTTTCCCTTATTTTTTTGTGTTGTGTATTTGATTTTATTTGTGAAATCTGTGCGCATCTCAGGCGGCACCGTCACGATGATGCTGCTAAAGATTGTGTGCGTACATAGATTCATATATACATACATATGTATATATTTTGTAGGGGAATATATTCATATATATATTGTGTCCATTGCTGGATTATTTATGTCGTCAATGCGACCCGATCTTAAAGCCAGCCTCTGCCTTGTTTTGAGCGCCTTTTTCAATTGCGCTTGTATTTTCCAGCAGACTTGTTGTTGTTAGTGTTGTTGTTGTTGGAGTGCGGCTTATCTGGTTGTAATTCCCGCTTTTAATTCTTTTTAAATGGTCATTAATATTTTATATTTAAATTAAATTATCGCTGGCACGTTCAATGCGCGGCGACCGAAAACAAAACAATGCAAACCAAAACAAAAGAAAAGCGAAGCCAACGCTGATAACGCCCGGACGCCGAGCTCGCTCCGGGAGCAGCCATGTTGGGTCCGTATTCATGCGCCTGCCACTGTTGTCCGCCTTTACTCTGCTCGCGTCGGGAGTCTGGAGTATGGCTTGCAGTTTTATCTTTAGCGTCTTCCGGGCTTTGCCAATGCTCTGCCCGCTCGTGCCGATAGGGCGGCCACACCCACACATTATTATTATCGGCTTAGGATCCGGGCCCTTTCTTTCTTTCTTTCTTTCATTATCTCGCCGGCGCCTGCCCAAAGTTTCTTCATGCAGGTTGTTTACCTTCTTATCTGACTTCTCAGCCATTGTTTGACACTCTCGGCTACTCGTTGCCACTTATCAGAGTTTGCAATATGTTGCCTGGTGTGTATTGTTTTCCTTATTATTTCCATTTTTTTTTTTATCACTTGCGGTGACGTCACATCAGCCGGCGTTTTGTTTTCAATAGAAGTTTCCTTGCACGTTTCTCATATCGCATTATTCACTCTGTTATCTTAGTTGGTTATTGGTTTTTTTTATATTTCCTATACCCTAGACACCCTACCAGACGACAGTCTGCTGTTCACTTTTCTTTATTTACTTTAATATTTGACTTTATCATTTATAAATATGAGAACCCAGATTTGCGACTCTACATATATTATACATATATTTTGTGGGTATTTTTATTAACAGCTTCCGTTTGCGCATTGTCATTTTTAATTGTTTAAGATTCTTAAGAGAATCATTAAGAGAATTGATTGATATGATTGGTATTTAAAACATGTACTAAAGCCTGATCGTGAATAAAGCTAGTTTCTTTAAACTAAACAAGACTAGTAATTTTTATTGAAAAGAAAATGATTGAAACCGTAAATAAATATCAGTAATAATAGTATATATAATACATATGAACATATACTATGTGTCTCTATATTGTAATTCTTTCTCTTGGAATAAATATATATTATGTTCTTGGTTTCAAACTGATTTTTTATAGACTTGATTGAACCTTGGTAAAGCAATAAATTTAAAAACAACTTTATTAATATAATATAATATATCAATATAAAATCATACTTCAGAATTGATACTTTTCCCTTATACTTTTTCATTTAATTTTTGACTATAAACAATTATTTTGTATTATATATATTTATATAAATTAGAAGCCGGATTTGCTTTAAATGAAAGTCGTTATTATAGAGATTTTAAAATAAGCATTAAGCAGAATTTTATTGTATATACATATATAAAATAAAATTTGTAGTCAGTTGTGTTTGTTTTAATTATTTAAATATATATACATAAAAAGGTATAATATGCGCACAAGTGAATAAATATATTTGTGCCAATCTTAACGGTTTAAGGATCAAGACTCAAACTCTAATAAAAAATGTCCATTAAATTAATTAGGTTAATTAAAGAGCTTAATATAGTTATAGTATTGTTGTTTATTTAAGCGAAGATCCGTTTTAACTTATTGGGCTGGATGCTTTAAATCTTTTGGTTTTTTTTTTGGTTTTACATGAAAACATCTTTGATAGTGGTAATCAGTGTTGTTGGCGGTGTTTCCCAAGTTTCCGTTGTCATCGTCACCAAAACAAAACCTTTGCGAGCGTATAGAAATATTGATAAGGATATATGGCACAATCGCACATAAATGTGTGTGTGTGTGTGCGTGTGTGTGTTTTACTTATAGTATATACGGAGAGACATACAGTTGGTCCGATAAGTATAGTCGCGCGACCGACGCGTGATGCAACTTAATCAAATCGGTTTTGGTCTCCGGGCGGCTCTCCGGCGCTTGCTCTCTCTCGCCGCTTGCTCTCTCGCTTCTCGCTTCTTCTTCTGGTTTGCCGTGGCGTCAGTGGGGCTGGGTGGGCACTGCGCCGGCTCAGATAGCCATATCTTGCGGCCGTCGGTCGTCCAATCGGAGAGGCAGCCAAACTACAAACACCGGCTAGCGAAGGGCAGGGAACGGGAAGCGGGGAACGGGGAAACGGGAAACGGGGAAACGGGGAACGGGAGTTCGACCGTTTCTCCGATAATAAAGTAGCTACCGAGCCGACGAGCGTTACTCATTGGGTATTATTTACTGTTGTTGTTGTTGTTGTGTGTTGCGTTTTTGAAAAGGTGATATGAAATGTGCTCTGATAAGTTTTAATCAAGAATATTTTACTCGTATTGCTTTGGTGGAACCCGGGGTCTCAGTCTCACGAGTAGCATTTGAAAAGTTGTAGTAGTAAGTCGCCGCTCGGATCGCTTCAGCTCGGATCGGTCGGATCGCTCGGTTCGGTCGGATCGTTTGGACAGATGCGGGTGCCGTGTTCCGTTTTGTCGTCTGCCGTGTCCGGTTTCCTGTGGGCCGTGCCGGGTGATAATCACTGTGATTTCTGGTGGGCGTGCAGCAGAGTTACAAAATTTTTAACATGAAAAACGGCCATCGATCTATGGAAATATGAAAAATGTTGCGCCGGCGCATGGAAAATCCTGTGGCAAAAATATTTAACCACAAACGTGACGAGTCTAACACCAAACAACAGCCCAGGGGCGCCCGGGCCCGGAATCCCCGAAAGAGTTGACACATTTATGCGCTCGCATAAACAAGGTTAACGCCTACGAACATCGCACAACGCACAAACAAATTACAAATTCAACGCTTGCTTAACTCTACTCTACACTCGGCTCGTGGGACTGCCAGATGCCCAGTCCCGGCATAGACGACCACATGTCTCTGGCCAAACGCCCCTCATAATGAGCGCATCGGGTCTCAGCCTAGCCCCGGATTATGGTCCAGTGATCGAGTTATGCCCGGGCAGCGTCTCAATGAATCACGTGAGTATTTCCATATTTTAATATAGATTTTATCAATTGTGGGCTGGTTGATTCTTAATTTCCATTATGTTGAATATTATATATATAAATTATATTCTCTTAAGATATATGTATGTGTATATATAACTTGCTGCTATATCCTTTATCAAAGCTATTGCAAAGATTTCTTCCTATACTCAAAGATAAAGCTATTCTAGGTACAAGTTAGTTAAGCATAAAAATTATAAAGTTTTTTGGAATATTTTCTTCTTGACCAACTCAAATTGAGTACAAATAAATTTTAGTTTTAATCTGAGTAGTGAAAATCTTCTTAGAAAAACTTGATTACTTAAAAATATTCTTTTTAAAATTTAAAATATATAAATGGCTTAATTAGGGGTTTATTAATATAGCTTAAAATGGTGGTTTTTTTCAGCTTGTACAATATATACAACTTCCTATATAATATATATTTAAAAGCACTCGTTTTTACCAATTTTGCAGCTAATTGCTTTTTCAAGAGTTGGAAATATACTCATATATACACACTTATATGTATGTATACTCTATATACACAGTAGGCAACTATGTGTACATAAATGCATATTGGAAAAATAAAAAAGAATTATGACGATCACATGAAACCAGCATGACGAAGGGGGGGGGGGGGGGGGGGGGGGGGGGGGGGGGGGGGGGGGGGGGGGGGGGGGGGGGGGGGGGGGGGGGGGGCGATCGCTGTCACTGAACAAGTGCTCCATATATATACATACATATGTATATATATATATAAGTGCCCATGGCTGAGCTGCGACCATAGCAAAAACCGCGCTCCTCAACTCCGTCCGTATGTATTTTACAAAATGTATGCTTGTTTGTGGGTCCGTTTGTATGCGGTCGACGGGCAATGACGGCCTTATCAATAGGCCCCTACAGTAACAGCAATGTACATTATATGAACAGAAAAGAAAAAAAAAAAACAAAACAGAAAATAAAAAATAAAAATATATTGAGGAAAAAATAAACGACTTTTGCTGCGTCGCCTCAAAAGAATTTGAAAACAAAAGAAATATAAATGTAAAAATATATAACATATGTATATAGTATATATAAGTATATACATATGTGAATATAGTTAACATTCAAGCCTGGCAACTTCCTGTCAAAGCTCAGCTCTTGTGGGCGGCCATTTACATAATATAATATATATAATACATATAAATTTAAGTAAACACTATGAAATATAAATATTTCACACTCGTTGTTCAATGGTAATTTTCCAGGGAAATTTAACTTAACTAAAGAAATTTCGCTTGATTAAATGTTGTGTGTTTTGATTTGAAGACTCGAACCTAGAGCATGACTCAAACTCGAATTCGAATTCGAATTCGAACTCGAACTCTATGCAAATAGGAACGCGTGCAGCTCCGCTGATGACATATTCTTGTAAAATGGATCGCAAACATCAGAAAAGTTTGCTTAAGAACAATGGAAGAAACCGCGACAACAAATACCGCAAAAAAACAAAAAAAAAAAATACCTAAAACCGAAACCGAAACCAAATCACGGAAACACAATTTACACATGTCCGTGTACACACTTAAATTAAACAAAAAGAAGGACAAATTGTAGCGTATTAAAGGAATTTTGTGAAATTCCGAAAGACAAACAACAACAGCAAAAGCAAAAACAAACAAATAACGCCAGAGACAAGATACAACAAATGCAAAGAAAGACATTTCTGGCTACGTGTGTTGACGTTGATTGCCACAAGCATAGAGCACTTAATACACAATTCGAGCCAATATCTAGGATCCATGCCAACTAGACACACACAACACAGACAACGATCCATGGCCAGACCGCACCTACAATGTCGGCTCTGCTCTATTTGGAGGCAACCGGGATCGTTGATCGCTGATCGCTGATCGTTGATCGTTGATCGTTGGCAGCGCGTGTCTTCGCTCTGGTTTTTTGAGTACCTGTTGGGCCTCCTCTACCTGTTCGTAATGTGTTTGACAGGATATGACCAAGACTGAGACCCCGGCCTGGTCCGGCCCGACCAGACAACGTTCGCGTTTTATTGCCCAACCTTAGCTTACCTTACTTTCACTGCCAAATGGTAAAAATTAATGAGTTCGACAATTCCTGCGTACTTCTTTTTCATTCATAAATTTGTTTGGGAATTTCCCGGCTGCGTATGAATGAACTGTTTTCAGTTTCCTTACACTTTACTAATTGGTTTTTAATGGGGAAAATTTCAAAAGTAATGCCAAGCAAATAAATAAATGGCACGTGCTCAAAGAATTATTCTTTATTTGACATACAAAATACATATATATGAATTAAATTATATGGAAAGGTTTTCATAATAAACTTGAACAGAGGACAACATATATTGTTTTTTAAAAACAAGCTTAAATAAAATCTTGCTATAGCCTAAAAGTTCTGCGATCGTTCCCATGGGAGTTACGCGAGAAATAAACCTTTTGGAACTAGCTCAATAGTTAACAATAATGTTTTAAAAAAAACCAACAAGTTTTTTTTTATATATGAAAATTTAATTCCCAAAAAGTATGCTGAAGTTAATAAAAGCCAGATGGAGTTGGGATTTCCTTGATACATATACAAACATATTTTTATACATACATATGTTCAGGATTTTTATAAAGCTCGGAATTGGGGAGTTTGTAATTTTGAGTATTTTTTTTGGTTGAACTCACGAGATTTCTATATAAGTATTTTTTACAAATATTGATCAAAATCAGCAGATATTATATAAAGTGATTTAATTGGAATTCTTGACAGTATTGCAGAGTATTTAAATTGAGCTAACAACGATTAAAACTAGTGATAAATATAAACTTAACTAAATTATTTATTTAACACAAATTATATTTTGTTATGATTATAAAACTTTTGTCATATTAAGCTTATACTCCCATAGAAATTAGTTTAACTAAGAATTATTAAGATGATATTTATTGTATATTTATTATATAAAAATCCTCATCTAAATCGTTTTTACATTGCTCGGATTAAAGTACCAATCCTTTAGTCATCCCCCGCTGTTCAGCAGTTAAATAAACATTAAACGAGCGTTTGGCTAAAATAAAAAAAAAAAATAATAACCACAATATTTCCAGTGCTTAAAGTAGACGCCCTAATTAGACAGCGCCAGGGACTGGACAAAAAGACAATATGTATTCAAAATTATATAACCCAACAAAGGAAGAAGAAACATTTATTTTGCTTGACGCTGTCAGCGAAAACAAATTTATGACCATTTTGTTTATTTGCTTTGGCAGGGAACACGACACAGACACAGACACAGACTTAGACCTGAGACAGACCTTTGAGCCATAACCCGCAGCCGAGTTCAGCTCGTGCGGCTGCTAACGAATAACAAACAAACAACAACAACAACAACAACAACAACAACAAACAACAACATCAGCGTTGTCCTTTTCTTGTCACGATCAATTTTGATCCTGTCGGCGCGTGTTTCCATTTTCTGTTTACCTTTCGACAAATTTACCTGGCCAACATCTCGTTTACCTGATTGTCTTACCCGGCAATGGCCGCAGCTCGATTAGCGCTGATCAGTTGGTTTGATCGTGGCTTTTCGACAGTTTTTAATATGACGTCTATTTAAATAGGTTCAAGTGCTGTTTACTTTGCTGGTGGGAAAAACGCCACAACCCGAAATGTGCATCAAATGTGTGTCCTGGTAATATTGCATAAACGTCAAAAAGGACTTGTGTTTATTTAGATTCGATGAAGATGTTGAGGAGTTAGGCGCATGTGGCGTTTCCTTGATCCTGATCCTTGCTTGTTTATGCTACAAATTAGCCAAATATATATTGGGTAATTTGTGCCCACATGGGAACCAGAAATCGCAGCGCCTAAAGGAACAAAGACTTAAGGTGTTTATAATAATTAAATTTGTATACTTAAATCTAGCTCAACCGAAGATATTCTTATCACAAACCAAAAAAAAAGAAGGGCTTGTATTTAAAAAGAGTGTTAAAGACATGTTGTTACGGATCGTAAAGTGGACCAGATAAAAGACCAATTGAGCAGCACTTGAGTTGGAGCGCTTTAATTGGTATTATCAAAGGCCATAAAGCAGTAGAAGTAATAGCCATATATATACATATTCCTACCAGATAACGACGCTGATAATGAAGATCGAGCGAGTGCGAAAAAGTATTGGATACATTCGATTACCAGTCAAGGATAATGTTATTTACGAGGCTCCTTCGGCCACAACTCGGAATATTAAAAATGCATAAATACATCAGCGTCGTTGATATGTGAGATACATTTTTTGTTGGTTCGGTTCGGTTTGGTTTGGTTCGGTTTAGTTGACACTTGTTAGTGCCCAGGCAAAACCCATAAATATGTCAAAATAATACTAAGCCAAGGGCTTAAGTGTGTATATATACATATATATATATATTTGTATATATATTTCTGGGACATTTGCGTGTTGCGGGTCTCGTGGGATGTACTATAAATATAGCATGTACACAAAAGTGTAGCTGGCTTAATTTGAACCTCATCGGTATTTTATATGCTGTGGTTATAAAAAACTCATTATATATGTATTTTCTTGTGTTTTTATTGTTTTCGATCAGTTTCAGTATTTTTTTTGTTTTGTGAGATTTTAAAGATGAACTGTTCTAGGCTACGGCCCATTGCCAGTTCCAATTCAAGTGTGAAACGCAGCACCCTGCGGCATTATCCTTGAGGGATCCTGCTCGCAGGCCACTAATAAATCACATCATTAGCATCTCGCACTTGCTGGCTGACATTTTCCACGGCTCAATGGTGATTTATATAGTTTTGGAAACTACTTTGCCCAGTTTTGTTTGTTTGTTGACACGAACTCCTTTCGAGCTTGCCCAGATTTTGAGGCATACCAAACTCCAAACAAAGCCACACACAATTACTAACCCTGACTTTACCTAGAGCCTATTCTATTTTTGAGGTCATTTACCGTTATTAGCATTTGTGCCCAATGCATTTGTGTTTACAATAAAAAACGGTAAGCGTCGCCTTATCGGGCCGGGCCAAACAAACCATGACGTTGCCAGTTGACTGTTCTGTGGGGTGCCTGGCCAAGAAAAGGGGCTGGGGCTGGGGCCAAAGTTCTCTAGTTCTCTAGTGTGAGAATTTCAGAATTTCATATGTGGGTTGCGCTCGAGGACGGTGCAACAGCTGGCAGATAAAGTCGGAAAAAATAACTGCTAATTGTCCAGTTTTTCTTTTGCAAGTAGACTTTGTTGTGAGACAACTTTTTACATAGATCTGATGAGTTATAAAAGTCTTTATAAATAATAATCATTTGCAGCATTTGGTGAAAAAGAACCTGTGAAAGATATTGCCAAATTTTGTTTTTTTTTTCATATTTATAAGATATACTATTTTATTTTAGTTATTCATGCTTGCAATTTCTTCAATGCCTCAACTGCCAAAAACTTCATCCTATAAAATACGTTTACACGATGAAAAGCTCCACTTTTTTTAACATGTTATTTAAGCTTTAAAATATTATATTATATTATTATATTATAACCTGCGCCTTTAAGGTATTTTATTTTAGGTATATACATGTATGTTTAATGAATAAGATCCTATGATAAACTTTAATTTATTTATATATAATATAGATGGCTTAGGTTCGAGCTGAAGTCCCTACTTTATACAAAACAAAAAAGGTTCATTTAATATCTTTTGTATATTTCTATTGTTGAAAATATGCTGGTGGAATATTATAACTATTTAAAAAGTTGCAATATTATATTTAGGTATTCAACAAAAATATTTATCTTAAAGCTTTAAAGTTCTTGGGGATTCTCCTAAAAACTCATTTGATGCCAGGTTCGGTTCATAGCAACAAGTTGCATTTGCTCTTGCGAACCGGTTCGGTTCCATAAACATTCCTTATTTTAGCTTTAGATATTTTTCTATTTAACTGGTAAATAATGGAAATATTCCCGATTTTTTTTTGGAATAAACATGCTTGAAACGCGTGTTAAGAAATTTGTGACGTCCATGCAAGGTTAAGGTTAAAGTTCCGTATAAATCACTGGCACATGCATACGAGCACCGTATTGAAAATGAAAATAAGTACATACAAATGTACATACTTTGTGTTTTTATAAATTGAAAATTTGTTAATGAGGCAGAACGTTGTGGCAACCAAATGTGAACAAACAATTAATGTACATAAAAAAAAATACATATATACATATATGTACATATATAGCTGGATGTATGTATATAGAATGTAATAGGTATATATAGAGCTAAGTAAGTATTTTAGAGTGTAAACAAAAATCGCATGGCATGTGTTCCAGCTTTAGTGAGAGGCAGAGATGTCGTTGCGATCTGTTGGCTGTTATCAGTTATAAAAAAAAAATGTGAATAATAATTTTTGTATTTTGTATTAAAATAAGTATGATTTGGAATTGCCTCAGAGGTTAGCTGAAATCAGAGACACGTCGAGCCCGTTGAGCTACGACGACCCACTTGAGAGTCGCCTACTTTTTTTTGGTTGGGCCTCGTAAAAATGTTGTCGAAATGTCCAAACAGATCGTTGGTGCCGCCTATTCAAATAACGATAAAAATGCCATTAAAAATGCGTAGGGCCTTCCGCGATCTTTTACGACTCTGCCTTGTCCTGGTTCAAATATAACAATCTTTTAATCAGCCATTAGAGCCGTGCTCAAGTACATAGACGCATCGATGACATTCAAAAACAGAAAAATTAAATATTTTTACGACTTTTCGAAAGATTTTGGCGCGCCGTCTCGGGAATTGGCAAAGGAGTCCGGCGCACAAGTGAAAGGACTCTCCGCCCGTGAAGTGTGCGGCCTTTCTACGATTTTATTTTCTCACGGCGCCTTTCGCCTGTCGCCTCCAGCTCCCAGCGCCGGAGCATGTCCTTGGCGCGGCCTATGAAATTCTACACGCGTCTCGTTCGATACCCTATTTTATTTTATGAGTGTGTGTTGTGCCTTGATGGGCATGAAAATGTTCCATACTACGCATGTTGTTTGAAATTTTTGAAAAATTTCATTTTTAATTCTCGCTCTCGTTCCACACATTATAATTTTACGCACTATTTAAAAGAGTTGCTTTGCAGAGGCTTCGATGTTATTAGCCAAATCGAAATTAATGACAAAATGCTTAAAGGTTTTTTTTCTAATTTTCTAAATACAAGTGTAATTACTATTGACAAAGACAAATTATATTATCCAGTTTCTTTTTAAAATGGATTTTAAAAATCAATCAGCAGAGTTTGTTTAACTTTTAATGTTTACACTAACTTGTAACATTCACAATATAGTTTAGCTTTAATAAGTTCAAAAAAGTACTTATACTTTGAGTTCCAGGGACTCATTAATTTAATTTTGATGCCTTAAAATTTTTGATTTATGATTCGAAGTCTATATTTATTTTTATATAAATATGTAAGAGGGATTATTTTTAAACATATTTATATTTTATTAAGTTCCAAAGCTTTGCCAGTTGGACAAAAATGTTTTTTAATACCGTTTCCTAGAAATATATTAGCATAGGCTTATAAGGTTTGTGGAGGGGAATTGGATGTTCTTCCGGGCCAGACAGATCTTGAAAGCTTTTCTTAAATAATAAAGGCTATAATTAAACTTTAGGTCGTTTCTAGCATGCAGAAATAGAATATTTACTGTTTCCATTCATCATTCGTCACAAGTTTTAATCATTAACAGCATTAATAAAAAATCAATTGTTATATAGCTATAATTTCATTAAAACACATCTGTCTATGTTCTGAAATAAATATAAAAAAAATCCCTAAAATTAATTATTATTGGCACATTAAAGTCAAGTACAACCAAAAAAAACGAGTTGAAATTGCGGAATTTCAACAAAACTTAGTTCAAATACCTTAAGAAAAATTAATTCTTGGATTATATTTTATTTAAAGTTATTAAGCTTAAATATATGTATATTATATGCATTTTAAAACGAACAAAGCTAATGCAGTCAAAGTATAGACAAAGTCTGTTCGTTGAATTTTATTAATATTTAAATGTTCTTATACAATATGGGTGCTGTGGAATGCACTTACATACAAATGTACATACGATTGGATGTATGTATATACTTGCACTCACATACATGCACACATATAAACCGCAATTCCTCTGGCAACAGCCAACCACAACAACGACATTTAAAGCAAGAATAACAACAGCAACAACAACAAGAATAGAGCTACACTTAAACATCACAATAACAAAGTTGCCCGAAGCAGGCCCGGCTTTGGTCTGCCTTTCTCTGTGCGTTGTGTTGAGAGTTTAAGAGGCGTTGCTTAAAACTGGTGTGCTGTTCAACGAGCGAGAGAGACAGAGGGAGAGCAATGACAAAGCAGCCTACGGTACGACGAATGTGCGATAAGGTCCGTTGCCTGCCGACAGCAGCAGGCAAACGAACAACACTGCGATATTCGAAGAGAGTGCGACCGAAAACGGTGAGCGGCCAAACGCGCACCAAAATGAGCTCCAAAAGCTGAGAGAGAGCAAGAGCGAGAGTGAGAAAGAGCGATTGAGGGTGCCCAAGTGAGCGCCAAGTGTAGTTTGTGATTGCTGTTTGTTGTTGTTGCCGTTTCGGCTGCTGTGTTGATGTCGCGCGCAGGCGTTAGAAGCTGTACAGAAAACAGAAACATGCATAAACATGAACATTATGATTATAATATAACGGCATGTAGAGCAAAGGCAAAGTGCAAAGCACGAAATGTAATTGTATGAATGGAGGCGAAACAAGTGTGGGGAGAGCGCCAAACGGCGAGAGAGTTCGGGATCTTGGGATTTGCTTTTGTGCTTATTCCATCCATATACATGTGTAGCATTGTATGTAAATATGTTTTCCTGTATTTGATGTGTACATATGTATTTCAATTTCTGTAGTGTCGTTTTAAAAACACTTTTTTATATGATTTTTGTTCGTTTCGAAATTAAGCGTGTGTCGAGCTTCAGTTTGTATGAAAAACGCGCCGGACTCGGACACGTACGTTAATCAGTGCGGATCATTTAGAACTTGCCTAGGCGAGTGCGCTTGCCTAGAAAAGTTTCGACTAGTTAAAAAATAAACAAACTCCGGCTACGCTCAGTTTAGTTCAACTTAGCTCAGACCGTGTGGCGTGCTCAGTGTTGGCTAACATGACCAAGATCAGCAAAGCCAAGGATAAGGACAAGAACAGTGCAATGCCGCGTGTGCAAAACAATTTGCTGGCGAGTGCGGCCAAAATGAAGATCACCAAAGCGCTGGCCAATAACAAGAAGTGCCCAACAGGGTCCAAGTGTGGACCAGGCGACAAGGCGACAGGATCAAATGCGGGGGCAGGGGCAGCAACAGCAGCCACAGCATTTAGTCAAGCGCATCAGGCGGTCGCTGTGAAAGAGACGGCAATAGCGGCACAGGAGAACGGCGAAATCGACAACGACGTCGAAGCAGAAGCAGCGACGTCGACGTCGCCGCTGCCGCCGCCGCTTGCCACAGCGAATTTATCGTCGACATTCGAGTCGAAGGCTCACACATCAGTTGCCAGCGAAACGGCGAAGCAAACGGTTACCAGCGCAGCAACAACACCAAGAGTAGCAGCAGCAACAACAACAGAAACAACAATTGCAAATTCGACGATCTTTGTTTATGATGAGAACAACGTAAGGCAGCAGCAGCCAGGCAGTTGTGACGTCACGAACAAATTGGTTGCAGACGAGACGGCTAATAATAATCAAGATAAAGTCGAGCCCAAAACAGAAAGCGAAACGAAGCTAGAGACAGCAGCGGCGGCAGCAGCAACAACAAGCGATAAATATTACAAAATCGTTGATAAGTGCAAAAGTGAGATAAGTGATGAAAATACAACAACAACAACAGCAACAGCAACAATTTTGCCGGTTGTAGTGATAAATAGTAATCAGCAAAGCGACGCGAGTGAA
This sequence comes from Drosophila lacertosa, assembly GCA_004143845.1. NCBI lineage: Eukaryota > Metazoa > Arthropoda > Insecta > Diptera > Drosophilidae > Drosophila > Drosophila lacertosa. The sequence goes on along the minus strand of SCDZ01000018.1, from coordinate 237,392 downwards.
AGTGTTGACAACAAAATCAAAAGTGAAACAAACGAGCAAGAACAAACTGCAACAGCAGCAACATCAATTGTAACAACAGCAACAGTAACCGAATTGCCGCTACATTATCGCGGCCTAAACAACTCGGTGATAATAGCCAACTATGCGCATCAGCAACAACAGCAGCATCATCATCATCAGCAGCAGCAGCAGCAGCAGCAGCAACAGGCAGAGCAACAGCAAATCTATGAGCAGCAACAATTTCTGCAGCAACAGCTACTAAGCCAACAGCAGCAACAACAGCAGGAGCAACAGCAACAAGAGCAACAACACGCCAGCTGGTTGGCCTACAATTATCCCTGCGATCTAACCAGCAGCAGTGCAGCAGCAGCAGCAGCGGCGGCAGCAGCAGCAACACAACAGGATAAAACCGAGTTTTATGCCTTGGCTGCGTCACAGCAATTGTTGGCGCATTTTCCCTATCACCAGCCACATACACATACTCATCTGTACGAGCAGCAACAGCAGCTTCATCAGCAACACCAGCAGCAGCAACAACAGCAACAGCAGCAGCACAGCGCCAATAGCAGCAACAGCAGCAGCAGCACGGATCCCATAATGCGCAACAACTTTACGCTGTATGGCGTTTATGGCGGCGGGGGCGGGGGCGGGGGCGGTGGCATTGGCAACACTGTCACGCCCAGCACACACGAACAGCATCAGCTGCAGCAACATGTTGCCGCGGTGGCAGCAGCAGCTGCCGCCAACTCAGTAATTGCACACACGACACACACAACGCCCAACATTGACGAAGTCATACAGGATACGCTAAAGGACGAGTGCTTCGATGAGAGTCACAGCACCAGCTATCACATGCTCACCGCAGTCTCCGATCTGCAGGTGCTAAAGGAGGCAAATGCCGCTATTTACTCAATGACACACGACCAGCTGTTGCAGCAGCAGCAGCAACAGCAGCAACACCTGCACCACCAACATCATCACCAGCACCACCAACAGCAGCAGCAGCAGCATCTGCACCTCCATCAGCAGCATCACAACAACTCGGCCAGCTCGGTGGGCGGCGATTCGCCGTCGCCCTCGCACACGCTCGCTGCGCACGCCAGCGACGTGGCCACGCTGCAGAACTTCACCCAATTGACCAGCGCTCCGCCCAGCAGTGGCCTGCATCGTGACAGCTACGGCAGCCTGTCGCCGGAGCAGCATGTCAGCTTCTTTGCTACACAGCTCAGTCCAGTGCTACAAACGAGGTGAGTTCAGTTCCCACCTTCCCCTCCCTTGTCCCTTGTCTGTTCACCTTTACTGTTGTTGCTCATTGTTAGCTGGCGATGCGCACGTGCCGTTAGGCGAAAAACGCAGCGCCGCTTTAACGATTCGCACAACCAAAAGTCATGATCAACAGTTGTTGCTGTTGTTGCCGCTGTCGTCGGTTCTGATTCATGTTATTTTTTTCTTATACCCTTAAACCATAGCAAATAGGTGATCAAAGGGTATACTAGTTAAGTGCGTAGGCATGTGACATGCAGGAGCATCTATTTGATCAGCAACAGTTTCTAAGTGGATTAAGTTTCAGTTTTTTTAACAGCAGCTAAATAAATGTTATTGAAATTATCGATTATAGATTACCAGTTAATAATTATTTTTCAATTCTTCAATCATTTTATTTATTTAAATTTAAATTGTTGCTAAAAATATTCGATATTATAACAAATGCATAACTTAGTTAAACTGAAGTAAAGTATGTAAATATTAAAGTATAAAACTAAGTTCAGAGTATCTGTTAGTCGTGTACTCCCAACCAGGGCAGCCTGACTTGTTGCTTTTTGTTTTGTTGCCTTTCTGACTTTGATTTTGTGTTACGTTTCTCTATACTCATCATACTCGTCATACTCAGGGGTAATAATAGCAACAGCACAAATGTCACAATTGTTGCACTTGTTGTCCCGTAGACTTCGCTCCAGATCCCAGTCGAGTCGAGACCAATACCAATACCAATACACATGCATTTATATGGCCATAGGCGATATTCGCTTATGGCATTCTCAGGTGGTTTGCATTCTGTGTACATTATGTACATAGTATATACATGTATGTACCCAAGTATATAGGTATAAATATGGATTCCGTTTGGACGGCGAAAAATCTGTTCCATGTTGCATCTTTCTATGGGGCGTCTCGCGACCAGGCAACTGCCTGGTTTAACTGACTTTGGAATGTTTTTCTACATTTGTTTTTATACAGTTGTTTTTGTTTTTTGTCATGCACATTTTTTTGCTTTTGCTTTGCTACGCAGAACTCTTGAACTGAATACATATATAAATATACAAATGCAGACACACAAAAACACACATACACACACACACAGACCCATAAACAGTTAGTGGGGCAGGTTAAAATATTTGAGATTAGTAAGAAACAAAATTGTTGAACAATTTTTAGCTTATTCAGTCAATATATGAAAAAAAAGATTTAATCAAAGAATATAAACAAATGTTCTTAAGTAAGAAAAACCACGCTTTACTTTGCTGGCAAGTAAAGTTCTTTTCTTGAATCACCTGTCGATCATAATAAACAAAAACGGGCAGTTAATGTTTAATTTGTTTTTATTCGTATTTCTAAAATTTTGCATTGTGGACTTTGCAAAGACGCGCCTTTCCTCCAGTTCTCCAGTCATTCAGTGCTTCCTCCCGAATATCAAACAAAATAAAATATAAAAAAGCCCAAACGCAAGCAAAATATTATAAACGTTCGCTCCGATTTCATAAACAAAAACAAAAATAAAAACAGAAAATAACATGCAGTGTGTGTGTTAATTGCGGGTATTAGTGCTCAGCAATGCTGACTCATGAGACTGCCCCCAAGTTGCACACACTCACACACACACACACAGACACACGTACACGTTTGTTTTCCCCAATATAATACAAATATGTCTCTTTCTCTGTCTGGTTGGGGCTGAATCATAATTTGGGGGTGGTGAAAAAGCAAAAAAAAAAAAACACACATGTTGGACTTTTGCCTAGTTGACTAACTGAGACGGCGCGACGGCCCCGCAGAATGTGGCCAAAAAAAAAAATAAGAATAAGAACCAGCTAATAAGCCGCTAGTCATGCTGGTTAACTCGCACGTGTGTCCAACTTTTGGGCTGCGCACGTGCCACACGCCTCGAAATGTGTGGCATATGCCAAAGGGGGGCATGACCCGCATTAGAAGCGAAAACCTGAACTCGTCAAATGCAACAAAAAAAATATGCATTCAAAGCGCATTTTTCCCAACTTGTTCTCCATATTCGGTTGCAAGCCCCCTCTCTGTATGTGTGTGTGTGTGTGTGTGAGGAGGATTCCGAGTGTAGCACCTAGAGAGAGGGCTCTGCCACTTGGGTAATTTAAAGCCGCCTGGTGACATAGAAAACTTGTCACGAATTTAAGTAAAATTTAAATAAGCCAATTTCTGCGGCTCAACTTTACAGGGTAGTCGCCGCCCTTTGCTGCTGACTGACTGACTCAGCAGCGTTGGGCGCTGTTGGCAGCCCTGGCGACGAGCCTCTAACATTCGCTCCCTGGACCCGCACAATCCACTCGTCGATTATCTTTGGGTGCTTTTTTTATTTTTCTCCTATTACTTTTTTATTTTTTGTATGTTTGGGGGTTTTCAATATTGCTGTTTTTTTTTGCTTTTAAGCTCTTGTTTTCACAAGCCTTAATTGGAAAACGTGTTTTGCATACTTGCAATTACATGAAAATAGCCATAACAAAAAGTACCTGGCAATAATTGTACAATATACACATATATATATTTGTGATGTATATATAGGTTACTTTATGTAGTACTCCTATACATATCAAATGTTACACTAATTGTCAATAGAGTTGGGCTTATTACAAACTTTTCTTTTTATATACAAACAGAAATTGCCTTTTTCTGCTTTCCACAATGTTTAGGCTTCAGTTTATACAAATAAATTGCCTATTTCTTGTTTCAAGACAAAAACAAAAAAATATAAACTTGTTTATTAATTCATTTAGTTATTAAAGTTTTCGCAATGAAAATATTTCTTTACTTTAGCTAAAAGCATTAAGCATTATTACTTTAAAATAATCTTCAATAATAAATAAAAAACACACATTCATTCTGATAAGAAATATTTAAAATAATAAGTGTTTATTGAGCGTGTTATTTTTTATAATAACAAATTTAATTTGTCGTCTTCTTTAAATAATTATTTTAATTAGTTGAACTTGAAAGCAAAAGTTTACTCTTTAGACGAAATTAGTAGATAATAATTATGAGTCTAGTTAATCAGTTCTTTTCTTTTTAAACATTTGTTTTTAATCTCTGTCAAATTTATACACTAATTTAATATAACAACTCATAATAATCACTGAGAAGTCTTTTCCTCTAAAGTTGATTCTAACTTTTACAAGAGATATTCAGTTATGATATTTTCAATATTTATTTATACATTGCTTCTATAGAAATATCAATAGTTCTATTTTCTTGGCATTAGAATACTATTTTATTATTTAATTAGTATCATTAAAATCAAGTCATATCTAAGCCTCACTTATTTTTTCACCCACTGACTTTGGGTCTCTTTAGCTGAATCGTATAGCTTCACATTCTCTTAGCTCTTGGCGCTCTGTGCTGGCCGGACAGACCGGACGGAGTGCGGCTTGTATGTGACTTTTGGCTGGTTTCTTGGGCCGAAACCAGAAGAAGATATGAGATACGGCAACTAGCTCACATATTCCACATGGAAAACAAGAAGTCTGCGCGAAATACTCACCTGCAGCAAACAGCAGCAATAAATAGCAGCAACAGCAGCAGCAGCAGCAGCAGCAGCAGCAACAACAACAGCAACAATTAACCGAACACCGATAAAATAATATCGTGCATTTTTATTGTCTTGGCACTTCCTATGTACAAAGAACGTTGCCAAACAGCGTGCGACATCTCGAGCTGTATTTACACATAAAAATCTTTATATATATATATATATTAAATGTGTAGTATATGGGCAATTGTTGCAGTTATATTCCAAGATTTGTCATGCTTTTTTAGTAGTTGTCGTTGTTGTTGTTGCCGTTGTTGCTATCTGTGCGCGTGTGTATCTAGCATTAATTGGCAGCAACTAGAATGGCTTAGATATAGTTGTGAATACATAGTGTTTTTTTTTTAAATTTAAAGATACTTCTTTATTTAGCAAGTGCATTATATAATTTTGGCTTGCATTTTGATAAGCCACATAACTATCTCTTGAAATAATCTGTTGGGAAAGGAGACGAAAAAGTTAACATTAATAAGATTCAATAAGATCTTGAGTGTTATCCTTGATAATAATCTATTATAAGATCCCGACATCTGAAGACATCGCCAAAATAGTGTATAATATATAATATATGTATGTATGTTTTATTTTTTTTGACTTAGCTTCGTTATTTAAATACGATCTATAGAAATTTATTGCAGAGCTTTCAGGTTTAAGGGGTAAGAGAAAAAGCTGCCAGGTTTATTATTTAAATACTTATCATGTAAGGACATAAGGACATATTATGACTACTGATCTTTATTAACTTAGTTTTTGTTGTACCTTAGGTATTTTCTATAGTATATATGTATTTAAGATATTGTATGTTCGTTTATATGTTTAACACCTGAGAGCGCATCTTGTTGCGATTTCTTACTTAAACTACTTACTGGCCGCAGCGGCAGCAACAAAAGCAACAGCAGCAGCAACAGCAGCAACAACAACAACAACAACAACAACAGTTAACTGTCGTCGCAGCGGCGTTGGCAGCGGCAAAAGCGTCAACTGCACTGGCATAAAACTAAACCCGACTCAAGTCATTATGCAAACGCGCGTGCCCCGTTTCGGTTGTTGTGTCGTCTGACCAGTTGAGTGTATTTTCGGCTAAAAAATAAAAAAATAAACATATCTAAATATATACATACCTATTTGTATATTTATTTGTATGTGGCAAAAAGTTTTGTGTTGTTCCTGTTTGCCTTGTCCCGACAAAAAAAAAAATAATAATTGTATTTGAGTTGTCAATAATAAAAAAGGGCCGTAAAAGACAATAGAGAATATTAATAATGATTTTCAATTGTTTTTATGAGCAAACTAAACATAATACCTAAAACCAACTGTTGCTGGCGTGTATCCGTGTATGTGTGTGTGTGTGTGTTTTATTGTGTGTGTTGCCATCTTCGTCTGTTTTGTTTCGTTTGTTGCATCTTCCATCTTCAAGTGTAACTGCCACGCTTTTGCCACAAGAACTTCCGATCTTGCCGCCTCCACAGACATTTGTCAAGTTCGCAATTTTTCATCTTTTTTTTTTGCCTGCTTCGTCTTCGTTTTGTTTATGCCACATTAAGCCAAAAAACAAAACGAATGAAATAAACGTCGCCACAAGCGGCCAAGTGTAGCGAAAATATTTGCACAGGCTACCGTTGGAGCAGCTTTGTGGGGAATTCGAGTCGCATAAACAAAAGCTGCAACACTTTTATTTTTAATTAAAACTTTTATGGGCACACACACTCACACACAGCTCCTTATAAGCATGCCCAAAGTGGACGCTGGTGGTCTAGCAACAAGAAACACAACAGCATTATTCTGTAATGTAAACAGTGCAGGGCAATGTTAACTAACAGTTTCACTTTACAAAAGTCGCCAAGCAACAGCAACAGTTGGCAACGCTAACAGAGCGCTTTGAAGTGCAACAGCTGTTAAGAGACGCGCATAAATGCAGCTAGCGTTTTTAAACGCGCTCAAAGTAAAAGCTTGTTAAATCTTAAATATAAAATCTATATCTATAAAAACTCAACATGTTTTTCTCCAATTACAATAATATGTATTTGAAAAACTACTGCTACAGGTAAAATAAAAAAAATATATATTTTATTTTATACCATAAAAATGATAGAAAACTTTCAGCTAAAACAAAAATTGTTTTATTTTTTTTACAGCTCTGTTTATGCAAGTCCTTTGCTTGCTTCGGCTGCCAATGGCATGCAGTACGGCATGCAAACAGTTGCCTCGCCCACCCACACACACGCCCAGCTGCAGCAGCAACACCATCAACACCAGCAGCAACAGCAGCAGCAACATCAGCAGCAGCAGCAACATCATCAGCATCACAATTCGACCAGCAGCAGTCCTGGTCCTGTGGGCCTGCATCACGCGAGCAGCGCGGCCAGCGCTGTTGCCGGCGGACACAGTTCCCTGCTGGACGACGGCTACGGCTCGCCCAAGAGCAGCCACAGCGGCAACGGCAACGGCAACGGCAACGGCGGAGGAACCTTGCCCGCCTTTCAACGCATTGCGCCGGCGAGCGGAGCAGGCTATGGCAACGGTGTTGGCGTGGCCAATGGAAGTGGCAGTGGCGCCGATCGGGCTAGCTACGCATCGCTGGCCAATTACCGCACACACGTAAGTTGGCAAGCATCCAACTTGGCAGCAACCTCTTCTCATTGCTGGAACTCTGTTTCTCTTACTGTGCTTTTGCAGGGCGACGCCTGGAGCAGTCATTACGAGCCAATTAGCTACGCGCCCAGTGCCACCGGCCAGGGCCAGCTGGGCAGCAGCGCGGGGGCGGGCGTGGGGGCGGGGGCGGGCGCTGGCGGCGCAGCGGTGACCAATGTGATACGCAACGGACGCACAGTTAGCGCTGCGGCTGCGGCGGCAGCAGCCGCTGTCGACGCCGTTGATCCTGCGCGCTTCCTGGCCTCGGCCTCGTTAACAGCAAGTAAGTGTGGCAACAAAAAACATATACATATATACATATACATATATATGTATATGCATATGTATCTAATATATAAATAGGTCTTAGCTTAGAGTACTTAACGCATTTGTCTGCCGTCTGGCCGCAGAAAGTGAATGCTGCTTTTAGGTAGAATTTCACACTCAAACCCAAACCCAAAATATATACTTACTGTTATTTGCGCAGCCTGTGTAAACCACGTTTGCTGCCAACTGGTCGCAGGATCAAACAGGAATTTATTATGTGAAATTATTTATCCACATTAGTGCAAAGTGTTTGCAAAAGCATTTAAAAATAAAAGCAGCAAACCCAGAAAAAAATGAAACTAAATTTAATTTACAGTTATAGAAAATCAAATCTTTAATTATTAAATTTTGTTAGATAAACATTCTTATAGATAAAAGTATTATTCATACAATTTTTATATTAGCCTTAGCTTTAAATTAATTTTTTTGGAATTTCTTTTAAAGATAGCAATTTCGCTATTTTTCAATTTAATTTCAATACAATATCTAGAATTCTTAAAAATTATCAACATATTTTTTACAATATCATTTCAAATGAATTCAGTTTTTTTTTTCAAAAGAAATCACTTTCGGCTCGTCATGATAAGGATTAAAGGGTTATATAACATATATAAGTAAAAACTGAATTATGTTGAAGGAAGTTGAATCCTAATCCTGATATAAAAATATTTTAGAATTTATATTTTGATTGTTTGAATAGCCCTTTTTCTTATTATGTAATAATAAAGCAACATTTAAAAAAATTCTATTATCAAAATTTGACCTTGAAAACTGAACAACAAATGTGTTTAAAACAATTTAGGGTACTTAGCCTCTCGATTAGTTATTAAATTAATTTAAATATTTTTTTTTTCTTAAGTATTCTTTTATTTTACACATACATACATTTTTTATGCTTAAGTATAACGTATAATAAATTCAATTAATTTTGATCAACTCTTGAAAATGAAAACAAAAAGAATACAACAAACAAAGAACACAACAAAAAGTATAAATAAAAATTAATATAAACAATAACTTGATCAACAATAAAAATAAAATGCAATTCCAAAACGTTTGTCACACACACACACATATTTATACAACAGCAAAAATTTACATAACAACATGTTTAAACATAAAACGCTACAAAAAAAAAAACCAAAAAAACAAAAACCAACACTCGAAAAACAAAACTAAACAGAACCAAATATCAATACAAATTTCGATTTTTCTATACTTGAATCTCCAAAGCATTACTCGATGCCGATTTTTTCACTGAGGGGCGAGAATGTGTCAATTGTGGTGCGATTTCAACCCCATTGTGGCGACGCGATAACACAGGACATTATTTGTGCAATGCCTGCGGCTTGTATCATAAAATGAACGGCATGAATCGACCGCTTATTAAACAGCCTAGAAGATTGGTAAATGTCAACAGCAACATAAACAACAACAACAACTACAACAAGTATTACTAACAAACAACCAAACTGAACATTTGCTTTTGTGTGGAACAAAATTTATATCTAAAAAACTATTAGAAATTGAGATTGAGATTGAGAGAGAGAGAGAGTGAGAGAGAGAGAGAGAGAGAGAGAGAGCAAATAATGGGCTTTAAGAACTTATAGAAATCCGCCAAATCAGCCAGGCTGCAGTTGCGTGCAACGTTCTCGCTTCTATCATTGAACAAAATCTGAATTATAATGTGGAACCGCGGAAATGCATAAAGAGAAAATTAATTGAATTTATTATATTAGTCAACCGCAAATTAGTTTTGTATGCCTCAAAAACAAAACAAATACCAAAAAACGTGCATACAAAAAACTAAAAACTAAAATGACAAAATCTTTAAAAATATGAAATACCAAACTAAAAACAAAAAACCAAAAACAAAACCGCTTTTCTTCATTACAACAAATTCTAATTGCATTATTACAGTGGCCGCTGAATCAGGCGGGGATTTCTATAAGACCTTCCCATTTAACGTGACCGCCGGTAGCCGCAATAAGGCCAACACAAATGCCAACAGCGCTGCCGGCGCAGGCGCAGGCGCAGGCTCAGCGTCAGCGGCGACGTCGTCAGTGAGTTCAGCGGCGCTCGACGAGCACGTTAGTCGCGCCAATTCGCGACGCTTGGTAGGTCGTCCATTAATTACGAATAGCCAAACCAAACCAAACCAAATCAAACCAAAACCAAACCAAACCAAACCAATGCCAAAACCAAAACCAAACCAAGCCAAAACCAACCTGCAAACCAAGCAACCCGCAACTAACCAATGCCAATCACAAAGTAACCACCCAAAACAAAAACAATTGCCTCTAGAGATCAGCTAATAAATAGTAGTAATAATAGGTATTCTGTAGTCGATCATAAAGCCCAAACTAACACTCTCCAAGTCTAACAAGCTTTAATTTTTTTAAATATGTCAATTGCTTTACTTTTTATTAAATAAAAGATTTTTAAATTTTTTTCTTAGACTTGCATGTTTTTAATAAGGTTCAGGAACACGAATTACGTAAAAATACTAATTTGATCTAATATATTGTTTAACTTAAACGAATTTATAAAACAGTTTCACAATTTTATCTATGCGAAAAAAATATTATTCTTAATATATCTGAACACTTTATTTTAAATGTATAAAGTTACTATTAATTTTTTTAACAACTATTTTTTATAATTAGCAATAATCGAACAGAACGTTTAATTTTCTATATTTAATTTTCTTTTTTTTCTATTGTTTTATATAATTGTTGCAAATAGATCAAACTCTAATTTTTTCAAAATTTTTTTATAAGTGAATAATTAATTAACTTGTAAAATTTACATAACATTTTTTATTTTATTTTGCACGCAACTTTATATTTTCTATTTTAGTTACTTTATTAAAAAGCTTGTTAGCGCTTTATTTACTTACTAATTTTCCATTAACAAAATAAATCTTACCCTAGTTTGGTTGCTTTTTATTTTTAAAATCTAAAAAATAGTATTTAAATGTTTGGTTTAGTTAATTTGGTACCAATTGAGTTAGAATCCTTCTTCCCTTAAAATAACAATATGAATATTGTTCCACATCAAAAGCAAAAGTTCCGTAACACCCACAAAACTCATACAAAACACACACACGCACACACGCATGTACTAACGTGTTGTCCTTTCTTGATCGACATTTATAGAGCGCCTCACGACGTGCTGGCATGTCCTGCTCCAATTGCCAGACGAGCTACACTTCGCTGTGGCGCCGCAATCCTGGCGGCGAGCCTGTCTGCAACGCCTGCGGCCTCTACTTTAAGCTGCACAACGTGGTGCGTCCCCTGACCATGAAAAAGGACACCATACAGGTGAGTAACTGTTGTTAATGGCAAAAACAAATAGAAGTTAAATCCCTCTTTTTACTCCCAACAGAAACGCAAGCGTAAACCGAAGGGCACCAAGAGCGAGAAGTCCAAGAAGATGCGAGCTTCGCAGTCGGCGGCCAACGCGGTGGCCAACAATGCCTGCCACAATGTGGCCATGCAGCTGGAAGGACATGGCCAGCAAATGGATGCCAACGATGGTGGGTTTTAAGTGCCTGAATTTTCTCACTTTCTCTCTCTCTCTCTGTCTCTGTCTCTCTCTGTCTCACTTTGTGTTGCACGCATGCCTAATTTGTGATGTCTGCTTTCTCTCTCTCCCCCCCGATCTTAACTCCTCTGTGGTTGTGTGTGTCTGTGTGTGTGTGTGTCAGAAATGAAACCACTTGCATATATGTCATACGCATCGCAGCAGCAGCAGCTACAGCAGCAACAACAACTAAACACTGAGCAACATCCATCAGCGGCCAGCTCGCCGCAAAGCATGGCATCCTCCTCATTATCACCCACTGCAGCAGCTCAACACCAGCAGCAGCAGCAGCAGCAGCAGCAGCTATGTGCTGGCCTGGACATGTCGCCCACATCCTCCTATCAAATGTCGCCCATTAACATGCAACAGCAACAGCAGCAGCAGCAGCAGCATCAACAGCAGCAGCAGCAGCAATCATGCAGCATGCAGCATTCACCTAGCACGCCCACCTCAGTCATGTCACATTCCATTTACTCCACTCCATCGCCCACGCAGCTGCATAACAACAACAACAACAACAACACATTGTTTAATCATAACAACAACAACAATAGCAATGAGAATAACAAACAAATTATACAGAAATATCTGCAAGCTCAACAATTGAACAACAGCAGCAACAGCGATCAACAATTATTGGCACAGCAGCAACTTATGCACCTGATGCCAAACTCGATTACGGCAGCAGCAGCAGTTGCAGCAGCAGCGGCGGCGGCGGCGGCGGCGGCCATCAACACGGCGATCAAATCGGAGGCATCCACCAACACCACCAACACCACCAACAGCAGCAGCAGCAGCACCAACAAATTGTCTGCCACGCCAACAACAGCAACAACACCGACCACGGCATCGAACACACTATCCTCGCTGAGCCTCAACAGCAGCAACATTATCAGCCTGCAAAATCCCTATCAGCAGCAGGGGCTTGGTCAGACGGAGATGCCCTTGTGTAAGCCGGCGCTGGTCGGACGCACCTCATCGCCCTACTATTTGGGTCATTTGGCCGAGGAGGAGCAGCCAGCCATTATTAAACTGGAGCAAATGGAACATCATCAACAGCAGCAACAGCAGCAACAGCAGCAGCAGCAACACCAGCAACAACATCAGCAACAACAACATCAGCAGCAACAACACGATGAGCTGTTGCTCAGTCGCTCGACATCCATCGATGAACACTACGAGCTGGCCGCCTATCATCGCCAGCAGCAGCAGCAACAGCAGCAGCAGCAGCAACAACAACAGCAGCAGCAACACGCACTGCAGCAACATGTTGCACTCAGCCAGCATGAGCAACATATTGCCAGCTATGCGATACACGCAGCTGCACAGCAGCAATTGCACGAGTTCGGTCGCAAATACGGCGTTGAGCGGGAGACAATTGTTAAAATGGAATAATGCCAGCCGATCCAAAGCACAGATAAGCATTGTCATGACCAAAGAAATTGTTGTTACACATAAATCTCACAGCTCCAAAGAAAGACATTTTAATCCATTTATAGATATAGACAATTAACGATCGCGTATACCAAAAGTTCTCTAAGAACTTTGCAGCAGCAGCCCCACAACAACAACAACACACAACACGCACACACAAACACTCGTTTTGTATATAGTTTTAAGCAAATTGATGATGTGACATTTCCATAAGCTATTCTTTAAAACGGCCCCAACTACTCGAGTTTTGTTATATAAAATTATAAACTTAGTTTAATTCTTAGCGAAATGTCTGCAACATAAAACTTACTTGTTGTTGGATTTTTGTTGTTACGACCAAATACTATTTTCTGTTATGAATATAAATAATTCTTGAGATTTCTTATCATCAAATTCCAATTAGTCACTTAAGTTATTTTTTACAATCAGCAATAATGAAAAATATCAAATAAAACAATAATCTCATGCAATTTAGTTAATAAATAATTCATTTTTAATATATATATAAATATACAAAAAAATATATATATATACATACATATATAATTAATGCCAAATTAAGTTTTAGTTTCGTACAACTTTTTACTTCATTTTGCAATATTAATATTATTATTTTTGAACAAATAAACGACAAGTATCCAAAAACGCATTAATTATGAAACTATTTATTATAAAAGCTTATAAGTTTACTTTTAAAATGAGATCAAAACCTGCAAGAACACGAATTTACCAAGAAACAATTTGTAGCTAAATTTAAAATATATCATATTAACAGTTTTTTAACAATTTTGTCAGGTAGTAGATTGGTCTTAATCGAGATTTCATCTACAGACCCGTTAAATTTGATTTTGTTATTGCATTTTTAAATTAAAAAAGTATTTTATCGATATCATGTTATCGGCCAGCCGCCATTATAACTGACTTTATAGACAGAAGATGACCTGAATTATGCTAACAGTGAGTTAACGCACTGTTATTCTGCTGTACTTTTAGAAAAAATATGTTTAAGGAATTGTTGCATACCTTTGGGCAGCCTACAATTAGGTTTTATTAGTACAAATGGTAAGCCAATTGGAATATGACCTGAATCTTATTAAGGAATTTTTAAAATGGTTATTTTACTTATTGTTTAATGGTAAAAAGTCTTGGTACATATAGTTGTATTTATTTGTTATTAACAACAAACTACAGAAAAATAATGTAAATAGTTTAGATGCATATTACAATTTATGAAGGGCCGTTGCAAAATGTTGTATTCAGATGAAATATACATTTAATAAAATTATTATTAAGATGCGGTTTCAGTTTGAATCCGATTTGCGGCTTTGGTTTTGTAATGCATTTAAAAATGCAAAATTTGTATTTTAATTGATATTTGGAGAGCTTTCAATATTTCTGCATATATGCAAATTGTTGATGGATGCTAATCAGCAAACATATTTCAATAACAAGTGAGTCAAAATATAATAAATAAATGCAAGTTTGTTAAAAATACATACACACACATACACACATACAAGTGCATGCACTTATGTATGAGTACCAATTGAATATTGGGGCTCGAAGTAACGCCGAGTTTCAAATGTTGGATACCCAGTTGCCATTCCAGTTATGAGTACACACATTTCCTATGCGCGTATAATAATTTTTATACGCCGCCATTTACGAAAGCGACAATTCTTTTCTATGATAAGATAAGGTCGCATTCCCGCTTTTGTTCTGTTCGCTCTCTCGCTCTCTCTCTTTCTCTTTCTCTCTCTATTTATATTTGATTTTTGCTCTATTTTTTGTGATTAAAGTTTCTGTACATTTGCTTTGCGAGTGTATGGGTGTGTGTGTTTTTTTTTATTGGAGTCACGCGTAACAAAAACAAAGATTACAAAAACAACAGCAAAATCAAAAAGTCATTTTATGTGGCAAAACAGTTTTTGTTTATTGGCGGCGCTGTTTGCATAAGCGAGAGGGCGAATAAAAGCGAAGGTAACCGTTACGCCGACTACGTGACTGTACCTAAGTCTCTCATGGCGGCGACTTTGGGAGCACTCTACTCGTGCAATGTTCAAGTGTGGCCTATGTATGTGTGTGTGTGTGTGTTGCAGGCAGTGCAGGGTTTGATTGATAGCTGATAAAGCGGTGGCCAAGCGGCAAAGTCACCTGGCCCACGGGCCCAATGTGTTCCATTTATAATGAATTAGTTTCCACCGGGCCCAGTAGATAAAGTAAACATCGGCACAGTCCAAATTGATAAACATATTGACTGCTGGGCTCAGACTGCAGCTGGGCAGGCCAGCCATTGACAATATATTCATAGTCTGTTTACAAAAACGACTCTAATCGGTCATTGCAGAGATATTTTAATCGACAAACATTCGCTAAAAACTACAGATTGCAGAAGTTGTGGCAAGAGCTGCGCTCCAAGTGGGGCTGGGTCATGGTTGCTATCAATGTTCTGCCCAGATAATGGGATGATAATGGCCACGCTGGCTGCATATACATATGTGGTGTTTGCGGCGCAAGAAATCGTCTTACATGATATCATATGTATATGCATGATAAGATATAGTTTCATTGTTTTGATTTCTGCTTTCTGTTTTGATTGTTTGATTTTTCGCAAGCCGATCGTTAATGCCGCTCAGCGTGTGCACTTTAGTTGCTGTTTAGCTATGGGATCAGTTAGTTGCTGCACTCAAGGGTCTGGCAACGCCAGCTGCTGCTCCCAATTAACAGCCCTTCACAGCATGTGGCAACACTTGAACATGTTCTCAAGCAGCGCCACTTGCAGGAGACTCTTAACATAGCAGTACAAAAATAAAGCGACGGCAACAGCCTCAGCAAACAAAAACAAAAACAACAACAGCAACAAGCACCAGCCGTACAAAGCACGAGCTGAAAAGCTTTATCGTTGTCGCCATCTTGATTTCAAAATGGCGCACAAGTTACCACACGCGCAAAACCAACAAAAACAACAACAACGACATCAACGACAACAAGCATGCACAAATACATACAAATGGGCGTTGTACATAATGTTAACATGAGAAATTTATTGTATGTATGCATGTGAGTATGTACGTACTATGTATACATACATACATACATACACTTGTGTGTATGCGCAATGCACTGACATTTAATATATATATGTAATTCATATATTTTTTGCTTTGCCTTAGCCGCTTCACAATATGAAGCAAGGGGTGGGTCCTAAGAACCTGCATAATATGATTTATGGCAAGTTATGTTGTTTTTAAAGGCTTGTTCCTTAATTCAGACATTTGGGCGTAACTTTGAGACCATGAATTAATTGGCAGTGGTAATAAAAACTATTGTTTTCTGTTATATTTTAAGTCTAAACTTTGAGCTGTGGAACTAAAACTTATCTTTTAAAATGGTCACAAAAACACTAATATTTAATATAAATTAATGGTAGTCTTTTTAAATTAATTTCCATCTTTTTTCTTAAAGGCATCGCTTGTTTAATTGGGAAACTGGAAGGGTCTTAAAAACAGTTTTAAAAGTGGGAATGAATGTTTGTATTTTATTTTATATTCTCATCAGTTTAATTTTTAGTTCAAATAATTTAAGTTATCTTAAAGTATATTAAGTATCTATATATATATATATATCTGTATATAGCTTTGTATTAAAACAATTAACAATAGCATGGAACAATTATTCTCTACATTTTTCATTGCCTTTAGTATATTTGGGCTATGATAAAATTTGTTAACTTACCACAAATACGAATGCTCATTTGTATATTATACAAGAAAAGAATCCAAGCAATGAGTAAAGTAAAGCGAAGCCCATAAATAGAATTCTCTTTGGGCGCGAAAGTCTGTTGTATTTTTTCATTAAGGCTCAACGTTTTTGCTGTCAGTCAGCAAAGTTTATTTTTGCGCACTCAAATAAATAGTCCACACACACACACACACACACACACAAACGTACACACACAGTTTGTAATTTACGACAAGTTAGTTAGTTATTTTTTATTTGCCGCTTGACGTTCGACTTTTATGGCGCTGTGTTTTCGTTTTTTTATTAGAACGTCGTGTTTTCCTTTAAGCTTGTTGTTGTGCTGCCAGTTTATGACGAGCTGGCATATATTATAATAATAATTATTGCTTTTTATAATTATTAAGCGCAGTACGTGACAAGACGGGAGACGAGGACGAGACGGCGATGCGTGTTTAAATGGAAAGTGCAAAACTTACTGTGCGAGCAACGAAATAACCGCACGGTAAGATATTATTTTTTTACATGCCCATTGCCATAGATAGGCAATCTGTATCTGCGGGCACGATAATGCTTATAAATAAGATAATATGATTTGATAATGGTATTTACCATATGCAGAAAGTAAAAGAAATGCGCATGCTGAACGAACGAGCGAATGGGGCAGTACATAGAAAAAGTATCTGACAGATACAGGCAAAGTGCAGCCGGCAAACTGCGGTCACCCTAATTAAATGTTGACGCCCATTTGATTTACTTTGGCCGCAGCAAGAATTCTTGGTAGTGCACACAATGTACAAATAGTAAAACATTTCGACTCTTTGTGACTGCGGACGGTTGTGCAAACAGTTTGCATTTAGAGCAGCGCAACATTTCATTGCTCTGATTGTTGTTGCTTGTTGTTGGGCTGCCTGGGCTGATGATGTCTTTCTTTGCCTCGTTACGTTTTGCGGGCCTTATCGCCAACTGACGTTTGTACTTCAAATTGTGTACTTAAGATAATGAAATAAAAGGCAAGAAGCAGCAGCAACAGAACGACTGACACAACGGCAACACGACAAAGCGACGCAACACGTCAACACAAATGAAAATATGTAGACACGGGCTTGTCACCAACGTCGTCTTCTTTAAGTCCATGTCTGCCCAACTTGAACTCTGTGGAGAGTCGTCGACACGAACAATAATGTTTTAAGTTTAATACTCCCAGTATTATGGATAAAAAATGGGCATATTGGGTTCTTTGCCAAAAACAATATTGGCAAATACTTGATTTAATTTACTCCTGAATTTAATAAACGCTTCTGCTAATACTAATTGAATATCTTGTATATACAGCTAGTGCCAACTTCTTCTTTAGTACTTCTCATAAAAACATTGCTGATCAATATATTCATTTAAGTTTATAGAAAGTAACGAAAAAGGAATAAATAAAATACTTGCAGTTTAACAAAAATTATTTAAAGTTTGAATTCCTTAGAAAACATCTATAAATACTTTGTTTGTTTCCTTTTAATCTTTGTTTAGTTTTTAATAAATATTTATTAAAACACATCTCAAACATATATTTTTATAGTTATGATAAAGTTAAGTTTTATAATATATGTTCATAAAAAATTTATTATAGTTGACTTATGTTAATTATAAAATGTATAAGTAGTTTTTAACATGTGCTATATTAAAAGATTATTTACTGGTTGATCAAAGCAGCGACTATATTTTACCGATATTTGCATATAAATTATAGTACGCACATCTTCTTCTTCCTCATTTAATTACACTACGGGGGATCTAATTGGGGATTTTATAGTCTGCACTTTGTGCGCAGAGGTGCTAAAATTAATACTTCTAGGAAATAGTTTTAATTAATGCCCATTCTTATCTAATCGGCATGCCGAAATCATTCATTTATTTTAACAGCTACTTTTCCATTCAAGTGCTACTTGTATTTTATTTATTATATTTTGTTATAAATTTTTGTTTGTGGGCAATTTGAACTTTTAATGGCGACTGGCTAATTAATATAAAATTCGGATTAAGCTTTGATCGTTTAACACTCAATTAAGAAAGAGAACTGTTTGGATATTGTGATTCATTTAAAAGCTTGAATTATTATGCGATTAATATTTTTAAAGGCATATTTATGATACTTTCGAAATTTTTTAAAAACTTTTCCATGCGATAAATGCCGCAAACACTTTGGAGAATTTATGCATTAAATTAATTAGTTGAATGCAATAAAATATCACTTTTTTAATATTGAATATATATGTGGATATCCTAAATGTGCAGCGACCGCGATTCGAAATAACAATGTTTCCATGTTGAAAATCCCAGTTACACTCACCAACTGTGATTAGATTCCATGCCGCTGTGCGTCCAAACTTAAGGAATTACTGAAAAATTCAAATTATTATCGCTTATTATCTTGGGACATTATCAGTTCAAACACTGATATACTGATACAGAGCAACAGGCGACAGAGCCCAGAGCACCAGAAACCGAAACCGAAACCGAAACCAAAACCAGAAACAGAACCAGAGGCACAACCAGACCAGACCAAGCCCAACAATCAGAGGGCCAGGCGCTGGGGCAGCCCAACAGATACCCCAAAACTGATACCGATATCCTACCGCCAGCAGCAGTAAAAACAACAACAACAATAGCAACAACAATAACAACTGCGACAAATTGATAGCAAATCTTCATTATCTTATAAATACAGAGTCATATTATGTGCATGTGCTGTGGTATTTATATTGCTGAAAAGCCAAGATTAGATACTTTTATCTAGCTAGGTCACCGGCAAGAAATTGGCAACGTCACGACACGACACACGGCACACGCATTATCGGTTAAGCAAATGAAGTCTGATTACTACACGTATTACCTGCAGGTGCCCATCGGTAGGGCCTAGATGTTGACACAGACCCGGACCAGACCCGATATGCCATCGAGTTATCGCCGAACTGACTCCGATTGGAGTAGGTTAAGGAGCAGCTGTCTCTGCCTCTTGCCGGGTCTTATGTATTTGGGGGCCTGTTCCCAGCGCTCTCTCTGTTTCTCTGTATGTGTGTGTGTGTGTGTGTGTGTGTGCGTGGTTCGAAATCTCTGTTAAGATACGTTAACTTATCTAAGGCCACTATCTATTCTCAGATATTCGATATGTTTGCTATATATTTATATATATACATATAGAGGTGTATTATATGCGACGACGATAGGAAAAATCACTTTGTTGATAGGAACAATCAGTTGTGCACAATATGCCATTGGGGGTAACGAGCAAAGTTACCATACTCGTAAAACAATTCCTTCTTCTACGCGGAAATGTGAAACGTCTGCGGGGATTTTTCTTCATTTTCATTTATTGCCATCACAAATCGCTTTCGTTTCGCGTTTAATCGGCAAGTGAAGTGGAAAGGCCAAAAATACAATTCACAATCAAGTGAAGCAACTTATAAACAATTCTATAAATTTAATCGCGTTACAAATAACAAAGATATATATATATATATATATACATAAAAGTACAAGTATGTGTTATGATTTTTTATTGTTCATAAGTAATTAATAATGTTCGTCATATCGGAGTGTCTGTCGGTGTCGGCTTGTTTGGCTACCAAAATAACCAATCCGCAACAGAAGCCCCTTTCAACCCCAACGCCAGTTCCATGGCCAGTAGCCATGATTGTTAATGGCGTCGCTGTTGTCTCTCTCTGTTCAAGCGAATACAAAGGCCAACCACAACAACAACAACAACAACAACAACAATGACAACGGATTATTATGGATTGCCAGTTATTATAATGAGTCACGTCGGTTCATATTGGTAAACAAAGGTGAGTATGCGTATAAAGAAGGCAAACGGAATTTCGCGTTACCAAGCGACAAACAAATTAAACAAAAAGACAACTCTCTCCACTGGGTGTTGCCTCTGGGTACATATAAGTCATGAACAGTAAACCAAGGGTACAAAATTCAAGCTTTAATCGTTAAAGTTGGGTCTGTGTAGCAGTCTATATGATAACAGATCCTTTTGTTGAAGATACAGAATAATATTCTTGTTTGGCAAATAAGATAGATCTTATCCCATATAACTAGCTTATTATTTTTGCAACCTATTTTAGGTAAGAGTATTGAGGTATACTTATAATTATTATTTTAAAAGAAAGTTCTATTTTACTTCTTAAACGAATATAAAAATAATCTTTAAGCTGTAAAATCTATTTAAGATATTTGTATGAGCATTGCTTTTAAATATACAAATTTTGAAAATAATAAATATAAATATATACACATAAGATTCAGAAGTGTGTTTAGATCTTCGTGCACGAAAATGCTAGCACTATGCCCACAGTGCGTATGATTAATATTTATTGCGTTCGTACAGCGAGAATTAAAATTATTAACTTTTAAGAAAAAGTACTTTGTTGACTGTCTGAGTGTGATAAAACTATTAAGTTATAAAGGCATGTTATGTACAAAAGGGATTCAAGGCATTAAATGCTTTTAATTTGTTTTACTATATGCTAACAATTTAACGACATTATGCTGATATGGCCTAATAAAGTAAAGTAAGTATTATCCGTAAAATATTAAAAAAGACAGTAAGCAGCATTATTGGAATAGCACAGCATTATCACAGGCGTCTTTCGGCACTCCCCAAACACTTTTTTCTGTCTGTCTGCTCAGTGAGACATCTTTGCAACATGCTTAAGTTGAATGCCACTCAAAGCTACTCAACGGTAGCTGCGAATGCTGGCGGATAGTTGGCGGTTGGCAGTTGGCAGTTGCGTGCCATGAATGATTTATGGCCCAAAGAGCATGGCAGGTTAATAGAAATTACTTGAACTCAATTTGCTTTCACCGCAACAACAAATAAAACAACAACAGCAACAACAACAACAAAGACGCCATTACAAAATTTCCATTTTAATTTGATTGAACCACGCTATATTTTGCCTTGGCCATTATTGGTGGTGGTGTTGTTGGTGGTTGTTGCTGGCCAACCCCCAAAGCAGCCTAGCATGGATTTAATGAACGCATTTGTTGCTGGTTTCCCATTTTCAGTTATAAGTAAGTAATTAAAAAACTATGGCGCGCCTTTGTTGGCATTGTTTTTTTTTCCGATATATATAAAATAATTTTTTTGGCGTTTAATTTTGTTGGAGTTCTTTATCAACCACCCAGACGACCGCTAAAAACAAGTCAACAATATTGCGTATGCTTCGTATGGTTGTATGTATGTATAGGTATATATATGTGTGTGTACAATTTATAAATTAAGTTTCGTAAAGTCATTGCTTCAACTGATCGACGATACTGTCAAAAAGTCGAAGAAGTGCTGATAACCAAGTTTCGTTTTCATTTCGGAGAGCGCAGCACTTGAAAACTGCATGGACAAGTTGAAGGGTGGCAAAGTGTGATTCTTGGAAAGATACCAACGGCCCCAATAGTATAACTAAGTGTACTTAGATGGCTGTTGTTCAGAAAACCCCATTGAAGATTCGAGCGCCATAAATTCCTTGCTTTGTGCCGCCAATAAGTCTTGTGTCTTATGGCCATAAATTTTGGTGCCTCAATACCTTAAGCTAGGCGGCTTGTGTCATCAACGGCCGGGGTATTAATTGCACGACTTAACTATAAACAACACTTCGACCGGCCAGAGCCCGATTCCGAAACCTGGTACTTATAGCGCCATGCGGAGTTCGTTCTCGGAGTTCTCGGAGTTAATCGTAATGTTGAATTCATGTTGCGCCATTTGTAACCACGTCAGAGTTGTCCGAGTTGGGGGAACGGGATTGGGGTAAGGGGGGACGGGGGGACGGGGGGAGGGGGGTGTGTCAGCTTTTTGAGTTTCATTTTGCATTTGTTATTAATCACCGCGTTGATATTTTGTGACACGTTTCGGGCACATATCGCAAATGTGCCTCGAGCGTGGCTACTTTAAACAGGCAAACTATTAGATACTTTTGTTTTGGGGCTGTGCTTTTAAGATTTGCCCCATGATTTATGTGTGCCACAAGCCGCAACAATTACGTTTATCGAAGCAATGCCAGTTCGTACGATTATTTTGCATTATACTACAAAATGAAATCTCCACAGAGTGCGTGCTCATATGCAGAAAGAAAGAAAGTTGCATGTAATTGCAGCGATATCAAACACCTCATTTTTCATCCAATATAATTTATGAATTTACCCTGAGTTCAGCTCTGCTCTATAATGTTTATGTTAATGACCGTCATATATCTGTTTGCTTTATGGCTGTAACAATAAACAATTTATGATGTATATTCCTATGTGGGCATATTAACAAAACCGTCGTCAGAAATTTAAACAATGACTAAAGATCTTTGTATCCAATTGAATATTTGCTCTTGCACTTGGTATTATTTAATAAATATGTTCCAATAAAGTAAAAATTCTCTGATATCTTATTTGACATAGGCCTTAGGCTGTGCTTATTTAATTTTAACTTTGTTTTTAGTATTATGGATTGAAGCTGTCAAATATATATTACTTAAATTAATTAAATATTTTTATTAATTTTGTCAAATCAATTTTTTTCTATTATTTCCATATTTTGTATTTTGATTGTCAAGTTAAAACTACATTTATGTATTGACTATTATTGATTAATTGATTAATTAAAACTTTATTTTAAAACAAACAAATACTAAACGAAATATAATAAATATATTCAATAGTGCATATAGTTACAAATAAAAATTTTAAAGTTGATCATTAGCATTTATAATGATTTCTTGATAAAAAATTATAAATATAAATGTAGCTTATGCCAAATTCTTTATTAATCGTCCAACGACAAACATTATTAATTTCATGGCTGTCTACTTGATGTCATTTACTGTAATAAATAACATTTTATGTATCTAATAGAAACTGTTGAAACATAACAAATCTGACTGAATAAATTATAAGAAATTTAAGAAAAAAAAATTACTTTTTAATAACTATTGTGTAAACCTGCATTGCATAATCGTTTAATATTCCTATAAATAACTTATGTTGATATGTATTAAGCTTATCATAACATTGTATTTTCCAGCTGTTCATTTTAATTTTAAAATTGAAATTAATGGAATATCACGATAAACAATAATTCCCACTTCTGAGCAGGTGTTTCAGCTGAAAGTTGATCACAGCAGATCCTCGACCACGTGTGTGTGTTGTGTGTGTGCTAAAAGCACGAGTTTGAGTGTGTGTCAAACAGTGTCTGCATGTGCTAACAACGGTTGTTGTTGTTCTCGATTTTCATTAGTTACAACACTTGAGACGTCTATGAAGTGGCATAAAGTCGACCCCCCCCCCCACCATATAAATTTGTGGCCGGGCCCGGGTCCGGGTCCGGGCAGGTGCCTAATGCCGGGCCCAAGTGTTGACTAACTTGGCGCGGTTTATTAGTTTGCCAGAAAAGTGTTTTACGACTGCAATTAGAAAATGCGCCAAGCTAAATTGCACAATCGACAAATAGCTGACTGAACAGGGCCTGCAATAGAATCGAAATGGGTGCCAAGGGGGGAGGCGACCTGGTTGGGACTGGGAACTGTGTCCATCGGGTAACTGGTGCTGGGGCTGGCTTTTGATTTTGGTTGACGCCACAGAATGTGGCTAAGCACGCATGCGCAATTTGTATCTAAGAGATACTTATCGCTGGCGGCAGCAGCAGCAGCAGCAGCAGCAACGTTCCCGCCAGCGTCGCCGTTGCCTGTTGTTGTTTGCTATTCACACACACACACGCACACAGACACTCTGACACACCTACACAGTTGCAATGCTTATCGCGAGCGATAAGATAACCAATACCAAGAGCAATGGTTACACGCGCGGGCTGCAAGAGCATAGAAATAAATCATAACACACACACACACGCATGTAAATCGGCCCAACCGCCAATGTGGTGTATATATATAGGTTATATATACCTGTGCAACTGCGTCTGTGTGCGTTTTATAATTGGGCGATGAGGCAAAAGGTGCTAAACGCGGCAGGCAACGCATTGCGGGCGTCCACAGCGACGTCGACATCGCTCTTGGTATCGGTGCTGTCGTTGTCGTTGTCGTTGTCGTTGTCGGTGTGGTTGTCGTTGTCGGTGTTGTCGTCGCCATCAGCTTGGGTTCGAGTTGGCTCCGAAAAAATAGCACTTATTATTATTATTAAATGCCGCGCGGGAAACAACCAAAACGCTCTACGGATGCCACGAGCCCGCCCTACTGCTAAACGTTTTGGCCCGAACCAACTTGCGCACAAATTTCTAGCTAACTGAATTGAGAGATTTTCATTTCGAAAAACCAAAAAACCTTATTTCATCAAATTCGCGCGCGCTTTTGTTGGCTTGGCCGATAAATAGTAGACAACAAAAAACATTTACCAGTGTTTGTGATAATTTCTAAAAAACAAAAAATCAAGTGATAAAAAAGAACGCAACTTAGATAAAACTAAACAACAATAAACGCAACCGAAGGAAACAACGAACATTTGATGGTTTGCAAAAGTATTGATCTAGTCGATATCAAGATGCAGCTGAAGGTTCGTATGAGTGCAATAAATAAATAAATAAAATAAATTGCATAAAAAAAAATAATATTTATATACATATATGCAAATTTTTACCATATTTTTAGCTAGTATTATTTTTTAATTAGTTCGTCTTAAAATTGATTAAGCAGAAATTTATAAAGATTTTATGGCGTATTTAGTTTCAGTTCTTAAATCTTGATTAAGCAGAAACAACGGTTTTAATAGATTTATGCGAGTGACTTTTAAATATCGTGCATGCTTAGAAAAAATAAACATCAGGTTCCATTTCAAATGAGATTATCAAAAACCGAAAGATACTCTAACAAGGCAGCGTGAGCAATTAGAATGCGGCTTCTAAAGACTTAAGCTCCATAAAAAGATTCCAGATTCGAGATTCTCACACCGGTTCACTTAATTGATCAGCCAGAACACAAACCATAAACTTTTTATGGTATTGCCATAAATATTTTCAATTGTGTGTTACCCATAACATTAATGAGCCTACTTTCGGAGCGATCTTCAAGTAGCTGCTGTATATGTAGATCACAACCAGTCCTCGCCAGATGAGTTATCTGAGTGACCCACTAATTCCATGGGAATATGAGCTCCAGTTGGGTTTTTGGCTTTGGTAGTCATTTGAGCCAATGAAAATGATCACAATTTAATAATACAAAAATTATATTTATATTAAAAGCCAATGAATGGATAAAAAAAAGATAAAAATTAAGTTGAATCAGAATAAATTAAAGGATGTTGATTAGCTTAAACTAAATGCATTTAAAAATAAAATATCAACAACAATATGTTAATTCTCAAATGATTTTTTTTTAAACTTCGAGCAGGAAACAGTGTCAAAATATTTAATGAATATAAATGGAAAATTGCTAATGCATAAATAAAGTCAGAGCGCTGTTTGATTTTGACCATTTTGCTTGGCTCAAAACCAGGCTGAAAACGGCAGCAGCGCCAGCGGCATTAACAGATTTTTTTATAAAGGGCCAGACAGAGACAATTGTCACTGCGATAAGACAAATTGATTTATAATGAATGACTCATCAGCCGCCTGCACGCAGATACTCGAATGCGACATTTGTTTCTTGTTGTTGTTTTTGTGAGGAAAAAAGGCCTTTAAAAAAGTCAAATGTGGAAAGATGTTTTATCTTTATTGAGGCCAGAGCGAAATT
Source organism: Drosophila lacertosa (assembly GCA_004143845.1). Classification (NCBI taxonomy): domain Eukaryota; kingdom Metazoa; phylum Arthropoda; class Insecta; order Diptera; family Drosophilidae; genus Drosophila; species Drosophila lacertosa. Next base: position 211,124 of record SCDZ01000018.1, on the reverse strand, counting down.
GCGGCAGTGGCGTTAAAATACCTTAAAATAAAAACACGCACACACATAGAGTGAACTGGAGAGAGATCCTTGGGGTCCTGGCACAGCACGCGCAGTTCTTTCATTCATGACAAAAAAAAAGGTCAATATTATTCACTTGGTATTTTTTGTTGTTTTTTTTTTACCTAACGTAAAGCTGGTAATGTGAAATTTATGTCAATCTTATCGCCTCGCAAGGGATGAGCGCATTAGACGTGGAAGTGAAACGCTTTATGAATGAAATAATTGCCAACCCTTAGGCACACAGAGGGGTTGCACCTAATCTGCAGCGGAAGTTGCCTGCGCGAACCAATCGCAATCGAGGCCCAGTTAACAGTTGGTCAATGGCGGCATCGGCGGCTGCAATTGATTGCGATAGTCCATTGCAGGGTTAGATACTTACTCTCAGATAGTTTTATTAGACACGCGTCGCCAGTCGACAGTCGAAATTGATAAGCTCAAGGGTCAAAGCGGCTTAATCCACTCAAAGTTGATGGCACTTTAATGGAGTTGTAAATGCAGCTGGCGCTTCGCATCTTATCAGCTGCTCTCTCTCTCTCTCTATAAATAGTCTCTTTTTTTTATTATTAAATTAGAAATGGCCTGCGTTTAATTAATATGATAGCTGGCAAATCTAGAGTCTTGAGTTTTTCTGCCAGCGCCAACGAAAGCGAAACGAGGTGTGATTATGCACGAAGCCAATATCTTTTGTTTATATAGATAAAAAAAGAGTAAAAAAAGCTGTGTAGGTGCGACTGCAGATTTCATTCATAAATGCGTATCCGCACCCAATGACGAACTCTTGACTAAACCGAGCAAACACTCGTAACTCAAATACCGCTTACATGAGTTCAATAAGGCCAGCGGCTAAGTTTATTCGATTGTAACACTTTCTTGGCATTTATATCTATCCGTCCATGTCTATTGATGACGTAGCCCAAACATGACCTCCCAGCAGCAGCAGCAGAATCAGCAGCAGCAGCAGCAACAGCTGATTGTGTATGCTGATAGCAGTTAACGGATAAGATATTGTCGTTTGGTAGCAGTATCTTAACTAAACTTTCAGTTTCACCTGCACACACATACAACATAGGCACGTGCATATAGCATATCGTACAGTAGTATCATATCATACATCCTAGATTATGGGCAATCACGTTTACATTATATTATCTCTCCATATAAGATTCATTGAACTTTGCATTTCGCGCAAAAAACTCGAGCAATGTTTTTTTCACTTAACTCAACTTTTATTAATCTATACAAAATGCTGTTTTTCTTTTTTGCATTTCATTGTTGCGTCGGCAAAACAAGTTTTCTTGACCAAAATTACCTAAGTAACAAATTATATTAACTCTTACTTTTGCTTTGCTATATAGTTATAAATAATATGTATTACTCATATTTTTAAAATTTTATATTGAAGTTTGAACTCTGATTTAGAAAACATTTTATGAGTAATAATGATTCATATTAAACACGCGGATTTAATTCTTCAAATCGATCATTCCTGTCAAGTCACTTCAATTTGACGTAAACCAACAAACCAAATTTCGAAGAAATTAATAATAAATAAAAAAAAAATATATATATATACTTGCTTAACAAAATGTTCTATACTTTAATCGGTCAAAGGTGTACAATGAATTAAATTGGGATATAAAATTTTAACTTATCAAACAGATATCCCAAAAATGGCATTTAGAACTTGCAAAGTAGCTCCAGATATATTGTTTTAACAAAAGTAAGCCCTATTAAAGAGAAATTACTTTCAACATAAATAGAAAAGAATTTTGTACTCAAATAAAGGAAATTAAGAGTTAAAGTTAAAAAAAGACAAAACTTATTGAAGAGTAAACCAAATTCTTATTTTTAAAAAAAGTAATTCCAAATTATTTAAAGAGTAAATTTAAATTCAAACTGAAAATCATTAGTTAAAAATAATTTGTATTCTTTTTTCTAAAGATATTTATTTTTAAAAATTATTTTATTTAATTTTTTAAAACACGAGGACGAAATGAATATTAATTAATACTACCCTGTGCTTTTCGGTCTGGTCTGGTACATTCATTTTTCAGATCTGTATTAACAACCATATCATTTTATATGAACATCCAATTGCTAATTTACAACAGCTCAAACATATGGATAATGTTTTCTTTATTTGCATACAAAGTTTTATGTGCAGGCAGCCTTGAATTTGATATAGTATATTATGGTATTAGTGTTCGGTGTACTTGGGACTTTCCCCGTAGTGACATAAAAACGCGCCTAAAAGCTTTGAAATTTTATGGAACTCGTAAAGTGTAAGGCACCGTCATGAATCAGGTGACGATGACGATCGGATATTGACACAACTTGGCTGCTTGGCTGCTTGGCTGCTTGGCCACCCCCACCAAATGAGGTCATAAAGCAAGACAGAAAAGCCAAATTGACGTACTTAACAAGACCTGGGCAAGTTTTCGCTATACCCTATTTACAATGGTTATCGAGTATGTTGGCTTTAGCCAGTATTTGTTTTGCAGTCGAAGCAACCTACAGAGTCTAGAAATCTAAATAAAATAATAATACAAAAATAAAATTAAATAAAATAATAATAATAAATCACAAAACCGAATTCAATTGTATAGAGAGCTGTAAACAGAGTATTGCGCAGTCGGGTACAACCAAAATCAGGCCAACTTGTTGCTGTTATATAGTTCTCTTTTAGTTCTTGTTTTCTTTTTCCTAAATTGACGCGAAATTTTTGAAAAATTTTATTTCCGGTTACGAAACCAAAAACGAAACTGTTTTTTGTGGGTAAACAAAAGAAAAACTGAGCCACAGTTTGTTGCTTTTGTTGGATTGTAATTGGGAAAAGTGAAAATTGTGTGCGGTGCACGACGAGGAGGCAGACTGTGCAAACACAGAGAGATCGAGTCCGAACAGAACTCGAACTCGAACTCAAACTCAAACTCAAACTGGAACTCGTACTCGAATTTGTATTTTATGATTTGTAGGCGACAAATTGAGTTGTGAGCTGGGCGGCGCCTTTGAACATTGCCGTTGCCGGCCTGGGTCTGACTCTGGGCCTGTTGGGTTTTTGTTTTTTTGCGCTTGTTGACACATTGTGGCGGAAATAGAGGCGGCCAGCCAGACAGCCAGCCAGCCAAGTTTTGCAGTTTTTGTGTGGCCGGAACTGGAGCCACACTTTTGACAACAAGCTGTCAACAAGCTGTCCATTCATCGTTTGTGTCTTGCCCGTTGCAGATGGAAGCGCAAGCGACGCCTCAGCAACAGCAACAGCAGCAACAGCAACAACAGCAGCAACAGCAACAACAGCAGCAACAACTGCAACAACAGCAAGTGCTGAGCAAACAACAGCTGCAATTGTTGGATAAAATCAAAATTGAGACAAGTAACGGCAACGATCCACAGGCCGTGCGAGAGGAGCAACAGGACCAGCAACAGCCGCCAATAGTTGGTGTTCTCGTGCAGACGAGCAACCAGGCGAGCGAATCCGACGAGCAGCAGCAGCAGCAGACGCAGTACGTCGTTGTGCCACGCACCCAACAGCGACGCATTCTGACCACAGCGGGCACACTGTAAGTTGACAAATAATTAATACCCTATAAATCAGATTCTTACTAAATATTTTGCAGTGAGCTGAACGAGACCCGCGAGGGCGAGCACAGCACCAACAACAGCAGCGCCAGCTCGAACTCGGCGCCCGAGGCGCACATTGAGTACCAGCGGAGTTCGCACCACTCGCCCCACTACATACAAATGGCGCCACGGAACGCGGCCGAGGTGGCCGAGCAGGTGGCCAATGCACCGCCTGGGACCATCTATGCGTATGCGTCGGGGCAGCTGCTCTGCAGCGGCGAGGATGGAGCGCCCATCAAGATTGAGACCATCGACAAGAGCGATGTGCCCGGCGAGGCGCAGGCGCAGGTGCAGCAGCTGCAGCAGCAACATCAGCAGCAGCAGCAGCAGCAGCACGCGCATCAGCAGCAGCAACAGCAACAGCAGCAGCAGCAATGTCCTACGCCCAATGGCGGACCCTATGGAGACACCATTGTGGTCAGCAGCGAGGCTGCACTGCAGCATCATCACCAGCAGCAGCAGCAGCAGCAGCATCAGCAACAGCAGCAGCAGCAGCAGCAGGCGCAGCAAGCAGCAGTTGCAGCAGCAGCCGCTCAAGCAGCAGCAGCTGTCGCCGCCCACGGCCAGACCGTGCGCTATGTGACAGAGGATGGACGCTTCGCCACGGCCAGCGGGGATGGGGAGGCGCCCGGCAATCTGTACTACGATGCGCCCGTTGTGGATGCCAGCGTGCATGCGAACGAGTCCAAAACGTATGCGGATCTGGGCAATGCGTACGCCTTTACGCCCAACTCGACGTTCAGCGGCAACAGCTACGCGACGGCGACGCTGCAGCAGGGCAACACCATTTACAGTGTGCCGGGCACGGCGCAGTTTATAACCAAGTCGGATCCGAACTTGAATCCGTTGCGGCAGGCGGCGGCGGGTCCGTATCAACCAATAACGTATCTGGACGGCAGCAATGCCGCTGAGCCCAGCATATGGACAACCACTGGGGCCGATTACTCGAACGTGTCCTTTGTAAGTATGGCAGCTAGTTGTACGCACTGATTCTAGCTTAACATCGTGGCCAACCTGCAGTCCAACTATCATCCGCAGGTCATCGATGACTATCCCACGGGCAACATGACGACCGCCCATTGGCCGCCCGCGGGCAGCATTGGCAACTATGATCCCGGCATGGCAGCGGCCAATGCCGCCTCACCCGCCACCCACGGCCAGCAGGAGCTCAAGTGCGAGAGCTGCCAGACTCCGTTCGTGCGCAAGGGCACCGATTGGCCCAATTGTCCCAACTGCAGCAGCTATGGGCGCCCGCTGGCCGGTCGCCATGTGCCGCAGCGCCAGAAGCCCAAAGCGGCCGCCGCGCCCAACAATCGCCGCAACGGGGTCATCTGCGCCAACTGCCAGACCACCTCGACGACGCTCTGGCGGCGCAACAACGAGGGCAATCCCGTGTGCAACGCCTGCGGCCTCTACTACAAGCTGCACAACATGAATCGACCGCTCTCCATGAAGAAGGAAGGCATTCAGAAACGCAAGCGCAAGCCCAAAAACAATGGAGCACCCATTCCGCATCGGGCGCTGCCAAGTGAGTAAAACAATCAGAATCGCATCCTTTTTATAGGGTCTGGCAAATTGTAAATAACTCAAAACAGGTGCAGGGTATTTCCTTGTCAAACATTCTCACATAGGTCTGCATAGTAATTGCAGCTCATAATATGATTTTGGGGAATATTTGAGTATTCTATTATTAAAAATGTATATAGTAAGTATAGTAGTCCATTAATAATTATTTGTGTTTTATATTAATTAAAGGGAAATATTATACACACACTCAAAACAAAATTTAAAATATTTCATAAAAATTATTTAGTGAGCTTATGATATTGTTTACTTTATAATGGAAAGGAAATAATTATTTTGCACTTCCATATATAAATGTTGTCAATGTAAATTTATAAGTTTTTTAATAAAAAAAAATTATTTATAAGTCTAAGTATTTAAAAAGATTAATCTAAAATAAATACTTAATTTTTTACATTTTGTAGGCATGCAACAGGGCGTCAATTTGATGGTGAACAGCAGCACGATGTATCCTTCGCAGGTGCCTGTGGGATTGCTGAGTAACCAGCAGAACGATAGCTCCGAGCTGCACGACATGTCCACAACTGGTCCAGCTGGCGGTTCGCGGGTGTTGACCATAGCGCTGAACCACGGCACAACCGTGCCGACCTCCGATGGCACTTTGAATATGTCGCGTCACCACGTGACGAGCGAGAGTCACTCGCCCTACAGCCAGCAACAGCAGCAGCAGCAGCAGCAGCAGCAACAGCAACAGCAGCAGCAGCAACAGCAGCAGCAGCCTCCGTCACAGAGTCAATCGCCGCATTTGCCGAACTCGACGACATTGAATCGGCAGATTGCACAGTCGTAAGTTGACTTAAGGATAGAAGGAAGTCTCTGGTTTAAGCCATATTCCTTTCGTTTGTTCTTCCACAGAGTTCCTCCAATCGAAAGTGGGCGCAGTTCCAACAGCGAGCTGACCCCGAGCGTCATAACGCGAACAGGGCTGCCGGATCGTTCTTCGAATAATTAAACCATACTATTTAAACTATAGTAAACCTAACCAAAACGTCACGATTGCCAAATTATTTATATAAGCTTAGTTACGCTATTAACGTATAGAGCCCCACATACCAGTTAGAAAAGGTTGCAAAATGGTGGTCGAGATTTATGATTTTGGTATTTGTCATTATTGTTCACAGAATACGTCCACCATTTAAAAAAAAAAAGCAGCTAGTTCTTGTCTTCCTACTTTAGTCAACTATTTGCTACAAATTATTCGAAATGATTTGTGCGTATTACTTAGCGTCTATAAAATGCCAACTATACTATACTATATATAAATTTATTTATATGTTTCGTATATGTTTTTTCCACTTTAGAGTTAATTTAGCGAAAAAGCACAAGACCATAAAGAATCCTACGATTTTGTATGTTTAAGTTCATTTTATAAAAATAAATAAGTTGTAAACGCAAGACACTCAAGACTTTGATGACTCTACCAAGTGTTGGCTGTCTGCCGGGATTGTCGCCTGGCGGGCCAAGCCTGTTATATTTCATTGTCAACAATTTGGCAGCTAACCAAATTGATCCAAATTAATTTTAATGACCTGCACAGACCACAGCGCAAGGGAGACCATAAAATCTTAACCAGTAACTAAAAAGCCAACCGGCCCCAAAGAAAGCCTCAGCTGGAACTGTGGCTCGGAGCTCAGAGCTCGAAGCTCGGACTTGGACTCGGCCGAGCCGGACCAGTGTCTAAATAGCGATTTGGTGTCATCGCTTAAAAGCCTGTCCGACGCACAACGCCGCCGCCGAGTAACGCCACCGCCTCGTGGCGCTCCCTTTGATCTGTCGTCGCCGGTATGGCAAAAATGCCTCGCGGAGGAGGAGGAGAAGCAGGCGCAAGCTTGGTATAATATTAACGCCTTGATGTGAACATCGTCCGCGGAACGTCGCACAGTGGGCCCAAAATCAATGTTTCAGTTTGCACAATAATTACAAAATTTACTTCTATTAGTTTTACATTTTTAATATTCGACTTTACTTGATTTTTTTTAACACCTAAAGGTAAAATCGAACAGAAACATATTTTTAAGAATTAATGTTTCAGTTTGTACAATAATTATAAATTTATTTCTATTATTATGGTTTTCTATATACTTTATTTTTTTAAATTCATAAAGGTAAAATCGGACAGAAACATAATTTATATTTTAGTCAAAGTCTTGTAAAAAATCACTTCTTCTTTTATTTCTATTTCTTACACAAATTTAAAATTCGACTTATTTTGATTTTCTTTATACATTAATTTTTTATACACCTAAAATTAAAATCGGACAGAAACATATTTTTTTAGAAAATATTTACCAAAATTTGTCGATTGTTCTCAGTCGCAGTTTCAGTTCCAGTTTTCGTCGTTGCCTTTGTCTGCTTTTCTTTCCTTTGCGGCTTCTTCGTTACCTTCTTCGTTTTACACTCTTTTCCGCCTCATTTCTTTATTTTCATTTTGGCCTTTTTTTGTTTTCTTTTTTTTGGCGTACGCTCGATCAATTAGGCAAACTTGTTTTACGACCGCTTTTATTAGCGTTCGCTGGCCGGCGCTCCGAGTATCTCCTGGTTAAAGGAGGGGCTGCGACGGCGACGGCGGCAGCGACGGCGACTGCGACTGCGGCTGGGTGCGAATGCGAGTGCTTGAATGAGTAATGAGACGGTCGAGACCGCAACCAGCGGTAGCTGCAGTCGCAGTAGGAGTCGCAGTTGCTGCGGCAGCTTTAGCTTCAGCTTTGGAATGTGTTTGCGAAAATTATGCGTCCCGTCTGGCGGTGACTTGGTATTGGTGGCAACTGGCGAAGAAGCTATTTGCAGCTATTGCGTGGGAGTTGCAAAACATTTGGGGTCTTCTATCTGGCATTCGTTTAAGTGTATCTTAGATGTAAGTGCGATAAAAATAAGCACGTGAAATACCGACTAATGCCGTTGTCGTGTTTAAGGCGGCAGTGACAAATCAATCACCTGCAAAGTTCGCTTGGAACAGTCAGATAAGGCAGCTGCCAGGTGGATGGATCGGGGGTCTACTATTAAATACTACTATTATAGGCCTTAGTCTTTCCTTAGTGGCTCTAACCTGTAAAGTCTCTGAGAAATGATTCAAATCGATTTGTGGGATCGAGTGAGATCGATAAAGACTGACGAATACAGAATGATGAACATAGCTGGATCGTGTTGTTTATTGCAGCTGGCCAGAAATATATATGAGGTCAGAGCTGACATCTTCTGACTGCATAAATTGAAATAACCATTTATGTTTCTACAATTTTACAACGTCGAGCAGTTGTGTCTGCCATCGTCAATATCTCATTTGATTTTCAATTCGCCATGGAATGGTCTTAAATTGAAGCCACACCTGAACGTACTGTTCGTTGCCGCTCAGCTGCAACAAATTAAAACATTAGCGAGCTGTGGTAATGCGGCTACTTGGTAGCCGGCGGAGACAACACCCAGCTAACCTGTTCCGTTTCTTGGCCAATTGCGGGTCTAGAACAGCAAAAAACGACCAAACCGACCATAAAATAATAATTCAATGTGACAAGCAACAAGATACGAAAGCGGGGCGCCATTTTTTAACACACCTCCCCCCGGCACGCCCACAGAACACACGGTTGTCAGCTGCCGAGCACATTGCGCACTTGTGCCTGTGACACTATCGCACAAATTATGACAGACGTACAACTGTTAGACGGAGAGCCAAGCGGGACCACAGAGGGGATGGTCGAGGGGAGGGATCATGATCGTGTGCTAATCTCTGTGACTGCATGCTTTTGAATTTCTATTAAGCTAATTGCAATGCATTCAGGCATTTGCTCATGTACACACACCATTTAATAATAATAATAATAAATAGTTGAGAGCGAGCGTTTGTTTATTGTTCAGTGAGAGATACCCAATCGAGTGAGGGGCAGGGCATAAAAGCGAACATAAAGTTCGAAACTGTCCGGCGAGCTCTGCATTTAATTAGCCAGTGATACATGTCGGCCGTGTGATGACCACCAACCAAGGCGGCCTTTTGAACCCGCCACGCACCAAGCGGGTTTTTGAGGCGCCACTTAGGCAACTTCAAAGCGTCGGAGCCGCTGGCCAGTCAGCGACGGAGCTTCAACTGCATCTTAACTCCGTCCCATCCCATCCCACTTACCATCATCGTTGGCCGGCATTACAAATCGACAAACGACACGAAAATGCGCTTTAACAACGCGCAGTTAAAATAGATAAAAGAAGATAGGCAGACGCCGCCGCCAGCGAGAAATGATCCAGAGAGAGCGAAAGAGAGAGAATGAGAGAGAGAGAGAGGGAGAGTGGCAGAAAGTTGCAGCTCTTAGACTTAAGTCAAAGTTATAAACAAAATTAAATTAAAAGCTTAGGTTAATAGCAAAAGTTTACAAAAAAGTAGTAAAAACAAACTTTAAGGATTAAAAGACTTTGAAAAGGATATTTGATGTACATGCTAATACTAGAATTATTACAAGAAATGCTTTTGAACTAAGAACATTTTAAGCACTTTACAAAGCAATATAAATGTATATTTAAGTCATTTGCATAATATATAATATATTATAGTACATATATTCTGAATATAAATATTTTGTTAAGTATACGCCCCAGTTACTTACTCAAGCTACTACGACCTGACTATGGAATGACGATTTCATTTATCGCTGCATTCATTTAGATAGAAAACTCACTGAACTGAATACGAAAACATATTTAAAACTGTTTTATGCGCTTTTCATAATATATTATCATTTCTAGTTATTTTCTACTTTTAGCAAATAAAAATATTTTATCCAGTGATTTAATTTTAAACGATTTATATGCACGCCTCAAACCTTATCAAACCATATTAACCATGACCACAACTTTCTATAGCAGCATAACGCCCACTTGACCACTCTAGAATCCAAATCGATGCAAGCTCTGTGCTGTGGTGACGTCACAAGATTCAGTCGAAGTGAACTGCAGCTCGCAGCTCGCAGTGCGAACGCGGTTGAGTTCTAGGAAAAAATATCGAAATTCCACGAATTCACACGAAATACAAAATGAGATTGGCTCGACCGAGCGACATTCAGACAAGCGGGATAGACGGGCCCAGGGAGCGGGACGAGGGCAGCGGGAAATATGCGGCAAGGTATTCCCTTGTCTCTGGTGCTTATCACAACTCACGCGCGTCTCGTTCCATTTTTCGTTCTTGGGTCGGGCCCGAAATCACATTATCTGTGTTGCCCAATACGCGACGACGGCGACGGCGACGGCGACTCAACTAATGGATACTCTGCGGCGTAAAGCATATCACCGATGATGATGATGGGCTCTTTGGGCAACGAAATGCAGACGCCGCCGTCGCCGTTGCCGTCGCCGCAGCAGAAGATTGAAGATGCGGCGCTTATCGAAACAGAAACACAGAAAACGAGCAAAGAGAGACGAACCGAAAAAAATAAGAAAAAAATAAAAATAAAAAAAGAGTTCAGCTGGCTGCAGGATAGCACTCGGTCTCTGATCTCTGGATCTGGAGACTCCCAGCACTCTTCACATATTTCTGTGTCTCTGCTTATCGTCGGAGCTGCGGACTTTTTGTTTCCATCTTGAAATGCACATGGGCAAAATGATCGTGGCCGTTGACGGCGCTGAGAAAGGGTTCCACTTCCACCTCAGAAATGTGGCGCCAAAGGAAGCGTTGAAAATGGTACTTGATACCGATCGCGATGCCAGTGTGTGTATCTCTCTATCTGTGAGCGTGTGTGTGTGTATGTGACTCTGTAATTTAGACGGCGCCTCGATCCTTGTTTCACACTAATGCACTTGCAGCTTTTAAATGTCACCACAACTCTTGGAGGACGGCATTAAGTGCAGGCGGAGGGGCAACGGGGCGGACCTGTCGCGCCTGGTTGTTCTTTCAGATAGGCCTATGGGCCATTTGTGAGCTGCAAGTCTTATTTTGTTGCCTCCGATGGCAGAACATGCCACGCGATTGTGTATTCAATTGGAATAATTAGCGGTATCAGTCAGGATTTGTGTATGTTGCCTGCCAAGACAAATATCAAAATTGAATGCATTAAAAGAGAAATGATAAACTTAACTTATAAAAATATTCCTCTGTCATGCAGAGCTTTTGCAATATGGAATATAAATTAAATGACTACTGAAAATTATATTGATTAAATAATAGCCTTTTTATGATAGGGATTTTAAACTTTTTTTCTATAACATATAATATTCATTTATTTTTAAAACATTACATCATTTTTATTTAATTAGTTTATTTATTTTTATTTTATTTCCATTATCTTAATAATAATAAAATAAATATTAATTTAAAAAACAACTTTTGTTTAAATTTCTTGAGACTATCTCCGTGCAAAAGATAACTGAAAAACAAATTAAAATGTGCTTTTACTTTGATCAAAAAATCATTATAAAGATTATTCACTTTCAATTAATAAAACAAACTTATAACAATGTCGTGATTTCTTTTTAACGAGATACTTAATTTAAGAGGGTTTAAAGCATTTAAAAGCCTTAACTCACAAACTGGCTAACTAGCTTAAATTTAAAAGTGAATCCATATGTATACTTACACTTGATATTATTTAAGAGCTCAGAGTATATACCTATAGACCCTCTCGGAGACTTTGTCGGTTTAAGCCAATAATTTCGCTTTTATTTTTGCATTTTATTGGCTTATAATCATTAATTACACGACAAATAGTTACGACCATTAAATCTCATATTGATAAATTTTATGTGACCACCGCTGAGAAATTCAACAACCACGATTTGTCGACAACAATTAAAGCCACAAAGTTGTTGGCCATAGGCGCCATTGCGTTGATATCGCGACTTTGTACGGCACCCACTTCATGTTTATTTTTCTTTCGATAGCTCAGCTCTTTTCATAAGGCAGAATTAAAGTGCCAGCCATATGGGAAATCTATGGGTTGCATCCTCTTCAATTAAGTGCAGGAGTATCTTGTTGGGCTTTTCATTAGTTTATCGACAGCATAAATTTTTCAAATGCTGCTCGGACAAAGTTGTTAGACACGTTACTGCAAACAGCGCAGGACATGTTGACTTGTAATTAAATGGTCTTTCGGCCAACTTTCGAAAGCCCTTAACGTGAGAAAATTCCACTGCAAATTGTATACACAAAATGCCTTATCGAGCGCCAGCATACCTGAACAAAAAAGTATTTGCGTATGCTTGAGATAGCGCCAAACAAAAAGCGTAAATGTCAAAATGCCAAAATTAATTGCAATGGCAGTGCCATGGATAAAGCCTGAAAAAACTGTCAGGCCGCACTGGCCTATGGGTCAAGCAACGACTACCTCGGCGGGGGGCTGGCTCGCAACCGACTCCAAGAGAACCAGTCAGTGACCAGCCCAACACTGCCCCTTCTTTTTATATTTGTGTGTGCTGTTTTTGTTGTTATTTGGGCGCCATAAAGGCGACTTGCTTGCCACCACAGGAGGCATGTTCGCATAAAAGTCAGAGACGTAGCTGGAAAGGGGGTATCCCTTGAAACTTTTAGCTAAGCTGAAGAAATATAGAAGAGGGTTTTAGTAGGCTTATAACTTATTATTATATATTTAAGTCTGTATTTATATATCCAAATTTGTTTTAATTTATAAATGTAAATTGATTAAAAGAAAACTACATTTGTTATATTAATTTTCGCAAAAGATGCCAGTTGAAGTCACTAAAGAAATAAAATAAAATATTAAAAAAGTAAAATATAAATTATTGTTGTGGATAATCAAGAACAGCTAAAATAATTCCATTTAATTTATAAACACAATTAAGGGTGTAGTTATAAATGAACGCATAAATGTTTTATTATGATGAGTTAATTTTAAGATAAGCCAACCCCTTAGTTTATAATTTACCAGACCCCTTGTTAACCACCGCCTATGCCCTGCAATTGGGTGCTGCTTGTGCTTGCCACACTGGCCACCATTACGAATTCTACCACTTTTGGGTCTGCCGCTTCTGCCACCACCTCTGCCATGCCACACAGTCCAGTCCGGCTCCCAGCCGCAGTTCCAGTTCCAGTTGCCAGAGCCAGGAGCAGAGCACAAGTTTGGTAACACGCGCTCGCGGCATTTATCGCGCCTGACAATCAGGCAGGACGTCGCGGCCCTGGAACGGCTGCTGGCTCTAATTCCTCGTCTGCTTGCCACACGAAACTTGTTTCGTGCAACGCGTCCCAGCACGTTGCGTGTGCGGCGCAACCGTTTGGTCCCCATTTTGAGGTGGAGTCTTGCAACGCGACGCGTTCATTGGCCAGCCCAGCTTAGCTTAGAGTGTGTTTTATTGTGTGTATCTGTGTGGCACTCACATGTACTTACGTGCTTGTATTAGTGTAAAACATTGCCATCCGCCTGCGTTTCATTAAAGTTTCGCATAAATTTTGTTGCATGTTTGCGGCATTTTATGGCCGGCCGCGTATCGCACACGCATTGCGAGTCCATTTCATTTGGAACTTGTTAGGTTTTCCTATATATAGTTTTCCCATAAAAATTATATATATCCACACTCAGGCTGGCCCACGGAACGAGCTGCTTTTCAAACAGGTAGCCGCTTTTGGGTGTCGTGTGGTGTTTGTCTCTTTTATGAAGTTGTTTTTGGTCTTCTTTTCGTTTCTTTTGTTTTTGTTTTTTGTTTTTTTTTTTTTTTTCTTTTTTAGCCACATTTGTCGCGTCTCGCATTTCGGCTGCGCCTATAAATAATTGGGTTTTATCGCCACTCGGTTTCTTTGCATTTAATAAATTTAATTTGTGGTAATTGAACTTGTTGTAGACACCGTCAACTGTGCCCAGTGATTTTCCTTATCGCTCCGCCACGCATTTATCAATCTGTTGTATATAAAATTCTACATTTAATTGCACATTTTTCAGACCCAAAGAGCTATTAATAATCCAGGACGCGTCATTTTTTTAACCAGGGCGTGTAAGGTAGATTTTTTTAAAAGTCATGTTTATTATTTAAATGTGTTTTGACAACAATTAATGTTGTCATTAGGAAAGCCTTTTTTCAGGAAAAAAGTTACGAGTGCCTTAGCATTTTACTACGGAAATGTAGAGAAATATGCCTTGAAGGCGATCTTAGCATAGCTTCCTTCTTTCAAAAATCTACATTCTTTCTTTTGTTTTGAGCTACAATCCCAATTTGTAGCTATCACAAATACCACATCTTTATATATAAGGCACAGCAGAAGTAAAAATAATACATTGATATAGACAAATAAGTTTGTTGGCTGAACATTTTAAAAATTATATATATATATCTGATTTGTGCTGCGCTGTAGGGGAAAGCCAATATAGTCGGGGATTTTTTAAAGTCAAGTTATTTATTTAAAAAATACATACAAATAACTATACTTCTTTAATAATATTAGTATAGTAATAAAAATAACTGTATTCATTATAATTACATTTAACAGCTTTATTAAGTATATCTCATACAATTTAAAGTTTTTTTCTAATACATTTTTTAAGCACGCATTTTTTGTGGCAGTAGAATACATATTCTAAAAAAAATGTATAGAATTAATCACATATTAATCGATTGATTCTGTTAATAGAAACGTGTAACATTTTAATTGCAATTGATAGCAATCTAGTTAACTCAAGTTGTGACAAGTTTTCAGATTAAAAAAGTTTTTAAAATACATATACTTAAAAGTTTACATAGCAGCTTCATTTGCAAAATTAAATAAATTATTTGTGTGTGTAATTAAGCTTCACTTCAATATTTACTTGAGACGAAGGTGTGAGAATTATCAATTAGCTTTATACGAGTATTTCATAAGCTGCAATTAAGACGATAAATGGCAATTGGCGTTTGGCGCTCGACGCTCGGCGCTCGGCGCTTGGCCTGGCAAATGAAATGCCAATTAAAGTGCACATAAAAAAGCAGCAGATTTGCCTCTTTTTATGCAAGAATTATGGTTAATTTACAGATTTGTTTAATATTAATGATTATGAGCGAGCGCTCGCGAGTCCGCGAGTGTGTGTTATGTGATAAATGATTGTAATTATGGCGAGCGGGCATAATTCAAAATGTTGCGCATACGCCACGAGAGCCAAAGTGGGCTGTCCCCAGAGAGCGATACACAAATACGAACACACACACGCACACGCATACGCTCTCGGGCACACACACGTCCACAAATATCTAAACAGCAAATCAAGCAAACTTTAATATGGCTACAATTTGATTACAAGCAACCGCGAGAGCGAGCGAGTGAACGAACAAGCCCAGGAGAAAGAGAAAGAGAGAGAGAGAGAACGAACGAACGAACGAACGAACGCCACAAAGGCAACACCCACTTCCATAGCGCGATAGCGTGCGCGTGTGTGCGCGCGTGTGTGTGTGTGCGTTTACGTGTGTGTGACGTTAAAGGAAAACTCGTTTGTTTGCCCACTGCGACAGCCACTGGCAGCGCAAGCGACAGTCGCGCTCACAGCGTACGTCCAACCGGAAGCTCAACACAAGACCTCGTTCGTTCGTTCGCTCGCTCGCTCGCTCCATCTTGTCGCCCCGTGTGCTTCCCCATTCCAATCAGAAAACAACAACAACAAACACAACAACAACAGTGAAGCAGTGCCAAAAGTTTGGCATGCCGAGTCTTCCAATTCAGTTGACTTTTGTACGTTAATACGCGAAATTGCAGAAATGCCGCGTGCGGCGTGAAATTGTGAATAGGTTGTGAAAAGCCGTCGCCAATTCGTGCATTCAAATACATCATCTAAATACAACAAAAGTGGCAGACAAATTAAGTATATATTAACAAAAAAAACAACAACAATTTGCATTGCTTTTGCAAACATTTTAAATATTCATCGCGATTTGCGTGTCGCTCTTTATCTGTGTTTCTATTGTTAATCATGTCACTTATGTGCTTGTGTGTGTGTTATGCTAATTATAATTTTTTCCATCATTTTGGCCAATCGTAAATGCAAATGTTGCTCTAAACATACTTGTATCTGTATCCGTATCTGCAGCGGTATCTGTATCTACATCTGTGTATCTGTAAGTGTCGTGTCATTTATGTCACAGTGTTACGCACTAGAGAAACGACAACTGCTTAAATTTATGTGCACTCGCATTTTAATTTAAATCGTATAGTTAAGCAAACGGACAAAACGTTTGCTGTCGAACAATAAATGCGTTTTAAAAGCAATTAAAATTCGTATAACCACACACAACAACAACAACAACAACAGCAACAACAAAGGCTATAACGAATAATAACCCACTCGATATCCGTTGGCTCATTTGCATACATCATAATAACAAATCAACGTCATCAATTGGAACGATATTCGGCATTATAAAGTAAAGTAAGTGGACACTTTATTTATAGAACTTTTATGACACTTAAGTGGTTAATTATATTTGGCATTGATGTAATCGGGCAGGTTTTTTTTATATATAAGGTATTGGCATTCTATGAAATGTTGGGATCTCTATTGAGCTCGGATTTAATAAATATCAATTTAATCATTAGCTTTTATCAAAGGTAAAGCTCACAAAATCTCAAATTAAAAAATCCTATCTAAGAGAACTTCGAAGAGCTGATTATCTAAGATCTGCCATATATATAAATATATAAATGTTTTCAATTGAACTTATTTTAAAACATTTATGATAAATTCTCGAAGTTTGCGATAGTTTAAATCTAAATTGTATGCAGATTAAGAAACGTTCAATAACACTTTAGAAATATGCAATTACGTTATTTAATTTATATTTACGCATAATTTTAGCCTGACTCAATTGCAAAAGCAGGTCATAAATAAGTAACTTTATTACAGGCCAACTACTATTTAGAAGAGGAAAAAAACGTCGCTAAAATTATCGAGTGATGTATACGCGTTGCAATTTCAATTGAATTCAATTAGCGAATTAAACGAACGCATAAACTTAAGCCTTTATGTTTATAGATCAACTCAATTGGCTTTAAACAGAAGTCAGCGATTCAAAAGGCCATGTAATGTGATGCTTAATTGGCTTTTAACGAATGCGAAGGGCAAAACGTTTTGTTTACTTTTAGCTCATAAAATAATAAAAATGTATACAAATATATCTGTTTGTATGCTAAATACAAATTTGGAGGCTCGACAAAAAATAGCTGAACAAGGCAAACAAGAAAATAAGAAAGAAACCAAGAAAAGAGATTTGCCAATAACATAATTAATAAATAAATATTATGTAAGTTTAATAGCTGTTAGTGTTTGATAGGTAATCTTATCTTAATGATAATCTTGTCAACTTGTGGAAAACTATTTGTAAGAAACAGTTTTATTTGCATATTTTTTAAAGTCCCTACGAAGTAAAAAACAGGGCTCTAACAGAAGAGGCTCTAATGATATTTCCTCATTGTTCAATTATCCATTTGACAAGGTCAATTATATAACTAATTTAATAATGATCGTATAAAGAGCAATATAAAAAACAATATTTCTTTAAAATAAATATATAACTCCTAGGGGTATATTGACCATTATTAGCAATATAAATAAAAATCGCAATGAAAAGCAGTCATAAATAAAAATTAATTCGTGTTAAGAACAAAGCAAGCAAATTGGGAGCCTTAAAAAGAGAAAAAAAAAACAATTTGCAGCTAAATCAATTTCAATTATGACTTTCCAACTGAGCGTACAACAAATTAATTTAGCTTTTTATGGGTTCTTATTGAATTGAAACGCAAATTTATGCAACTGGCATTGTGTGCTATTGTATTTTGTACAAAGTATGGATAAAACAATACAATAAATTCCCATATGAATATTTGTAAGCAATGCCATAAATTTGTCAGCAACTTTTCAGCTACATTTTTTAAATTTAGCTTATATAGGGGCTGTCGATATGACTTTTCGAGCACCTGTGCTGCAGAGATAACAGAAAAGCAAAAATAAAAACCTTCGCTGACTTATAACCAATTACTCGAGGAATAAGGCCCAGTACGAAACAGCGTTAAACCGGAAAGTTGGCATGCGATTTTCATCACATTACGCTCAGCAATTACACACAGTAGTTGGGTTACGTACATATACATATGTATTTATTCGCACAATTTCACTGTAGATAACTGACAGTCAGCTGGTCCGGGCAAACAAAAGACTTAAGCGCAAAACTTGCGCTTGCTGGCGAGTAGAAAGCATAGATAGAATACGTAATGATTATTCATCAGCGTCAGGGTCTGAACATAAACATCCAATTGCCATTCATGATATGCACATTAATTAGAGCAATGTGTAAGCTGCTGATAAGCCAGAACTGTTGTTAAATGCGCTTCATAAATAATTTAGACTCAGCAATTGTTGTCTTACTTGGAAGTTAATCAGTTGCATAATTTGCCTTGTCTTTTTTTTATTACAATTTTCTGCTAATTGTAGTCCTGGAATCTAACTCTTGCTACACTTTCACTCCTGTCTCAGGGACAAATGGCGACAAGTGCCATTTCATAGGGCAATTAGCTGCTGGCGCCAGCAACAGACAACAGACAACAACAACAATGTCAGCTCAATGGGTCAGACAGGAGAGCCAACAATGACACAACATGACAGCAGTTTCCACTTCAAGTACATTGCAAAAAGGCCAATAAAGTCATTAGCTCAAGCAGAAAGCCAAGTGTGCGTCCGTGTTTTGACCATAAAAACGAACCAAAAGGCAAACTGAAACTGTGCCAGCATAGGCCAAAAGACAGTCCAAAACGCTGCGTGTGACCAGTGGCACAGGTTGCATGATGTATCCGCAGTCGGGTATATACAACTGGTATGTGTGCGTGCTTAAGCGCCTTTTAATTTATGACACTTTTATGAGACCAAAAAGCAATAAAACTAAAATCGGTTTTCGACAAAAAGGAAAACAAGTCCAATGGCCAAGTCGATAGTTGCCTTTTTGGCAATTGCACCATAAATCTTGACCAAAATCGTTTAGCAAGGCAGTGGGAAAGGTCATTGGGTTGCCAACAGGGTTGCCAGGCTAACAGTTGGCAATCGACTTTAAATAATCAATAAAGATATTTAATTATGGTTGAGGTTAATTAATTGAAAGAATATTTCTATAATTGTCAACCAGTTTTGGTAAGACAAGTTTAGTACACTTTTTGAAGGTTTATAAAAATAACTATAACAGCTTATTGTGTTACTTATTGTAATAAAGAATTATAGCTTAAATAAAAGCCAGGTGTCGCTTTAAAAGCCACCTGGCAACCCTGTCCTGGTCAACCCTCAGTGTAAAGTGCAAGAAACGCAATTATGCAACTCTTGGCACTCGCTCCAAATTGCTTCAAGCCTACACACAACAAATGCAGGTAGCGAAAAGCAAATAAATAAATATGAAGCACGCAATACGAAAATAACAAGCAGAACGTAACATGGCAATGATATATGTGTGTGCGAATTGCACACTAAGCAGGTCAACCGGGCAAGAACATGGCACAGCCAGCCCAATAGGAAGCCCAGCCAAACGTAACCAAGACCCATTGACCCGATGAGGGCGCAAAGTGCTAGAACCAAGGATATGGATATGGATAGGAACAGGCAGCGGGACCAGGACAGGGGCAGGGGCAGGGGCAGGAGTCATGTCGTGCGTTACGCGGCGTTTTCTAAATCGCACGAAAGGCACAGACATGAACTCGACCTGGCCTCAAGCAATGAGGTTATCGAAATTGGTTGGCGTCATAAGTCTGCGCTGCTTGCTGTGTGACGTATTTGAAGACAGAGTCCAACTGATTTCCTAGAAGAAAAAATTGCATAATACGTATATTAAAAAGGTGTAACCAACAATTAACATTAAAAACAAATATTGGTCATTAACAGTCCCTTAAGCTGTTTTATATGCCCACATATTTACAGTTTAAGCTCGGTTCTGTTTTTTATTTTTAATTATAAGTTTTGCGCATTTTGTTAAATTTTTTCAATAATTTTTTTTTTGTTTTTGCAATCCTTGCCATATACAAACCCATATAAAATGTCACTTGTCGTTCATTGCTGCCAATACAAGCAAGTACGATAAGCTAGCGTTATTCAAAGCGATTCCATTATAATTCGCTTATCGAGCAAACAATTCCATGGCAAAAAATAAAATCAACGCATTTATCGTTGGTATAAAGGAAACAGCTGGCCTATAAGTTCAGTGATAAGCTAAGGTCCATAACGCTCGATAAGTTAAACAGCTCAGAATGGACGTATTTTTATATAAGTATATTCGTATTTATCTCAGTATTTCCCAAGCTTAATCCGGCTGCAATATCGGAGAACTGGCGCCGAATGTCATAAAAACTAAATCGTACAGTTATGATCACAACTTTCAAAAGATTTCTAGGCCCGTTTATTTATTTTTATTTTTATTTTTGGTAGAATATTACGCCCGTAATTAATTAATTAAAGACAAGGAAAAATTAGGCGAGATCTTTTCACAGCCAGCGCCAAGCAATCAAATAAACGAATGTAGATTTTTCCACAGCTATTAATTGTCACTGCGTCTGGCAATGTCTCCGGCTATGCTCTCACAAATGTAAATGTCACGAATGAGACGATGCCGAGAGCCGGAGGCTGTGGCAGATAGAGAGACGACTTAAGCCGCGCCGACGCCAAGACACTTAAAAGCTTTGGGCATGGACAGACAGCCGGACAGAATGACATACATACATACATACATACATGCATGCATACATATTGTGGAGGCACATTTGAATTCCTGTTGCAGCGAAGGCATGGAATTGGAATTTGTCTGCCCGCGTGCCGAAAACTTGTCACTGCTGCTGGTGTGGTCGAGCACCAGGGGAAACAGCGAGACAGAGAGAGAGAGAGAGAGAGAGAGAGAGATGGAGTGTGGAAAGAGTACTGTTGAAGAGATTGAGATCAATCGTGTTGCCGGCAAAGATCAAGCGAATGCGCTGCATAATATAGACGCCAGCTAAAGGGTCAAATCAAGTTTTAAAGTTTTCTAGTATAGGGCTTATAGGGAGGTTGAAAAGGACACTGGCGTGCGAGCGACTTGGCCAAAAACAAGTTCGTCGCTTAAGTCTTTTGTTTTGCATGCCTTTCACACGCTGCAAACGCTTTGTACCAGCATAAAATTGGACATTGTCACGACTCCAATTAATTATAAAACAAAATACATACAAATTAAAGCATTATCAGCAGCGCCTAAACAACAACAACAACAACAACAACAACGAAAACAATAACGCACCATTTCCGCCATCATTTGAGCAATTGATAAGCCAAGTGCGCGCCTCCATATAATATAAAAGTAAACATTCGAGTATGAGCAATGAAATGTTATATTATGGGCTGACACTGTTCTTCTCACAGAATCACTGATTGGAACAATCAGTTAAATGCTCGAGCATGCTTATATCGCTCGTTAGTTGTTGTTGTTGTTGTTGTTAGGGGGAAGCTCTTTGCTTATCACTTGAAGTATTCAAATTGGGTTTTGTGTTTAGTGTTGTTGCTGAATATCTAAGTAGCCGCATTTCAATTGCGTTTTAGTTGTTGTCAAGTGCTTTGGAAACCAACTCGACTCCTATCCACAAATATGTCTATGTGTGTGTGTGTGTGTGTGTGTAATAGTTTCGGCGCAGTCATGTGTCACAGCGATGAATAATTGCTTCAGCTGCACTCAAGCAAAAGCCCTAATTGCACTGCGATAAGCCATGCAGATATCCAAAAGTATATATATATAAGTAAGTGTACTTATTTGCACTCAACTCTCTTTAAATATATTCAGTGTTATCTGTCACCTTCTACAAGGTGGAATCATGAAAAGGTTGCCTCCAACAATTAGTTATTCAATAACATTTTTTCAACGGAAGTAGTTAGTTTTAGTATTAATGAATAGTCCATATACAGAAAAATATACAAACTGTCGCCAAATACTTTAAAAGCTGCATCACCACCAAACTTAGCTCAATAAATATGAAGCAAATAAAATTTGCATTAAGAGTCATTTTTATTGGTGAACCCTTTAACAAAATAAAATGCAAATATTAAATGGTAGTAGTTTTTCTATATGTAGGCAACACATATTTATACTGAATTTTACATACTTAAGTTAGATAAAGCTGTATAGAAAGTTATGTATACATATATACTATATATAGATAATTTGGGCGTTCTTAAAAGTAAATAAGGGTTATTTTCAAATTTAAATTTAGCAAGATATATCTTAAAAAAGTTTGAAATGCTTTTGTGAATAAAATGTTTTTATGTAATGTAATTATGTAAAAGGAAATACCCTGTAACTGATTGAAATTACAGCTAGCTCCCCGTCGATCGACTCAAAGGGAAGCTTATCCACTTTCATGAAATTTTATTTTGGCAAAATATTTAAACCTTTTGGTAAATTTAAACACAAATTCTGTTAATTTTTTTCTATTAAAATTTTGTAGAAATTTTTTTTCCAAATATATTATTTATATAACATAACATTACAATAGTTTCACATGCAAACGTCCCAGATCTATAAACAGCTGCCCTACCAGACTTCAAACTGCCATAACTCCTCCAAAACTTAACCGATTTTCATATGTGAAGGCATTTTAGTCATGGTTAATCCTTTAGATTGATTCTATGTAGAATTTTGCAGTTTTTTTTTTATGTATTCCCCCTTCCGATTTTTGAGAAAAAATATTAATTTAAACAAAATGTTCAATGTCTTGCTATTATAAAAAAAACTTTATTTGAGAATAAAAAAGGATATTACAATTCGAATGGATTTCTCAACAGCAAGGCTTATGTTTTCAGCACTTTAAGTTTAACACTTCATTCACGTAAATGTTTAACGCAACTCACAATATGCAAACGTAAGGTCCACAAATCGCTTGATACACTCCAAATGAAAAGCCAACGAATGCATTTGCTACATAAAAACGCCATAATTACAAGTTCAAACTGCCTAAAACACTCAAGAGAGTTGCGTCTGCATCTGAAAGATTCTCATAATTACACATAAGAAGAAATAAACATACAAATTTGAATAAAATCGATATAACCACAGACATGGGTCTCAGCGCAGAGTGGAGGCGAAGGTGGATGAGTGCCGCTGCTGCTGCTGCTGTTGCTGCTGCTGCTGCTGATGCTGCTGCTGCTGCTTGCGCAGTCGCTGTCGCAGCTCGAGGCTGGCGTACTTTGCCATTAAGAATCGAACCACAAATCCACTTAAAATCACTACAAAAACCAATAAAGATTTCTTTCATCTTTGCCGAAGGAGCGCGCGAGACGGCAACAGTCGGTGCGAGCGAGACGGCGCGTTGATCAAGCGACAATGCGAGCGAGAGACAATCACGAGTCGATCAATAGACATTGTAATCAAATGCAGTGCACTAGAGCGCTTAGGGGCTTAGGTTTAGGAAAGTCTTGGAGGGAATACTTAGGAGAGCATTGGCGGTGACGCCGCTTTGAAATTTCGGTTGACAGTTTGGCTTGGTTTTGGGCTGGGCAGCTGAAAGGGTATGCAGGATTAGTGGAGCCAAGGCAATTATCATTTGTCTGGCTGTTATCAGTGCACTAATATGCATATCAATGATTTCTTTCAACTTATTTCTGTACACATTTCTTTACTTTCTCATTCAAATATCGCAGCCTGGCAGTTTTCCCAGCCAGCTCGCTCCATTTTCATTTCCAAGAAAGCGCGTGCCATGGCTTCAACACAGGCATACATATGTTCATATCGCGGCCTTTTCTTCGGCGTATTCTCCTGATAAACGTCATAAAACTTAATCACCGCAACAGTTCCAGCTTTATATGGCCGTGGTGCATCAGCCTTAGCGTCAACAAGATCGTGTGGATGATCACATTAACGGGGCCGGCGCATGATATATAAAGCTGTTCACAAATTAAGGTCCATTAGCGCAGCAGGATGTGTCAGCGTCGATTGAAATATGCGCTTGTCCGGGCTTGCGGTTTTTGTTTTGACATCTTTCGTACCTTTTGCTTGGCCAACATCTCGCCCTCTCTTTTTCTCGCCCTCTCCATCTCTCTCTCTCTGACTTTTTGCATTTTAATGGAAAGAATTTGTTCAGCAACCAGCCGGGAACGAAGCCTGCCAACAGCCAGCGAACCTTTCTTGATGGGTGAATTATGTGGTTTACGATTGCCCGAAACTAAGGCAAATCGTTTGATTAATGATCCGCACCACATGGGAATTTGGACGTATTGTGAGTGGTGTTTGGTCTACTTGTGGTTATCTGCTAGATATATGACTGTCAATGAATAATCCGCTAAGAGGGCCAATATTATTGTTTTTGTTTCATTCATTCTCACTTAAAGCTTTTCTCAAATGAATAATTATAGTGGAAGCTTTAAAGCGTTCTGTTGAATGTCTTTTTTTGGTGTCTGATAAATGTGATCCTTATTTATTGAATGATAATAATCGACAACTTTTCACATATTTCTTTGTCAATGCAAGCATTTCCCTTTCTAATTCTCATTCATTCATTTCACTTTCAACTGGACACACATTTATCATCATATGGGACATTTTTTTTGAAAATTAGCAAGAAGTTGGTTTTGTTATTTACTCCTTGCAATTAGGGACATCACAATAAATAGACCCTCATTAGGCGCTACACAAACACACAGGCGTCAATTAATTAAATCTGAAATTGTGATCCTTCGAGGTTTGACACGGTCATTTTCCCGTGAGGACAGTGTTTAGGCACTTGCCCACGCCCAGGTTACACAGAGCTACAGTTTAATGAGCTGGTGACACAATGGGCTGGACGGATGTCAGCGGTGGTAAGCCCGGTCGGGCATCGATCTTGGCAAGCGGATTACGCTGAGCACTCAAGTGCCTACCGTGCTAGCAGCTAGGAGCTTGAGGGATGTCGCTGAGCCGCTGAACCTGTTTCGGTTTCAAGTGCGGCGCATTAGTTTTCAAGACTTACATGAAATTGACTAATTTCGTGTGTTTCGCCAGCAGCGCAGTCGGCGTCGGCGACGGCGTCGCAGTAGCTGCATTCGAAATGCACCTACAAATTTTTACCTGTCACTCAGTCATCTCCATCTGCGTCTCGCTCTGGCGCTGGCCATCTCGCTTGCACGCGCCGTTTTGTGTGCATGCGACGCCTGCAAGTGACACTCGGCGGGATCGGGATCGGGGTCGGGATCGGGAACGGAGGCAGGGACGCGACTGCGTTGCGTTGCCTGCCCATTGATGAAATTGACTTTTTATGTTGTTGCCGTTGACTTCTTTTCGGTTTTGCGTGGCGCTGCCGTCGGCGCTGCTGCTGCTGCTGCTGTTGCTGCTGCAGTCGCAGTTGACGTCTGCGTCGACCGCCGGTGCCGGACTGGAACTGGATTTTTGGGATTAAGTTTTTGTTTACTTTGAGGCGTTTTTTAGTTTGTTTGTACGCCTCAAGGAAGTCGGTTCGTTGTGCCCGCGATCCACAATAATAATGACAATAATAACAACAACAAAATCAAATCTGTTAAGTGCCCCGAAACTGGATTAATACGAAAATTTATTGCCGTCTTAGCCGCATTAATCAAAAGGCTTACAACGAAGCCCATAAAACGCTCAAACCAATCGATCGGGCAATAAAAATAATAATAATAAATGTAACCAAATTAAACAATTTCAAGTCTGTTGCAATTAATTTCGTATTTTTTGCATCTCTGTGATACAATTTGAACTTGAATTCCGCATACACATAAATCAATCCTAAAACAAGCTGCCGAACAGAAAACCGCGCACAAATCCAACACAATAAATTATGGGCATTTTGCTGAGTGATGGCGATGTAAGTTTAACTTTTATTATACATCATTTGCATAATTCGAAATACGTTTCATTTCCTCTGCAATAAATCAAAATTTTGTAGGGTATTGCTATTTCGATTATTCAAACTGAAAGATTAACTCATTTTCTTAATATAATTGTTGGATTAAGATTATATTGAATACGAACTCAGCCACTTTAAAATGATTTAACTCAGCTTATCTTATGAGTTGTTCTTCATTTACAAGCATATGTTTATACAGAAAGTTTAGCTATAAAGATAGTTGCAATTATATTATATTATATATTGCTTATAAATAGAAATTTCCAAATTTTTCTATTTATTTATTATTGTTTGATCGTAAGACTCTTCTTATTTATAAATAAAAGTTGTACTTTAAATACAAATATAAATTTTAATATTTGGAACGAAAATTTTTTATATGATTTTTTATTTTAAATTAATCAGTAGAAGCAAACTTTAATTGATGTTCTCTTTAAAGTAAGGCTATATAATTTTATGAAGTCTCAAATACCTGTTGTATGGATAACTATAAAATATTGTGTTTAATTGTTTAAACCTACGCTTTCAGCTGTGCTTTAGTTTATGGTTTCTTATATAAATACGTAAAGACGAGTTTGCCCAAATAGAATAGAGCCAACGTTTAGAGAAACCTAAGCTCTATGTTCGTTGCTTCACATCCGCTTGTTGGGACTGAAGAGTGTTTTGCAGTTCCCGCCGCAGAGATCCATGAATGAGTCAAGTGTGTGTGTGCAGCTCAAGTGGGGGACAGGGAGGAGTGGTGAAAACAGGATCAGCATGGCATAGAGCTGGCGCTGGGTCCGGGCCAGTGAGCGCACCCGGTTTCGCCGGCCTTAGTCGAGAGACTTATAAAAAACCACTTAAAGCGCCGCTTTAATCCTAAGTGTTCTTGCTGCCCTCCTCGCTGTTGGCTTGTTTGTATTTTTTTCTTATTTTGTTTTTATTTTTTTTCCTTTCATTCCTTCACTTGCCCGCCACTCAAGTGGTTTTCTCTGTTTGTTTTTATTCCTTCATTTGCAGTGACAAATTATTAACGTTCTACTCATCGTCCTCATCAGCTTGCCGACGATCGCCGATGATCGCTAGTTAAATCCACGATCTGTGCCTCATTTTTATTAAATTGATTTTTTATTGCTGTTTATTTTAATTCTTCGCCTTTTTCTCCTCGTTTTTTTTTTTTGGTCTTGTTTTTGGTTAGCCCTTTTTGGGCTCGCATTTTAATAAGCGCCAAAGCGCCTCTGCAGTCACTTCGAAGTGCCTGCGATTCCCATCCGATCCCATACCGATCTCGATCCTGCCCGTGGGCCAAAACGCATTCATCGCACTCCCCTGCTCCCCAACTTCCATACTTGAGGCTGCAACATGTTGACAATTTTTCGTGTGGTCGCCGCTCCTTTGATCCGGCACCGCTCCGCGCTCTGCCAATGGCCGGCGCTCTCTTTGATCGACTGATCTTCTAAAGGGAGCGACGTCATTATACACGCGTGGTCAACTCTTTGACGGTTCGGCTCTTGTTGTTGCTGTCTTCTTCATGTTCATCGTCGCTGCTCCTTCCACTCATGCGTCTTTTCGAACGCTGCACATTTCTTTGGCATTTCAGGAATTGTGTTAAAATGTGTTGCAAGCGGCTCTTTTTACCAATGTGCATTCAAATAGAGTTATTTAAAAAAAACCGAATAGTTAATTTATTTAATTTGTTAGATGCAAATAACTCGTGGACTTTAACTGGTTTCTTTAATACGGATTGCTTAATTTTTAACAGCTTTCTTAACGATTTTTACTTGATCTGTTTGTAGTTATAAATATTTTTAAAGATAAATACTTGTTATAATGAATTTTAAGCTGTTAAATGCCACAAATGAAGGCCATGAATCAGAATCACGTTTGTTCATAAAATAAGAATTTTTATATATATATTTTCTAATATTTTTTACTTTGTTAAATGAAAAGTCAAATTGCCGCCGCCTAAAAGAGTTTTCCGAGAAAACATATTATCCAAGAACATTTGCGTCGCATTCCTTTAAATTTTATAAAATTTCACATTTGGCTATTTCATAACACTAAAATTTTAATATTTATTCGGTAAAGTTTGATTTGTAAATTCCCCACTCCACAGTTTGGCAGCCATCTGTGTATCTTATTTTTGGAATATTTACGTTTGCGAGAGAAATCAACAGAGTTTGAAAAGGCGAACAGAAATTAAAAAGTTCATACATCATCGCATTAAATTTCTGGGATAAGATAAAGACGTTAAATGTGTTTTGTTATTGGAAGCACAAGCTCGGCAAGCAATACAAACACATTTGAATATATGCGAATAAATGAAATAAATAAAAATATGCAATTGGCGCCTTAATTGATTTTGATGTGAAACACAGATTTCGTTGTTTGCTGCCTTTTGCCTTTTGGTTATTGAACCTTCTCGCAAGTAAACTAAAACAACAACAAAGAAAACTCGACAAACGTATTGAAAATCAGACAACGGCACTTGAAGACTTTTCATGTGGTGCAAAAATGTTGATTAAATTTTTTGTTGTTGGTAATCGAAAAAATCGAACAATGTGAAGAAACATAATCGAACTAAAGATGTGAAGGAGTTTTTTTTGCTTTTGAGATGTAAATTTTAAAATTAATAAAACGTTTTGTTTTAGTAATTTTTATTTGTGTTATAAAGCTTTTTTTGTGTTTAAATGGGTAGAAATTAATAAAACGCGACAATATATCTTGTAACCATTAGTTATGATTTTTAATCAAAAAGGCGAATAAAAATAAGTATACACAAAGGGTATTTCATATATACAAAAAAGATGCATCTTTAATATTCAGATACGTACCTTAAGCTCCACATCTCAAATATAACTCAATCAATTCTCCAGTGGATTCATCTTATTCCGATATAAGAGGTTGCAAACCTTGTTAATATAATATGCAATTAAAATCATCAACTTATTTTGATGGAAATTAAAGAACATACTAAGATCATAAAGTAATTGCTTTAAAATCAGGGCCCAAGCTTAACTAAAAGAATTGGACTGGTTAATGTGTCGGGTTAGCAAATTATGAGCAGGAGCTTTAAAAGTTAAAATAATTCTATAAATAACCTCATGCTACGAATGAAACTAATTTGCCACTTATCGCCTTTAAACCTCTCTCAGAAATATGGTTTATATAAAAACAATGATAACGCGTGCTAAAAATAACAACGAGGATCCGAGTTTAAGTCGCAGGCTGGTTTATCGATGAAGTCTTGAATTAACCGAAGGCCAAGTTTTGTTCTACCTATACCAATAAAAAATAAAAATAAAAATTAGTTTACTATGGTAATATTATTAATAAAAATATTTTTAATAATAATAAACATTTTAGAAATGCATTTTCAGACTGCTCTCTAGAAGTATATCTTAAATCTAGGCACACACTATTAACACATTTATGTTTAATAATAATGGCAGTGCTTTTAATGCAAACCAATTCCATAAAAAGCACATGATCATTATAAAGAAAATATATTTCAAAGCCCACACAATGCATACGCACATATGTGTATGTGTGTATGTACGTATGAAATATTGTGTGTGTATCAATACATTAACAAAAGTAAAGAGCTGCTTTGAAACGACGGGGAGCCTACGCATGGCATCCATAAGATACTCAAAAGGCAATGCACAAATGCGGGGAGGGGCGAGAGACGAAGTCATAAAAGATGCAGCGCCATTCATTCGAATGGAATAAAAGGGCGCCGAGTTGGGAAAACGAGTTCTGCACACAAAGAGAGAGAATGAGAAAGAGACAAGGAGATACAGAGAGAGGGAGGGAGTTGAGTTGAATTTTGTTTGAGGGAGCCAAGCAGAGCCAAAGAAGTGCAGCAAGAGGCAACAACCAAAATGGCTACGCGCAGCGGGCAGTCGCCCAATGGCAGCACCTGGGAGACCCAAAAGAGAAAGAGCGAGGGAGTGGCATTAAGCAAATTTTCTGCAGGAGACAGAGAGAGAGAGAGAGCAGAGAAAATTTGTATTAGTTTTGGTCTAATTTGTGGCTTTTTCTGGTCTTGTCTTGCAGTCGACCTCGGATCAGCAGTCGACGCGCGATTATCCACAGTTCAGCGGCGACTATCACAACGTGCAGCTGCAGGTCGCCGCCGTCGCTGCCAGCTCCAAGATGTATCACAGCAGCAGCGCCGCTGCAGCCGCCGCCTACACGGATCTGGCCGCGGCCGGAGGCGCCGCCAGCGTCTCGGGCTACCATCATCAGCAGGCGGTCAATGCGCCCGTCTACGTGCCCTCCAATCGACAATACAATCACGTGGCGGCGCATTTCAGCAGCGCTGCAGCGGCACAGAATGCCTGGACAACGGACAGCTTTGGATCGGCGCATGCGCAGCTGCCGGCGCAGTTCTATACGCAGAACGCGGCCGTGATGATGGCGCCTTGGCGCAGCGCCTACGATCCAACTGGGTTTCAGCGCTCCTCGCCCTACGAGAGCGCCATGGACTTTCAGTTTGGCGAGGGACGCGAGTGCGTCAACTGTGGCGCCATCTCCACGCCACTGTGGCGACGCGACGGCACCGGGCACTATCTGTGCAACGCTTGCGGACTGTATCACAAGATGAACGGCATGAACCGGCCGCTGATCAAGCCCAGCAAGCGACTGGTGAGTGCAGTGAGTAGCCGCATCTTCCAGCCTGCCAGTCGGTGTCCGTACTAATCACAACTTGTTACCCACAGACTGCCACACGTCGCCTGGGCCTGTGCTGCACCAACTGTGGCACGCGCACCACGACGCTCTGGAGGCGCAACAACGACGGCGAGCCCGTGTGCAACGCCTGCGGCCTCTACTTCAAGCTGCACGGCGTCAATCGGCCGCTGGCCATGCGCAAGGATGGCATCCAGACGCGCAAGCGGAAGCCCAAGAAGACGGGCAGCGGTTCCACATCGGGCACTGGATCTGGATCGGGCTCAACGACGGAGGCCATCAAGGAGTGCAAGGAGGAGCACGGTAAGCACGGCTTTATATATTAGATTTCTTTTTGTTTCTATTAGATTTCTTTCCAATTCAGATCTCAAGCCCACGCTTAGCCTGGAACGCCATGGACTCAACAAGTTGCATACGGATCTGAAGAGCTCGCTGGCCGACAGCGCAGCAGTGGCCAGCAGCCTGATAGGGCAGCATCATCCACAGCAGCAACATCAGCAGCAGCAACAGGCGGCGTCGTCGCATCAGCAATGTTTTCCACACTACGCCCAGCAGCAGCAGCTCCAACAGCAGCAACAGCAGCAGCAGCAGGCGCAGCATCAGCAGCACAGCCACCAGCAAGCGCAGCTGAGTGCCAGGCAGCTGCACGGAGCCGGCTCGCAGCTGTACACGCCCAGCAGCAGCTCGGCCGCCTCCGCGTACACGACGCACAGCAGCAATGCCGCGGACACGCCCACTTTGAGCAACGGCACGCCCTCGCCGCACTATCAGCACCATCATTTGCACGCGGCCGCAGCGGGCAGCTCGCATGGACACCACGCGGCGGCGGCTCATCATCACATCCATGCGGCGGCGGCGGCGGCTGCTGCGTACGGCGTCAAGACGGAGGCGAGTGCCACCAATTATGACTATGTGAATAACTGCTATTTTGGAGCCTCGTTTGGGGCACTGGGCGGTGCGGCCACATCGGCCATGGCCGGCGGGGCGAGCAGCGACTTAGCGGGCTATCATCATCAGCACAATGTCATCCAGGCCGCCAAGCTGATGGCCACATCCTGAGCAGCAGCGGCGGCGGCGGTGGTGGCGGGCAATGTGATCTCTTCCCCACAACACACTCGGCGTACTACACACAGCTTCGTTGGAGCTCCGTTGGAATGGTATTGAAAAGACTTTTGAATTAGTTTTACATAAGTTGCAATTAGTGTTCTTAATGGCCTGTAAATAACTGCACGAAAGTTTTGTACAAATATTTGTTTACCGCTTCGTTCTATTTCCCCCTACTCGCCTAAGCCTTCCTGTTTAGACTAAGATTTAGATTTATCTATCAATTGTAAAGTGTTTGCAAGTCGAGCAGAGAATGGAGTTTTGCATATTGAAAATAAGGGATAGAAAAATTCGATTTGAGCAAGTGAAATGGATGATTATCAAAAAGATATTCGTTTGATCTGTTTTCTCATTTTTCATCTCAATTTTAAGATACAAAATCCCCTTCTCTGCATTACATTTGCATTTACCTATTTCTCTTATTAGCATAAATTATTCATTTATAATACAAAGCGCACCCAATCATAGATCATTTAGCCATATGTTTAGTAGAATACCTTTAAGTCCATGCATATTACCATTTAAATAAACATTAATTTAAAATATACGCACTTGTAAAAGTAAATTTATTTTAATAAGCGCCTTAAAGTATACTTTGAAATTTTTACAAGTTGTATATAACTCGTAAAAGTATGCTATACATTTAATTCATTTTTAAGTCTGTTGGTTTTAAACATTTCTCCTTTCCTAATGACCAAGGCAGCACCCCAAAGCCAAATCTCCTCTTATCTGTTTGAATCCCGCTACAGACCCTTTGGATGCATCAGAAGATACAGTTAATGCAAGCTCATGATGTCTTTCTTATATGCCTGTAATTTTAATATCTTTGCCTAAATATGATTCATATTTTTAAAGCTTATAATAATGGCACAGGGGAAAAACATAAAGCCTGCATTTGCATAGGTAAATTTGTAAATTATTTGTATTTACAATTTACCCAAATTGCCGTTATCAATTTATAAGAAGCTAATAGCCCTTTCATAATATAAACTAGCATTTTATCGGTCAATGTCGCCTAAAAAAACACCCACAATAAAGCGATGGAAGTTTAGCGTACATTGAAGTCACATACACTGCATATAAATGTCTAATTAAAGTGAAGCTATTGAACCCACGACGGCCCACTGAGCTAAACATGTGTTTTGGCTCACTTTAATGTTTATTTGTATACGTATAAACACACATACATTTAAACGGGATTTGTTAGTTTGCCATTGCAAAAAAAAAGGGGGCAAGTTGGTTGGTTGCGTCATTTGCCAGCTGAATAGTAGCTTTAAAATAAAAAATAATAAAAATACATATAGTATATACATATATTGGCGGTTATCAAGTGCAGTACAAACAAAATAATCGTAATGCACAAAACTTTAAAAATGAGAAGTAAATAAATTGCTATAAAAATGTTAATAGCGAGCATGTGTGGATAAAATTAAATTTACGGAAAAAAACGCGGGAAACCCACATTTAGATACGCTTTTAATTTTTAAACCTCGACCGAACTTGACAAATTTTGAGACTTGTAGTAACATGTAGTAATATGTTCAATCTAATAGTAAATTTCATCCAAATTAAGCCAGCCATAAAAAGCTTTCTTTTTTTATAAAAACAGAGTATTTAAAATTCGTCTGGGTGAAACCTTCTGAGTAATCCATGTTTTTTTATTTATTTA
Organism: Drosophila lacertosa; assembly: GCA_004143845.1. Classification (NCBI taxonomy): domain Eukaryota; kingdom Metazoa; phylum Arthropoda; class Insecta; order Diptera; family Drosophilidae; genus Drosophila; species Drosophila lacertosa. The sequence goes on along the minus strand of SCDZ01000018.1, from coordinate 177,663 downwards.
TATTTATACCTGTTTCGCGCGACATTCAATTCACTTGAGTTAATTTTTTGCTGGGGCAGTCGGTAAGGAAGCGACTAGCGATGATAACGCAATGGAGACTGGACAAAAAATTAAAATAAAAGAAATAAAAATTACAAATGTGGTTACAACAGTCGGCTAATTCGGTAATTTCCGCACGCGACGAAGCATTTAAAGAGCTGCAAAGAGATGCTGATATAATGGTGAATGTTTGGAAAGAAAAATAACATAAAGCTGCCTGTCTATTGTCGCAATAGCAACCTTGCCAGGGGGTCTGGGTCTGGACATGCAATAACGAAATGAGTGAAAGAAAGAAAAAAAATAAACATACCACACGCATGGGCCACGCATATTAATGTGTTTTTAAACGCCAACATTTTATCTTAAGCATCGGCGAAGATAAAGCAAAATGATCGCGCACAACATTCATTTGGCTGACTGCATAACAAAAGTCTTGCAACCAGATGCGAAGGCAGCAGCCGAGGCAATGAAGCACAAAGCAAAACAAGCCAAAAACCCAACCGAACCGAACCCAAACAACACCCATGACAGTGAAGCAGCAACCACAGTGACGTAGACTTTTCGCCCCGTCCGCTCCCCGCCCTTGTCTTTCTCATCGTGGCTCTGTCTGCGTAATACCAGAAGTAGTCAACAGGTGAACAACTTCAGTGGAGTTGGCGCGGTCACAGCAGCAGCGGGCGGGCGCGTGTGGCGCAATGGAAGCAGAAAAAATGAAAGAGAAAAACATGTCGGTGGCGTATACGCAATGCACGAAAGTACAATTCAAAACAAAATAAAAATGTATACAATATAATAACAAATGGGTGATTAAACGCAAATCTGATTAGGGCTAAAGGCGAATGGGCTACATTTAAACATAGCTAGGGAGTTTATATAGGCCCAGAAAGGAAACGACACATGAAATTCTTAACTTAAAAATTTTAAAAATATTTAGAAAAAGAAAATATTAAGCCGCTTAGACTTAACTAGCCACCCAAACAACTGTAGGGTATCACAACGACTTAGCGACATTTCTCCCAACCGTTAAGCGGTCAGTTTGAAGGCGGCTCTAAGCGGGTTCGGGTTTGGATACCACTTTGGTAAGTCGCAGGTTGCGGAATCTTTAGTACAAGCGCAAGTGTAAACGAAAAGTGTACGAAAAGTGGTCGCCGCCGCTGGCCACACAACAACTGAAAACACGCACAACCGCAAACACCACACACACACACGAAACTAATGTCATGGTTTCGTACAACATTCGAGTTGGCTACCGCATTAATACGGTTCGAAACGTCGTCGCCAACGGACGCTAACAACGGACAAGTTTTTGAAATTCCAAATTTTTAAACGCGATCTTCAAACAAGAAAGGAGGCAGCTTCAATAAGGACAACATTGTGGTTAATCATGTTGCAAACAACAAACTGGAATCTCTGTGTTATCGGCTTTATTTATCTGATACATAGTGCAGCTGCCTATACACGGGAAATTGTGAATGACAAACCGCCACTGCAGGAAAGACGTAAGTTTTAAAAAAAAGAAAAGCAATTTTTTTTAAAAAATATAGGAAAATAAAAAATAAAAATTTAATAACAAAGTTTCAATTATGTGGAAAAAGGCATACAAGAAAAACGAAGCAAGGCTTGAACTCGAAAACTAACGAATATTTTCACTGTAACGAGCTCGAAGAAATGGAAATAAATATGTTTATTACATAATATTAAAGTGGTCAAAAAATCATAAATAAAAACATAAAAAACATAAATAATTTGTTTTCAAGTGAACATCTGAGAACTGCAAAATTATAAAAAAAAAAAACAGTTTCTATAATTTTACCCATATTTTGTTTCACAGCACCATGGCTACAAACCTGCAAGCGTTCCAGTCCCAATGAGAACAAATGCTTTCGCCAACTGTTCGAGGGCTGCTTTCCCGCACTCGCCGCTGGCATACCTGAGATTGGTGTCAAGAGCTTTGAGCCGCTGAACATTGATCAGGTGTCTGTTTCCAAGGGCAGCGGCAATTTGGTTCTATCCGGCGGCTTCCAGAATCTGGTCATACGTGGACCCTCCAATGCGACAGTTCGGCGTGCAAGGTAAGTGAAAGAAAAGTTCTGTTTGGTTAGCAGTTAATACTAATGAGTATATATTATATATCAATTAGCTTGGATCTGGCGCGACGTCAGCTTAACTTTGAACTGGAGCTGCCAAGGCTGCGCATCAGGGCCAAGTACAATCTGAGGGGTAACATACTGCTGTTGCCGCTGGTGGGCAGCGGGGATGTGGCCATGGCGCTGAAGAATGTCCACACGGCCGTCTATACGAAGATCTCGCTGCACAACGAGACCACAACTGGGGATGAGATAATCCACATAGACGAGATGAAAGTCAGCTTTCAGGTGGGCGCCATGCGCATTCATTTGAAGAATCTGTTCAACGGCAACGAGATTTTGGCCGCGTCCATTAACTCGTTCCTCAATCAAAACGGCAACGAGGTCATAGCTGAGCTGCGACCCGATTTGGAGCTGGGATTAGCCGACATTTTCCACGGGCTGTGGAACAATGTGTTCTCCAAGATGCCCACCAAGCTGTGGTTGCTCTGAGAGCAAGTGTTTGTGTGGTTGTTATTTTAAATATAATTTATTTTGCGTTTATTTTGTTGCTGCTCTGTAGTTTTATACTTTCTACTACCTACCTATGATTAAATCTATGATTTATATTAAGTGTATTGAAACCGATCAATGTTTCATTGTGGGCAGCAGATCGTCATAGCTGAACGCATCGAACAATTTGTCAATGGAGGCGCGCAGGATATCCACCAGCGCCTTGGTCATCAATGGACGCACCTCGTCGGAGAGCGACTTCCAGTTCTCGTTGAGAAACTCGTTCATGCGCTTGCCCAATGCTTTGTCGCCATTGAAGAGATTGTCCAACTGTATGTGCACATTGTCCAGTTCATATTTAACCTTAATAGTTTTGATCCTCAAATAGTTGTCACCATTCTTCACATACTGTTCGCCAAGCAGCTCAGTGGCCATTGTAATATTCACTTTTAAAGGACAAATAATTAGCGAATAATTCAGGCTCAGCTTTTTGACAACAACTTACTCAGCTCGACTTTACAGTGGCCATCGCCGAGCAATGGCATCATCATGATCTTTCCTTTAATGTTATATTCCGATTCCAGCTTCAGTTTGGGGAATGTCATTTTGAGCAGGAACTTCAATTGGCTGGGGACGATGGACAAATCGTGCAGCGTATGTTTCGAAATACCCGAGATCTTTACATTCCTATATGTCGAATGGAGGTAAACGGCACCTGTGTCCTGGTCCATTTTGATTTCGGGCACACGCAGCGGCTCCATGGGCGGTATGTAAAGCTCTGGTATGCCATTCATTAGCCGCGGCTCCAGGGCCTCAAAAGCTTCACGAACACACACATTCAGGTCCGGAGAGTCGCGATGACAAACCTTCAGAAAGTCAGCTGCAGATGGCTTGAATCAAAGTAGCCAAACTTCAAACGATACCACAAGTGGCTCATACTCACGCAATTTATTCTTTTCTTTGGAACTGATCAGCGACTGGGCTGCCTGAGACATCAGTGCTACCAGCACTATGGTAATTAATTGATTTTTATACATTTTGTGGCTGCCTTGATTTTGTAGAAATTTAGCTTTGCTTCTCACTGGCGACGAGTGTGTTCTGTGGGTTTCACCGGCTTTTCCATGGCTTTTATAGCACAGCGTTGGCAGAGTCTGGCAAGAAGCTGACGCATTAAATTCTGCCAGACTTGCAATTTTCCGTGACATTGCAGTCCTCAGCAAATTTGCCAAGACGCACCAACACAGGTGTTTTTCAACCGAACACATACACATATATTTTCAATTGTACGAATAACGCTTAGGTGTATATTATTTTCCAGATACCTCAACGACAGCTTTAGAAATAAGCATAATAATAAAAATAATCCAAGTGAAGAAACTAATTATATATTAATAGCGCACGACTCACCATATGCTACCAAAATCAAAGATAAAAGTTGTTTGGGTCCGATGTCATGTTATATAAAGGGCAATAAAATTGCAATCGAATCAGCTGAATCAGACTCCGACTCGGGAGCACAAACATCAATTCTATCCAAAGACAAGCTAGCACATCTGATATAAGCCAAAATAGAACATCAAAAATGCAAATATACATGTTAATATGTACAAACATAGACTTAACGTATTTCAAATGAACTACTAATTAAAACTACTTATTACTCTTAAGTTGTATAAATAAATTAATATTAATATCAGCCGTTTATAGTGCTTACACTTTTTTTTATGCAATACTAAAATCTAAGTCAAACAACACACACAACCATATATATATATATATATATATATATATATATATATATATATATACACATTTATATTCGTTCATTAAAATGATGATTATTTTTTTCTAAAAACTTCTGATATGAAGAAATTAAAACAGACTTCTAATTTACTAACAATTAGCAATATAAATGAACAAAGTAATAAAGAATATTATGTTACAGCAGCAACCGGAGGTTATAAAAATTAAAAACATACAATTGATTTGGGATAATATATATTTTATAACAATGATAAAAATGTTACATAAATCGTGCGTTGTAAACAATTTGCACACGTACATACATGAAATGCGGTTACAAATTAAGCATTGAGTAAAATAAAGTATTAAAGCTTGCTTAGCAAAAACAAAAACAAAATACAACAATTTGCAATCAGGATAAAGCTTGAAAAACATTGTCAGCTACATATATAAAATGTAATAAACTAAAATATACGAGCTATTAACTATTCATATTAAATATAATGCGAACATTACTTAATATCAGACAGTAATCTGGAAGGCACTATTCACTTAAGGCTGCTCAATTCAATCGGTGTCCATTTCATTCATCAAACTAGTAATAAAACAATAATTCACCAAATTAGTTAGCAACAATTGTAGTCAATAGACAAGGAGCGGCTTACGCACATTTGACAGGTTTCCAACGACTGAGCAATAAGATTTTTGGTAGTAAGGCTATCGAATGATCCCAAACTTTCGTCTGGTTGAACTTTGCCGGTATCAAAGCTGAGTCGGTTCATCGCATTATTCAGCTGAAACATGGGCGGCTGCTGTGTTGGGACAGCGCTTGGCAGCATGTCTAGTTGCAGTTGCAGCAGCTGCCTATTAACCTCCCTGAGCTTTTCACGGGCATTGATCAGAGTATTTTGTATTTTATAGAAGCGCAAATGATTGTAGTTTATGCTTTCTCGCAAATTTATAATGCGCTTATTTTGCATAAAGTCATGACGTACTTTTCCGAATTCGATAGCAATATTTAGCACCTTTGAGCACGTCAGTGAGTCTCCACCGCGCAGATACTTCCTCTGGAAATCATTGCTGCAAGTACAGTAAACATTGTTGAACGAACCAAGTCATAAACTTAAAACCAACAAGTATGTTTGTACATTTTGTATATATCACTTTTATGCTGATTGTCATAGATTGCCTGACTCTCCTTAATAGATTCGTTACGAACGCTATGTAAAGTAGAATTATAATGATGATAAATTCTGTCAATTGAATTAACGATTTGCGTATGGTTGCTTATCACTGTTTCACAATTGAATTGCCACTCTTCATTGTTGGGCTAAGAGAATACTCATTTAAAAATTATTAACAATTAAAATTCGTTTTAGCTATTTACCAATCGATATTTTTGCTGGTCTTGTGCAGATGCAAGCAGTGCCTGAAATTGCTCCATAGCTCCACAGCTTCGAAGCTTCTCCTGTTTTAAATACTCAATCTGCTCCTGAAATTGGAGAATATGATGCTCCAGTGACATTGTATATTCTTGAAATCCACATAACAGCATTCTTATGAGTGCCTGTTCCTTGCATAGCAAATAATGAATGTCCAAGACCAAGCGATCCTTCAACCAGTTTGGCAATTCGACATCTCCATTGTTAATGAAATAGTGAAGGACGGGCGGTATACTTGGATCTGGCGCCAAATATTTGCTTTTCTCCATGACATTAAATATATAAACCATAACTGGTGGGTTGCCCGACTTCTGGCTGGTGTCGCACCAATTGTCTACATAGAGATCCAAGGGTCTGGTCGCCGAGTTTAGTTGCTTGTGTGGATGACCCGTGGGCAGCACTAAGTAAATAGTCGCCCATGGCAAACCGGTGTCTTTCTCTATTAGCTGACTCAACTCGTTCAATGTCATGTTCGGCGTCACCTCGTACTCCAGACGCTTGCAGCAGCACGCAGCGAAGAGTGTCAGCACTTGGATATTCATCATCCGATCGATTTCCGTAAATATGGCGGGCCCTGTCGATGCATTTTGTACTTCATCAGTTGCCGTTTGCACTCCACGCTTTGAGTAGTTGGTGTCAAGGGCCAAGGGTAGCCACTTAGTAAATTGGCTTAACCAAGGCTGGCTCAGGTGGCTACCTATAGGTATCTGCATGTGAAAGATAAACTCATCCGGAACCAGATGATTCTCTGTTATAGCAATACAATTGCGATGTTTTGTTTTCAGATTCTTATGGATATCGAACGGATTCCGGTGCGGTATAAATGGCAGCACACCAGTCGCCAGCTCGTACGCAATGACGCCCATCGACCAGTAATCAACTTTGGTATTATAATGACCAGAAAACACAACCTCCGGCGCATAATAATGCCTTGTCCCCACAACGCTTTGCAGCATGGTCTGGTCCGGTGCTATGCGGGCCAGACCGAAATCTGCCAGCTTATAAATTATGCGGCCATTGGGCAATCTATGTATCAGTATGTTGTCCGGCTTAAGGTCACGATGAAAGATGTTACAAGACGAGTGTAAGAAATCAACAGCTTGCCGAAGAGCGCTCAAAATTGCGCGTACCTCAAACTCCAGCAAACCTAACACAATGAAAATGCTTGTAGTCATCATATTCCATAATTATACACTAATCTTCTAATTAGACTCACCGTTGGCGTTTTGTGGGCGCTGCAAAAGCTTCCGTACATCGCCATCATTGCAATATTCGAGAATAATCACCGGCAGATTGCCATAATGTTGTTCGTTCAAATACCTTATGAATTCTCGCGATTCGTTACCCAGAATTATTCCGCTTACAATGAAGGGCTTCTGAATCGTGCGCGTCCAAGTGTATTCCTGCTGCCAACGCTCCTTCAGCTTATCCTGCTGATCAATGCACATTCGTTTTGCATCCTTTATGTGTTTGGTGGCTAAAAAAAATAAATAAATTGTTAAGTGACTCAATCTTAAATTAAAACGCAGATTCGGTGCTGACTCAGCGCAGTGAACGCATTGCTTGGTTCTAAGGGTTTGTAAGCTCAAACATATAAGAGACTAAAAGGCTATCTGCACAAACACACCAACAATATATAAACAAACAAATGCTTGAATCAGCGAATTCTAGGAATTGGATTGCACTTAGTGTATTGTGATTGTTGTTGTGTTCGTATAGGTCGCGTACACATACATATACAGAAGTATACTATATTTTTATGCACGGAAGCACGTACACAGTATCGCTTACCAATTTCCTGGTTAGTTAAACGGTTTATCCAATGCTTAACTTCACCGAAGCCACCTTCACCTAGATTTCCAACCTGGACCCAATCACCCACGCTAATTGAGTTGGGCGGCATGCCGAAATTATTTAATTTGAAGCCAAATATGAATATTACAATTTTCCGGCTAATGTATTAATAGCGACAACCCACTTGCAACAAGTTTACATCGATATGCTTGTATTGAACTAGTATATCTGAAAGACAGTTCATCGGTAATCGATTACAACTAGTGAAGGGCGATCATAAAAGACAAGTGATTTTTCTATAATGCGACCAGGACTGACTCTATAAAAAATATTGATATACAAAACACAACATATTTTAAAAATAATTTAACATATCTAATTCCATTAATGTTATGAGCACGCAGATTAATGTATTTAATACTTAATAGAAAGGACTGAATAATAAAACATTGCATAATAAAATTGACATATTAAGATATATAATATCGAATTGCACTATTTCTTGCTGATATGCATTGCCTAATTTTTACTCAGTTGTTTTTTATAAAAACATGTATGTAGTACAGTATTTTAGTACACATTATTCTCTTAGTCAATTTTATATGATTCATGACTAAAACCAAGTAACTGTTAGTAGAGAAAAGCATTCACTGTGTGTCATTAAAACTGAGTCACGTTAAAATTGTTCATCTCTAAAGTGCTGGCAAACAGGTTGTAAACAAAAAGTGTTGATTGGTCTATAAACGGAATTTATCAATAAAAGCCACATTGAAATACGCATGTTTGTGTAAAAATGCGTTTTCACATGAACGGCAGCAGCGATGACAGTGAAATTGTTGCTGCCACAGCCAGCGCCGAGCACATTCGAAAGTTTGTCTTCAGCTGCAACGTCGGAAGCGGCGCCGACGCAGCCGCAGATCGCTTGGAAATAAAAATACCCGAAGTAAATACCAAATATTTAACATCACTGAAGTATACGCTATAATGACAATTTTCATACCAGATTTTGCAGGGCGCCTACTCATTCTATACGTGGCCGAGCGCTCCAGTGCTCGCCTACTTTCTGTGGGAACGACGCCAATCGCTTGTCTGCAAACGCATTTTGGAACTGGGCGCTGGAACTGCGCTGCCCGGCATACTGGCCGCCAAATGCGGCGCTCAGGTTGTGCTTAGTGACAATTGCATACTCCCCAAGTCCCTCGCCCACATACGCAAATCCTGTCTGGCCAATCAATTGCAGCCGGGCGTTGACATCGATGTCGTCGGTCTGAGCTGGGGCCTGCTGCTAAACAGCGTATTTCGGCTGCCCGCCTTGGACCTGATTGTGGCGGCTGATTGCTTCTACGACCCGAGTGTTTTCGAGGACATCATTGTGACAGTGGCGTTTCTATTAGAACGTAATCGTGGCGCCAAGTTCATATTCACATACCAGGAGCGCAGCGCAGATTGGTCAATTGAAGCGTTACTCAAGAAATGGAAACTAAATGCTTCGAGCATCAATTTGGACGATATCGGGAAGCAGTCCGGCGTGGATTTGCTTGAGTTTATGGGTGGGCATACGATACATTTGCTAGAGATAACGCTCGCTGAGGAGCAACGTGTGGGCGGGGACTTTGTAGAGTAACAAATAAAAAAATAAAACAAAAAACATGAAATTTTCATATGCGCGGTTCTGTTATGCCGTTAACAGAGCTGCTCCTCCGTTAACAGAGCGTTGCTTATGACAAATGCGCCATTGCAGCTGCAAGTATTCACACGGAAACGTTGACAAGTATTTCACAGACAGCGAGCGTCGCTGTCGCTGTTTAAAAGTTGTGCACAGTTTATTATTTATTTACAAGACGCAAAATTCACTTTAATACTTTGTAAGATAGTGGCGTAAAGTTTTAACAAGTCGGCTCAATTCGTATAATTTGTTGTTAACGCAACAGCTTGGAGTTTCTATTTCGCTTAACGCCACAAAGCCGTGTCAGTGCCAGTGCGTGTGTGTTTGTGTGAGTGAGTGCTTGTATTGGGTTGTGTGCCTGTGAAAAATCGAAGTTATTGCATTACGTTGCGCCAGCTGCCCTATGGGATTTCGGTTTACATGTTAATGGTGAGTTCTGTAGTGGAATGTGCTAAAGCGCATAACGGCGCATTTAGTTGCTGTGGTTTCAGCAGTAGGCGTTGTTTGTGGTTTAGCCATAAGTTTTTTGATAATTGTTGGTACTTAAATTAATATCAACAAATTTAATTAGCAGTGGGAAGATACGGTAAGCGACGGCATTTTGTTGACGCACGACGCTTTTTGAGAAACATTTGCTGTTATGATTGATCCGTTAATTCGAAACTGCGAGGGAGTGAACGAGTGAACAACGTCGCACTCTCGCGTTCTCTCAATAAGAGCAGACAGCGCAGCTGGAAAACGGAGCGGCTGTTCGCCGACAAAGCTTAGGTGACAATAACGACCGTTAAATACTCTACGCTACCTGGTGTCGTGCGTATATATTTGTGTTTCTGTGTGCGTGTGCATAATTGTTTATTAAGGGTAGGGGTGCTTATTTACATGCCTGATTTATGGCTTGTCGCTGATTGGTGCGCAGGAAATGCGCGGGCTATGAGTTCATCATGGGTGCGTGCCCAGTGCCCAATCCTTGCATTCGTCATCAAATAAATTCGCAAGCCCGATTGTTAAAAATAAATTTCTTGCCATAAGATTTGGCATTCTAAATATGGCATTGCGACCCATTTAATTTTGTCGCCTCTCCAACTAGCGTACCTCGAGCATGACGACTGCATTCCTTGGGCACCAACAAAATCATCCACATTCATCCACAATTAAGCTCAATTTTTTAACATTAACTGTGATTGACATTGTCGTGAGACTTTTGAGTTCTGCTCGATTGAGTTAGATTTGCTTTGCTTTTTCTTTAATTTTATTTTAAGCTTTGTACCTTTTTAACAACTATCCCATAACAAAGACGATTCCAACAGATATTAATTCAATCGATTACTTCGCTTTCAGCTATTCGCGTGTACGTTAGTTGAGCTAAAACACTGACCAAGTCGCTGATACCAGCTGAGACAGACAAAACAGATCGACGCAGACCGTAACATGGCAGAGGATACCGAATACAAGAAACTGCCCATTGAGGAGCGATGTGTCCACAAGCTGTGGAAGGCCCGTGTCGATGGGTACGAGGAGGCGGCCAAGCTTTTCCGCGAGCTGGACGACGAGAAGTCACCGGAGTGGTCAAAATATGCGGGCCTCATCAAGAAAATGGTTGTTGATTCGAATGCTCTCGCCCAGGAAAAGGGTCTAGAGGCAGCACTGATTTTTGTAGAAAATAGCGGCCTAGCTGGGCGCACGGTGGGCGATGTTATGTCTGGCATTGTCCAAAAATGCATTGCAGCGCCCAAGACCAAGACGAAGGAACTGTCTGTTCAAGTTACCCTCATGTACGTTGAGATTGAAAAGCACGAGGCAGTCGTAGAGGAGCTGGTCAAAGGAATGGAACACAAAAATCCAAAAATTGTTGCCGCCTGCGTAGCAGCCACAACACAGGCGATGCGCGAATTTGGTTCCAAGGTGATTGGCGTTAAGCAATTCATCAAAAAGTTGGCGCCCCTCATGTCCGATCGTGACAAAGCCGTGCGGGACGAAACTAAACAGTTGGCTGTAGAGAGTTTTCGGTGGATTGGTGCCGCGATGAAGACGCATATAGCCACATTGCCTCAGGTAACCGTTAAGGAGCTGGAGGACGAGTTTGACAAGCTGAAGGGCGAACGCGCTGAACCATCCAGGTAAGCTACTCTCGGTCTTCACTAGCACAAGACTCTATTTACAGTTTAATTGTTTTTCCGTGCAGATATTTAAAATCACAGCAAGAGAAACAGGCAAAGATTGCAGATGAGGCTGCCACCGAGGATGCGTTTAATGGTAAAGACGATGCTTAAGTCATTCTTTTATTTTTATTTACTACATAAGCCTATAAACAGAAAGTAATACCCCTTCTGGACGAAAATCGAATAATTCATCTCTCAAGAAAAATCGTAAGCAAGCACTTAAAGAAAAATCCCTTAATGGGTCTCCGAAGTATTTATACCAGCACTTAGGTATAGTCTGTTATTCCTGACAAAACGTTTTATTTATTACACAGTTGATGAGTAAATCCTGGCATGAGTAATGCATTTTTGATGCTTTAGATTACCACGATTACCTCTTATTTTTATTTCTTCTCTGTACATTTACATTTACATTTTACTAGCACAACTCTGAATAAACATTCTAGACTTATTTCTTTTTTGTATAAACTGGAAATTTATTCTTATTCACTGCTTCCAGACATTGCACTTTTTTTCGAAAAGTCCAATAAACAGCTATTTTAAAAACGCTTAATAGATAGATTCAAGGACTTTAAATATATTCGAATACTAAAAATATTTATTCTAGTTTTTGACACTGATGGTATATAAATTAAAAGCCTTTATTTATAGTCAGAAAATGAATGAAATTATATAGTTTAACTCAATATAATCACGATTTTCAAACAGTTTATAAACCTCCATGATCTGATTCTATCATATTGTTATTAATAAATTTTTATATTTTACATACTTTTCGTAGATGATGAAACCGAAGCTGGTGCGGAGGAAGTCGATCCTATGGATCTTATTGATCCCGTTGATATACTCTCCAAGATGCCTAAGGATTTTTACGACAAGCTTGATGAGAAGAAATGGACGTTGCGCAAAGAGTCGCTGGAGGCACTGGAAAAACTGCTAACGGACAATCCCAAGGTGGAGGGCGGTGAATATGGCGCTCTGGTCAGCGCATTAAAGAAGGTCATTACCAAGGACTCCAATGTAGTGCTCGTAGCCATGGCTGGCAAATGCCTTGCCATGCTGGCCAAGGGTCTCGCAAAGCGTTTCTCAAACTATGCATCGGTAAGAAAGCAAATGACTTAGAAAATTATTTATTAACTATTTTTATTTAAAAGGCGTGCGTGCCAGCGCTATTGGAGAAATTTAAGGAGAAAAAGCCGAATGTGGTGAGCGCACTGCGTGAGGCCATGGATGCCGTTTACGCATCCACATCGCTGGAAGCACAACAGGAATATATCGTAGAAGCGCTGGCCAACAAGAATCCCAGTGTGAAATCGGAAACTGCGCAGTTTCTTGCGCGTGCTCTGTGTCGCACACAGCCCACAGCATTGAACAAGAAGCTTATCAAGCTCCTAACCACAACCCTGCTCAAGACGCTCAACGAGTCCGATCCTACTGTGCGCGACAGCAGTGCCGAGGCATTGGGCACACTAATGAAGCTCATTAGCGAAAAGGCACTTGCACCGCTGCTAAGTGATGTTGATCCGTTAAAGATGAGCAAAATCAAGGAGTGCCACGACAAGGCCGAGATTAAAATTAAAGTAGCAGCTCCCAAGAAAGAGGCACGTCCGGCCACAGCGCCGACCACGAAAGCAGCAGCTAAGCCCAGCGGCGGCAGCAGCGAGCCGAAGCCAGTGACACGTCCGGCAACGACAGGCGCACGCAAGACGATCAAGAAACCGGGCACTGCAGCGAGCGCAGCACCCGCTGCTTTGTCCAAGGCGGCCAGCGGCAAAGCACTGGCCACAGAGCGCGAAATGACGCCCGAGGAGATCAACGACAAGGCGGATGAACTGTTGCCCGGTGATATTCTTAACGGTTTGGGCGACAGCAACTGGAAAAACCGCTTGGCGGCTATGGAACAGCTGTTGGCGCAAATTCCCAGCTACGATGCGAAACAGGCGGGCATATCTCAAGTTCTGGTGCGCACTATTAGCGGACGCAAGCCTGGCCTCAAAGAGATGAACTTTCAAGTGCTCAAGCTCAAACTGGACGCGATACGCAGCGTGGCTGAAAATTTTCCACTTACAGTCATAACTGTGGATAGTGTAGTGAATGAAATAACAGAGAAGCTGGCTGATGCCAAGAATGGTGGTGCTGCTGCCGATGTGCTCACCGCCTTATCTGAGGCTACCAAATTGGAGCATGTGGTTAGCAAAGTGTTGAACTTTGCGCTTGATCAAAAGTCGCCCAAGGTGCAGTCGGAGGCCTTTAACTGGATAAACAAGGCGATTATTGAATTTGGCTTCAAGTTGCAGCCCAAAACGCTTATCGAAGATGTGCGCAAGGGTGTTCAAAGCACGAATCCGACTGTGCGCGGCGCTGCTATCCTGCTGTTGGGTACCATGACAATGTACATGGGAAATGCACTTATGATCTTCTTTGATAGCGAGAAACCTGCACTGAAATCTCAAATTCAAGTCGAATTCAATAAAAATCTGGGCGAGAAGCCTCCCAGGCCCATACGGGGTGTGCTGCGCAGCAGTGCCATCTGCGACGATGATGATGATGAAGATGCCGCTGCGCGGACAACGCCAGAACCCATAAATTTGGCCGATCTGCTGCCGCGCGTTGACATCTCAAGCCAAATTACAGAATCACTGCTAAAGGAAATGTCTGATAAGGACTGGAAGACGCGAAATGAGGGACTTACCAAGCTGCAGGCCATCATCACCGATGCCAAACTGATCAAGTCAAGCATTGGCGATCTGGGGCCAGCACTCGCACACCGCTTGGTTGACTCCAATGCGAAAATAGCGCAGACCTCGCTTTCCATTTGCGAGCAGCTGTCGACTGCAATGGGCGCTGGCTGTAGCAAGCATGTGCGTGTCCTGTTCCCGGGCTTTTTGCATGCGCTGGGCGATAGCAAAAGCTTCGTGCGCGCCGCGGCCCTCAACTGCATTAACAGCTTTGGCGAGCAGGGTGGCTACAAGGAGTTCTTCGAGAGCGAAATGATAGCCGATGCCTTAAAGAGTGGTTCGCCGGCTCTCAAGACCGAGCTGTGGGCGTGGTTGGCCGAGAAGTTGGCGCTATTGCCACCCAAATCGATATCCAAGGACGACCTGACCTCATTGGTGCCCCATTTGTATGCGAACATCTGTGATCGCAATGCAGAGGTTCGTAAAAACGCCAACGAGGCTGTGCTGGCTATCATGATTCATCTGGGCTTCGAGGCGATGTCGCGCGCCCTGGACAAACAGAAGCCCGCCTCCAAGAAGGACATCATGGCTGCACTGGAGAAGGCGCGTCCCAATTTGCCCGTAAAGCCGCTGCCCAAAGGCAAGCAGCAAGCGCCCATTCCTGAAGAAGCAAAGAAAGTGGTGCGCAGCGGTGGCGGAGCAGCGGCACAAAAACAGGGAGCGGCCAAAGCAGCCAGTGCCGGCAGCGATAAAGCTGCAGCAACCGCTGCTTCCCGCAAAAAGGAGGAGGATGTGGATACGTCGCCACTGTTGGCGGTGAATAACATTAAAAATCAGCGGCTCATCGACGAGCAAAAGATGCGCGTTCTCAAATGGACCTTCTCGACGCCGCGCGAGGAGTTTACGGATCTGCTGCGTGATCAGATGACCACAGCCAATGTGAATAAGGCAATGATGGCTAATATGTTTCACGACGACTTTCGGTATGTTAACTCTGGGGTCGTTCATATTTACAAACAAAGCCCCAAAACAAGTTATGATCCAAATGCGGGAACCAAAAACCGATTAAGTGGTTATTCCAATTTATTGTTAAAATTAATTAACTTGAAAATATATAATAATATATTTAAAAAAAGTAATTCAATTTCCAGTCATAGAAGTATTATTCTATTTAACAAAATGGGAAAAGTCTAGCAAAAGCAGAAAAAGAATTACAATCTGTAAAAGATCATAGATAAACAGCATGGACTTTCTTACTTTACTTATTGATTTTTTTTTAATATATTGTAAGATTGCAAACCGTATAACCCAATATATTTTATTATCCATTGCAGCTATCATTTGAAAGTAATTGAACAGTTGAGCGAGGACTTGCCCAATAATAGCAAGGCGCTGATTTGTAATCTGGATTTAATACTCAAGTGGCTAACGCTACGCTTCTACGATACGAACCCTTCTGTGCTCATTAAGGGTCTCGAGTATCTAGCACAAGTGTTCCAGATGCTGGTCGAAATGGAGTACATGATGGCTGAGAACGAGGGCAGCAGCTTTGTACCACATCTGCTGTTGAAGGCAAGTTGATATCTACATTTAATTGTAATTCAAAATTTAAATATTTGTGTATGTCCTTACAGATTGGTGATCCCAAGGATGCTGTCCGAAATGGCGTGCGTCGTGTGCTGCGACAAATTAATCTTTTATATCCATTCACCAAAATCTTCTCGTATGTGATGGATGGCCTTAAATCCAAGAACGCACGCCAGCGCACCGAGTGTCTGGACGAGTTGACCTATCTTATTGAGAACTACGGACTGGGCATTTGCCAGCCATCGCAGCAGGTGGCACTGAAGGAAATAGCACGTCAAATCTCCGATCGCGATAACTCTGTGCGCAATGCGGCACTTAACTGCATTGTAATGGCGTATTTCCTGGCCGGTGAAAAGATATACAAGCTAATAGGTCAGCTCAGCGAGAAGGATCTCTCTATGCTGGACGAGCGCATCAAGCGGGCCAAAAAGACACGAAAACCTTCCGCGCCTGCAGAGGTTCCGTCTGGACTCAAGCCGCCCGCACAGGTGGTGCAGCAACAAGACAGCATTGAGATCGAGGATACTGTAGGCAATGGCAGTGATGAGTTACCGCCACCCGACGATGAGGGGTAAGTGTGGGCTATATAAGGGAAGATCTCAATTAAGCACCAGAAAACTCAGCTAGGAACTGAGTATGTCTTGTTTACGGCTTTTCAGGAATGGGAATCACTTTGTATTTAATTAAAGTGTGTTAAAATTTGTGATTTATTAACATTAAAACGAACTAAAAGGCTTTTAAAAAAAACACTAATCGTTTTTTATAAGATACACGAAATTTAGAACTTCTTGATTTCAAAAAATGTAACACACAAAAAATGAAATATTACGTTATTTCCATTCCTAGCTTTTTAATAATTTTTTATTTTAATTTTAAGTTTATTTTATTTTGCATTATTTGGTTTATTTTCTTTTCTATTGATTTTGCGTCTTAGCTGCCAGCAGCCAGAGTTAAATGCGCGTGGCCAACTCAACAAGCTGGCGGAGCGGAATGCCTTAAGCGTTGAAAGCAACTTACCTTCGCTGACTCGACAGGCGTAAAGTGGCGTTCCTTTCTTAAAAAAATATCTATTTATATATATTTATATATATATTTATATATTTATACTTATAAATGTTCAATGCACATTTTGTTTGCTTTATTTGTTGTATTTGTTTATGCTATTGTGGCTTGTGCTCTGTTTATTGCTATGTTTTGCCCAGTTACCTTTGCCTTTATTGTGTCGTTATTTCCAAAAAGTATATCAGTCGCTCTCATATTTGTATTACATTGCTCATGTTGAAATAATGCCTATATGGGCTACATATGTAACTAAATCTAAATTGAATCTTTTGTTCGCTTCCTTCAGCACATTTGATCAGGCGCCGTCCGCACAGGTGCTGCAACTGCAACAACAACTGCAGTTGCAACAACAGCAGGCGGCGCAGCAGAGGACAACCGGTCCTTTTGGCCTGGATCCGCAGGTGATGGCCGAAATCGAAAAGAACTGGGTACGTGTCGATCAGATGGTATTTCAGGATCACCCCACGGTGGACATTTCGTTACTCTACGAGCCTATCAAGGTTATACCGACACGCGACGGCTACCAATATCCACAGGAAAAGTTTGATCGCCTTATTGCGCGCTCGCATCACATACAACAAAATTTAACGACCTCGCCGCAGGCGAATCCCAGCATGGCCACCGGACTTTCACCCTACCGCAGTGCCATGCGAATGCAGCAACCACAGCAGCCAAAGCAAACCCATTTGGAAAGCAATTTACACAAGTATGTTAACATGAACCATTAATTGCAATTCTTATTGACTGCTGTACTTTTTAGCCTGGCCGATGTGCTGCCCAAGCATGATCCACAGCTAATAAAAATTATTAAGGCGGTCAGCAGCACGGACACACTAAAAGCACGGGCCGCCATCAACGAGCTAACCGAGATTATTGAGGCGCCCGAAAAACAGGCTGTACTGCGCGACTACGAGGAAATATTTATACAAAATGTGCTGGCACAGTTGAAGGTGCGTCTTATACAATTGGCTGATACTAAACTGGAAAGTAGCTTATGTTTTCTTTTTGTTTTACAGAATCTCTCGCAAATACCCATTTCGCAGGCGCTGGTTGTGTATCAGCCATTGCTGTCCATTTTGTACACATTTTTCAATGCCAACATTCTGGGCAAAACGCTGAGCGTGGCCTGTATTAAGAATCTCATGTCGGCGCTGCTGCATCTGCTGGCCGATCAAAAGCTGACCAGCGGTGATGATAGCCAATACAACAAAGTCATAAATGGCATTTGCCTCAAAGTGCTGGATAAGGTCAACTTTACGAACATATACTGCGCCCTAATACGCTTGCTGCGGGAAACCTGCCCGGTTGCCGGTTTGCCGAAATTCACGGATTTGCTTATGAAGTGCATTTGGCGCAATATTAAAATGCTGCCGGAGCGCTCCAATGAGTTGAACTACGATGCGGTCATTCTGGAGGTGCACGAATTTATGCTGGCCTTACCCAGCACCTGGTGGCAGAATCGACCTTCGGATACGCCGCTACGTACCGTCAAAACAATCATACACAATATGGCCAAGGTAAAGGGCAATGCTATATTGCAACATCTCAATCAAATACCCACGCACTCGGAGCTGCACACTTATTTGATACGCATCTTGAAGGTAAGCATGTTGTAAATATGTTTAAATCTTTTTAACATCTTTTTTTTATGTAGAATTTCCAAAAGGACGGCACTGTTTCCGGCACGGGCATATCGCCGCAACGCCAGCAGTTTGCAGCTAAAGATATTAATGCAAAACGCATTTCGCATCAAACACATGACACAGTATCGCAAATCTTCAAGCTGATCTCGGACAAGGATACCAAACAGCAGGGTCTGCAGAAGCTCTACGACTTCAAGGTAAGCTTCCAAATTGTCTTGCAATAATTAACCACTAACCAAACATTAATAAATACCTCATTGTTTTGTTACTGCAGCAGCAAAATCCTGACATAGATCTGAGCACTTTCCTGCAAGGCGCCAGCGCCACTTTTCACAAGTACATTGAGGAGGGTCTAGCCGAAATCGAGCGCAACCAGAATGCGGGCTCCACGCAGGCGCCCGATAATCGTACAGGTTAGTAAAGTCCACTCAACTACCACACGAAGTCCTTATATTAACCACCCGCACCTCTCTACTAACATCTATATGACTTGGGCCAATCTGCAGCTGCTACTCGTTCTTATCTCACAGATGTCAACTATCAAAATGCCGTGCACGATCCAGACTATTGGATGGACCGCTTGCAGAACATGATGTCCACACGGCATTCCGCAGATGATGGCTCCAATATGCTGGACAATAGGGTGGCCGACGAGAATCTCTGCTTAAATACAATGAACTCACAGAAAGTGTCGCTCATCAGACGTGAGGTGGGTGCAGTCAGAACACCTTAAAAACGCAATTAATTTTTATATATAATTGTGTTCAATTCATTGCTCATTAAACGATGCGATTAAAGTTTGGATCGTCTAAAAAGATTTAACTTATCCTTTTCTTTCTTCAGAAACCCGAACTGTCGCCCAATCGCCTGCAGCACATACAGGCCAAACTGGCGCAGATTAAAAAGGAGAATCACGCCCAATAAGTGTCGACGAGCCGTATTACTATTTAGTTAGCACTGTATAGCTGTTCTGCTATGGATTATTATATATATTTATATTACATCTTACTGCTGATCGGCGACGAGATAAGCTCTCAAGCTTTTAGGGCGGTAGCGTAAATCGCATTAACAATTTATTATTTTAACATAATTACGTATGCTTATTAGACTCTCGGTATAATCATAATAATGTTTAATAACAATGCAAAGCAAAACTTGAAAGGCAGGTTAACAACAACAATAACAGTAATAACAACAGCATACTACATACTACTATTATTAACTATTACTAACAAATGTACTGCAAAAAGCAATTTATCTATGTATTAGCACTGAGTTATATTTGGTATGCGTCGTTTTTCGTATTTCAATTGCCTGAGTTGAGATTACAATTTTTAGCATGTTCAATTTGCCGTTTGTTAAGTTAGTTCCTTGCTTTTATACGTTCATTTGAAGCGCTTACATTTAAAGTTAAAGCAATTACATGTTAAAGATTTGAGTACTATTAATAAAAAGAACTGTTTTTTCCCCCAAAACATATAATGTATACACCTTGTTATGTCGCTGTTCCAAACTGAAATTGTTTCAAGCCAGGCCAGGCAAAAGGCCAAAGCGCTCAGTGCGTGTTTAAACGAATACTATTATTTAAACATTAAAAAAACAACTACAATACATACAAGCTCGTAACTAGATTACTAACAATTACTACTACATAGCAGTTACGTTTTGTTTTAACAATTATTTAGTTTAAGCAACATCCAGTTTAACAAACACAACAACAAACACAACAACACACACAACACATACACGTACACATTCACACACGCGTATTTTCTGTAACATGCCCATTATTTATGCAACAAAATAAATGTTATATTTATACTTCATCTAATCGGCCACAGGCACCACGTCCTCAGTTATTTCAGTTAGTTCTTCGTCTTCACCATCTCCCTCGCCACTCTTGAGCTTCGAATAACGCGAGGAAATCGTGGCCACTCTTATGGCCGCCTTGAATCCAACGCGTGCCTTCATCTTGGCCAGCTTAGCCTTCCAGTTTTCATCGCGTGACGGGAGCGCATTCAAGTACTCAATCATTTCTTCCTTTTTGGGGTCCACAATGGCCAGCACCGACATGCAGCCGTCCACAGTGCCCAGCACAATGGCACGCCCATCTTTGCTGCTCTTGATGGCCGTCAACTCGGCCTGTAGCCTGTAGTTGGCTATCATCTCTGTGTCGACGGTGCGGAAGACGCGAATCGTCTTTCTGCCGCTATGATAATACGCTACATATTCGTCATTCTCTGTGAAGATGCAAATGACCGAGAAGACACCTTCGGCCACCTTGGGTATAAAGGTCTTCACCGTGGTGCCTTTGCGCAGCTCCAGCATCTCCAGTCCACCCCTCGTTGGAGCATAAAGCCCGCACTTGCCATCCCTTGTAAGACTGCCACCCCACTTGGCAATGGAGCGAACATGCTTCTTGCTTTTGATGTCCATAACGCTGCCCTTCTCGCTGCTAATCACAGCCACCTGATTGGCCTTGTGCGGCATGGGCACCAGTGAGAAAACCTCCTGCAATGATGGAGGTCAGAAAAGTTTGGAAAAACCAAGATGTTAGTGACCCACCTTAATGGCACAGCCCTTAAGCAGTACTTTGGATACAAATGCTCCATTTGCGGCACTGTACACGCCCAGGCAATCTTTGTTGGATTTGTCCACAGTAACCACCACGATGTACGCATTATCAGCAGTGATAACTGATTGACGGAACGGCATGCCAGTTATAATGCGAACGGGAAAGTCGAAGCGAAATAGAATAGTGCCCTCTGCAAGGTCAAAGATAAAGACATTGGCAACACTCATAACACAGTTATTCCCGTGTTTATAATTATATTTACCTGGAACCGAGCGAACCGTTGCAATGGCCGTCAATCGATTGGCTTCATCGGCACCCGCCGCTGCTGCCGCAGTGATGTCCCGCTGGTTGATATTGGGCACCGATACGGTGAGCACCTTATAGCCGTAATCCATGAGCGTTATCTGCTGTATGCCTGGCTGATCATCGCGAAAGACAACCTGCTCGGAGACGCGATTCCAGATCAAGAACTTGCCCGTTTCCGACGAGATGATATAACGTCCATCCGGCGTGATTTCCGCATGCGTCACTATGGCGCCCAAGGGACTGTCTGCCAGCTTGGCGAGCAGGCGGCCGGAGCGAGTCTCCCAGACTCCAACACAACTGCGTGTAACCGTCACGGCGATGTCCACCTCGGACAGACTAATATCGTCGATCTGCAGCTCATGGCGATCGATGACGTGAACCTTTTCAAATATATTGTTGATGTTCCAGACCTTCACAGAGCGATCAATGGACGATGTCACCAGATTATTCCAATTGCCAATTGTCAGCGGTTCCAGCTGAATGATGCGTCCAAAATGTGCATCCAATACCTTGGCCAGCTGTCCGGTGTGCAGGCACCAAACGTAAAGATTCTTGCGTACGCCAGCTACGGCATAGTCAAGCTTGGAGCTGACCATAATTGAGTTCGACTGCATGATGCGCGTCGTGATGTTCCTGACGCCATGCGGCAGAGGCAAATACATTGCGCCCTCGGCTATCGGAGCACGCTCGTTCTCCTTCTCGACGCAGCCAAAGTCCCAGATGACAAATCCCTTGCCGGCGGTGCCCAACAGCATGCGATCGTGCTGATGCAGGTCCAGGCGCAGCTGCAGCAACATTTCCTTGTCATCGTTCTCATAGCGGGCCAGCGTCTCCACAAAGGTCCACTGTATCTCACCCGTTTCCGGATTCTCAGTAAAATCGTACACGGACACCTCAAAGTTCTCCTTGTTGGCACAGCCATAGGCACGCGTGCGTCCTTTGTTCATGACCAAAGCGCTGAAGAAGTTCACTGAATTCGAGGAGTTGCTCGATCTACGCGAGTCCAAGCGCAAACGTACTTCGTTAATGGAGCCCGACCAAAAGATGACATTATAATCCGTTGGACTAAAAAATTCCATGGCTGAGACAGAGAATATAATGATTAAACGTTTATGTTAACATTATTTGTGCTTGATTAAGGATTCTCTTTGCGTACTCACTTAATACTTCCCAGTCGGTATTCTGACCAGGCACCTCAAAGATCTCCACCAAATTGCCGCGCATGTCGAATTTAGCCCAACGCAGCTTGCAAATTATAAAGAGACTAAAGAGAAAGAAAGGGGATTAGTTTCAGTTTCACAAATCACATCATTTGTCGACTTACTTCTGGTTCAGCAAATACAAGCCGCTAATCGGGCCGTCGTCCTCCTCGAAGGGACTATTGATGACCACAAATTCACTGGACAGCATGTTGAGCAGCACCGTCTGGTTGTTGTTGGAGTAGGCAGCTGCCCACTTGTTGTCCGGGCTGAGCACCAGCTGTTGCATAATGCCCTCAATGCCGGGATTGACATCCCGCGTTAAATCCGAAGTGGACAAATCAAAGGTGATGAAGTGCGTGGAAATGGAGACCATGTAACGCATATCACTGGTCAGACAGAAGGCGAATACGGCAAACTGATGACCCTCCAGAGAGTACTGCAACAAAGGACTCAAATAAGGGACATTCATCGGTAGGAAAGTCATTTCTAGCCCACCTTTAGTGGTCCGCCAGGAGTGTGCAGGCAATGATTAACCGGAATTAGAGCACAGTCCTTGGGTCCGCTTCGGTCACAGGCGCGCAGCAACATCTTGATGTTCGGATTGCCGCCGATCTCGGGCAGCAAGCGTCCAATGAGCTGCGGTGCCAGCATATTGGGATATATGGCCAAGATGGCTCCGCCCAAACGCAAAGCGTCCGCGACCAGCATCAGCTCACGCCTGGACTCCTTGTCCTCGGTGTTGGTGGAGGCATCCTCGAAGTCAGCCAGCACCGCTTGCAGTGGACAGCTCGAGAGCTTGGCATGCAGCCACTCATAGTTAAAGAGCACATGCTCGAACAGATCCTTGAAGCGACGCGAGCGCACAAAATGGAAAGGCAGCTCACCAAACTGGAAGCACATGATCAGACTCAGAATTGGATTATGAACTACATAGGTATATAGGTTCAATCTACCTTGCGCAAATTGTAGCGCTTGGATAAGCCATCCTTGCTGGTGAAGACCAGCGGCTGTATGGGCACCTTACGATCTGCGGATCCCTCCTTGTCAGCCAGCCCGAAGCGATGCCTTTGTATCTCCGTGAACTTAAACGGCTTGGGTATGCCGCCGCCCCAGATACCCAAGTAATAATCTGCAATCATGGAATGAAAATATATGGCCATGTTCATGTTCTTAAAGTAGCGCTCCTTGGCTGTGTCCTTGAATTGTCTGTGGTACCTGTGGAGCGATATAATGTGGTTTGTTAAGTGCATGTTAAACAATAAAGAATTTAATTTATATTTTGTAATTAAGGAAAGATTAGGAAGATTGTTTAAATAGTACCAGTTCATGACATTGACGCCGTCCGCTTCGCGTTCACTCAAATAGTTTGGCAAATCGTTTCTGATGCGCGTCCACAGCAGGGGGGGAATGCGACGCACTGGCGGCATATGGTACTGATAGACATCATCTAGGACCTTGTCATCTAGCGAGATCAGATCCTCGAGCTCGCTCTCGGAGAGGCCCGACTTGGAGGCCGTTATGTAGGCGAGCGCGTGAAAGACCAAGATGCGACCGTGCTGCTTCTCCACGCGCTCGAAGAGCAGCATGATGGAGTCCATCACCGAGTTGGCCAGATGGGTCTCCTGCGGACGCGTGTAACTGCGCCATCGACATATCTCGGCAAACACCAGTTTCACAAATATGGGCAGCGAGCATTTGCTGATCGCATTGGCCACCAGACGCCACTGGTAGTTGTTGAGATCGCGACACGCTGTCTTCATCCACATTTTGATCACGTTCATGGCCAGCTCCTCACCCAGCGCAGTCACCTCAATGAAGTTCTCCTCCACGTCAATCATCTTGCACAGCACATGGTACTCATGCGAAACCGCCGGATTAGCCGGTTCATTCGCACACGAAATGATGATCTGTAAGCAAATCCCGATCGCATTTATTCTTTGTAGGGCGTGGCAGATAGGGTAAAAGTATATGATACTTCAGTTGTGCCTCATGCAGAACGGCATTCAGAAGTCGTTTTGGGTGAGGGTGCCAAAAGTAGGTTTCAGCGTGTTCATTGTTCTTGCTAGTGATATTGTTTAGCACGCACATGTCAAGCAATTGGAAAAACTTACACCAATTTGGTAGTAGAGATTGATATATATATATATATTATGTACATTTGATACCTGATATGGGCAGCATGCAATTTCGGGTTAACTTAAAATGGAAATAAATTTAATGATAATCTTTTTTTTATGTATACTCATGCAGTGCTTAGTAAGGAGCTCCTTACTATAGAGAAGGAGAGAGAAAAGAGCTGAATTCAAGTATTTTTTGAGTCTATTCCATATAGTACATATTTCGAATTTCAAGAGAATGTCTGTGCAAATATATTCAAGGTGAGTTCTGACATGCAAAAGTTCTTCAAAGGTACACAGTGAGAAATATTGGACCAAATTTATAAATAGCTTGTACTTTATGTAATAAATAAATTTACAGATAGAATTAATTAAATTGGTAGTTTAAAGTAAGTAAAGTAAATAAAAATATAGTCCAACATTTGCAAACGTGTACATATTGTGATAGTTATTGATAAGAGTTTGTATATACAAGGGCACATGCATTATTTGGTATATAGTTGGAAACATGTTGAGCTCGGAGAGCAACGGTAAATCCAGCGATTTGACCTCGCACTCACCTTGCAGTGGACTGGCAAACGTGTCGGTATCCAGGATACCTTATTAGAATCTTGAGTGCCCGTCAATTGATCGACAGAATCTAAGTATAGGGTCAGCGGTTGAGTGGGGCTAGCATAAGTTAATAATTGCTTAAAATGTGCTGTTAGGGGTACAAGATCATCTGGTATATTCTCAAAGGGTAGCATATAGTTGTACGATATCTGCATAGTTGATTAGTCAATAGTTGTTGGGTAGATGGATAAGAGTATATGGATAAGTCATATAATTGTAAGTAATAGATGGATATCACCTGCTGGCATATTGATATTAGGGTGGCCGTCAAGGCGCTCGAGTCGGGTGTTGTGCCTAGGAAGCGTATAATATTGATGGGTCGCTTGTCGGCAAACCATTCGCTGGCTACCAGCGACGCGCTCTTGGCCAGCAAGGAAGTCTTGCCACAGCCTCCGTCGCCAAAAAGGACAAGTGGCTTATCTGAATCCCCCAGCATGTAGCGCTTGATACGCTCGCAACTTTCTTCGCGGCCGTAAAAGATTTTCACCGAATTGTTGCAAGCGTGCAAATGCTGAAGGATCTCAGTTACTATCTGCCCCTGTGCACTGGAGTCTTCTTTGCGCATGGCCCTGTCCACCAGCTTAACCACGTTCTTATAGAAGTGCGATATGAAATGATTCAAATACTCCTCGTGCGTCTCAATGTCCAGGCCCTCGCGACCTATCCACTCCACGGTGTATCTGTGAATACGAAAATAAATTAAGCTCTGATCGTATATTAAAAATAATTATTATATATTATATCATTTAGTTCTGTAGTCGTAACTGCAGCTTCCTAAATTATTTATTTACTTACTTTTGTGCATTGCTCGACTCGATCTTGGCGGGCAGGCGCGTATCCCTTAAATCACCCAGTAATTTAGCAGACTCCGTGTCCAGGCTGCGATTGATAATGTCCACGAAAAGCGAGGCCTTCTTTAAGTTTTGCAAATTGATATTGTTTATATAGCGGACATAGGCGAGACAATGGTTCTTGGTGTTCTTCACATTCAGAACGCCGTTGATCACCTCACGTTCCGTTACTGAATTAAAAGGGAAGGGACACTTTTCATTTGACCATTCCTATTTATTTAAGTGGCCACTTACCCGACATGAAATAGTTGTGCACATCGTCCTTTGACATTTTGTTGCTGGCGCCCAACGAGGCGGCCGCCTTCCGCAGCAGCTTTTGCATCTTGTTGAGCGTATCCCACCAGACAGCCTGATCTTCCGCCTGCAGCTTGGGCACACGCTGTGAAGGAGGTGGGTGTATTATAGGACCTTGTCACCGTTCTCGCAATTTACCTTATTGTTGAAGTTAATCAATATTGAAGAAATTGGCTGCAGCACTGAAATGGGCGGCACGGCGTTGCTGTCCTTTTTGTACCACAGATCGAGCAGAGCACGATCCACGCCCATGGACGTCAGCTCCTCGCAAATCAGCTGCAGCTCCGAGGACACAATGTATGTGGGTATGGGTCGATAGCCGTACTTTTGGCCCAGGAAGACAATGAAATTGGGTCCCATCGAAAGGCGCTGGCAATTTTTAATCTCACGCATGCAAAGCTCTGTGGTCATGTGATCGTCCGTGGCCTCGTCTCGCACTCCCCAACGCATGTCAACCACCTGAAACTCGAGACCATGTTTCTCGCGACAATAATCCTTGATTCTGGGATAGCACTTGGCCATCAGAGTGTTTCGCTCCATCGTAGTATCTAATTGGCAATGGGAAGACAACACGCGATTACATAAGAGCTCACACATGACGAAGAACTTAACACACCCGTAAACGTGGAGCTGGTAAAAATTCGCACGATTTTCGAACTAACCGGCGGCAGGGACTCCAAGGAGCCCAAGAATATTGAGTCTATAGTGCGGTCATCCATGATTTGGGCTTCACTTGACCAATCGGCTGGCAGCTATGCTTCTTCCGTTGAGGTTGAAATCCAATATATGTCTGAGCCAAACAGAGACCCAGAAAGTCGCTTTAAGTTCACATTATATTACTCGCTGGTGTTTGATCGATACTACGGATTGCGGATATGTGGCGCATTTGACAGTCGCCTAGTTGACGGGTTGTTTTGAGTTCAGCCCAAACTGACACGCCAGCCAGTTCCTTACCTCCTTGCCACGTAGCCACGGGCAACACCTGTTGAGCCCCGGTGCTGGCATTGTTTTGATCGGAAAGCCGTTCCGATTTGTTGCTATTATATTCTCGTTATTAGGCAGTCGTATCTGCAGCCGGCAGCTGCCTTCATTCTGATTGATGTTAGCCGCAGTTTTTTTGACGTACTACAACAAGTGTTTCAAGTGCTCCCAAGTCTTTTGAGCCGTGACGTCGACAATTGCGTGCTTGGCTTACATTCCCAGGCGTTGGCTTGTTGCGACTTTCAAAGTCGTTGGCGGTTGCCACTTATTGGGCCCTCGGTTGCGGGTGCGACTTTTCTAGCCCCCCCCTCTTTCGTTTTCCCACCCCAGCTCAGTAGGCAGTAGGGCACGGGCATGTCTTCGTATTTCTTCAAGTCTTCAATCATTGACCTCGACCTAGAGGCGTGCGTGTTTGTGGGAATAAATCAATGGATGGTGCAAGTGGTTCAATTAGGCCATATTTAGAGGCCCAATGTGTGCATTTTATAGTACCGACATTTGACGAACGCAATCTGATTTTAGGGGCGAAGCAATTGCAATTGGAATCGAGTGCCTGGCACGAATGATCAGATTACAAACAAAGACCAACGCTTTTTATAAAAACTTTAGTTTGACTTAAGCTCAACGCAAAATATACTATGGACGTTGAAATTGAAAGCCGGTAACAGATGTTCAGATCAAGTTTTACATTTGTTCTTAACTAAATACATAAATTTCGACAAATAAGAGTTAAGACCTTTAATTTTCCCACATGAGAATTTCATTTTCCATACCATTTAAATACAACTTTTGGGTTTTATAACAATATATTTATTTATCGTTCTTTTTTTATTCTTTATTAATAAGTTTTTATTTGGAGTTTTCAGTTAATTTACGTTTTGCAAAATTTGTGTATACCAATATATATTGTATATTCTTGATTCTTTATGAGTTATGTGAAAAATGTTGCTAGTGTCGGTTATTTTTTGTTTTTTGGATATTGGATGTACTTATTGTGGGAGTTGTATGTAAAATATTTGTCATAGACTTGTTGATATATATGTTTATATAAATATTGAATTTAGTTTAGTAAAACGTTAATTAGGTTGCATATTATGCATACTTGTCTATGATTTTGAAACGCGTTTAACTAATTTCATTTAAGTTGGCTATAGGAAAATGGATTGATTATATACTATAGGTGTTTATATCAAACGTTAGTGTTTCTTTTTCGAGAAGGACAAAACATGTTAATCACTTTTGAGTGTTGTTCATAGGGACTGTCGCGCAAATTAAATTAACTACGGTTCCATTTGAATGGAGACTGCATTACATTACGCATACGATTCGTGTTTATTTTAATTAAATATATTTATATATATGTAGCTATATTTCGATAATAAATAGTTAAACATATTGAACTAAACAGTAATCAAATAATAATAAAAAAACAAAACTAATTAATAATTACAGAGAAGAAGAAAAACGCGTACAACTGCAGCCCCATGGGAACAGAACTGTTTCTAGGGTATTTAGCCAGCGGTTTGAGGTCCATTTTGCAGGATCTTATTTGTGGTTGTTGTTGTTGGTGCTGCTGCTGTTACTGCGAGCGTTGTTGTTGCTGTTGTTGTTTTCTTTGCAGATTTAGTGTCCGGCTGAGGGTCCGGTATGGCTTTAGCCGCCAGTGCCAGCTTATGTATGTGTGGCGACGATGGCGACGTCACTGTTACTCTATAATAAGAAAAAGCTAATGGTTTACACGCACACGCACACACATACGCACGCACACCAGAGATAGAGAGAGAGAGAGGCGGAGGCGGAGGCGGAGGCGAGGTTGCATTTTGGATGGGCGTTTTGGAGGGCGGGATGAGTTTTGGCATATGTGTTATATGCATGAATATTTACAAAGCATTTTCGTTTGGTTTGTTTGTTTGATTTTTATGAGTTTGTTTTGTTTCAATTGGCGTTGTGTTGAGTTGTTTTGTTGGCGGGAGGCAGCGGCATTTGATTTGTTGTTTTTGGGTCAGTTTTGGATGTGGTTGGCATGGTTTGTAGTTTGTAGTTTGCATGTATGAAGTAATTATGTTAATTAGATAAGCCGGCAAATAGCAACAGACCTTAAAAGCTAACTAGCTAACTAGTGATAGTTATACATATGCATAAGTATTATCGAGCTAAAGCGACTACGGTGCTTAGTGCTTGTGCTGCCTGCTGTTTGAGTTGACTTCGTTATCAGCGTACCTAGGGCTGTTGTCGTCCTTTTCGCACACCAGAGTTCGTGTGGTGCTGGGCGCAATGGTCGGCCCGTTTATTGACAGCTGAGAGCTGCGCTTCACATGCACGGGCCGCAAACGATCCTCCAAATCGCTGATGGAGCCCACCGAGCTAACGCTCTCCTCGCTGCAAGCGTAGAGTTGAGTTTAAAACTGCCTTTTTATTTAATACTCAGTGCTTCTTACCTCTCGCTTAGCTCCTCCTCGCCCTCTTCTTCCATGGCCTGCTGCAGATCCGCAATGCGTTGCAGCGCCAGGCGCAGATCGTTCTTTAGGGCCGTGCCCTCGGACTCCATGACTTCCATTTTCTTTTCCAGATCCTTGCGACGCGTCAGCGACTCCTGTTCGCGACTGGACAGCGAATGGAATTCCTCGCGCATGTCGCGCAGACTCTTTTGCGACTTTTTGAGCACATCCTGCGACTGCATTTCGCGCAGCTTCGATTGGGTTACTTCGTTCTGCAGCTTTTCCAGCGACTCCTTGTGCCGGCTAACCTGCACCTCGAGGCGAGCTCGTGTCGCCTGCTCCAGTTCCAGGCGCGACTCCAGCTCCTTGGTGCGCATTTCCAATCTGTACGCACACAAATTTAAATTTACATTATAAGCACTTACATTTATTTGTATTACTTACCGCTTAGACATGACCGCCATGGTGGGATCGCCCAGGTTCTCCACATTGTCGAGCCTGTGCTGCAGATCGGCCACCTGCTCTTTGAGATTGTTGCGCTCCGCCTCGACTTCGGTGAGTTTAAACTCGGCCTCAGACACGTTGATCTGCTCCGCATTTAGCTGCTTGACCGTGGCACTGTATTTCTTCATGAGCTCGCTCAGCTCCTCCTCGTTCTCCTCGATGAGTGACTGCAGCTCGGCGCGATCGCGATGCGCGGTGTTCGCTCGCTCCTCGGCATCGTTGCGCGCCCTATGCGACTCCTCGAACATGGCCTGCACTTCGACCAGCTCACCCTCGGCCGTCTGTCGCGCCTTCATGGCCAGTGTGCGTGCGGATTCAGCATCCTCCAGCTGATTGCGCAGCTGTCGGATGAGTGTCTTGCCGGGCGTGTCCGCCTTGAGTCGCTCCAGCTGCGTTTGCGCATCCTTGAGCAGCGCCTTGTACTTGCGCAAGTCGCGTCGCAGCTTTTGGTTCAGCGCCTCCTCGGCATCACGATCCACACGATCGCGATCCTCCATGGAGGAGAGGCGTCGCTCCAGCTCGTGCTTTTCGCGCAGCAGCAGCGTGCGCTCCTCGTGCTCCGTTTCCAGCTGGCATTCGAGTGCCTTGATCTTCTTGTAGCCATTGCCTCGCACCTCCTCCAGCTCCTCGTCGCGCTGCTGCGATTCGCGACGCGCTTCCTTGCGCATTGTCTCCAGTGACATCTCCAGCCGCAGCTTGGCCTGCTCCAGCAGCTGTATTTGGCCCGCCATCTCGTCCAGCTCCTCCTCCTGTTCCTTGGCACGCCTTTCCGTCTCGTTCTTGGAGCGTCGCAGCTGCGCAAATTCCTCCTCGGTGCTGCCGCCAAAGGTCATCTCCTCCAGTTCGCGCTGCAGCGACGCCAGCTTCTCCTCTTTCAGCTCCAGATCCAGACGTGTGTCCTGCACGAAAGAAATATTTACATACATGGATTATAAAAGGCCCTGCAACAGTTGAGACAACAGTTGCCCCAGTTCCCGGTTCGCTCCGCACGTACTTGAATCAGCCGCGTTGCACATGTGGCGCTGAGACTCATGGCTGTACTTGGTACTTGGCGTGAGTGTCTAAATAATTTCACAAGCGCATATGGAAATGGATGTGGAAATGGAAATGATTCTGAAAGCGGGTCAGAGTTCTTTCTTTGTCACGCGGCGCGCGTCGAAATTTCTACTTATTATGATTATTATTGTTGCTTTTAATTTCTGTTTTCGTGGAACTGGCCGTTTATTGAGGATGTGCGTTTGTCTGTATCGCTACTCCAGTTATCGCGCGTCGACTTCCATGCAGCCACTGGCTCGGCACACTCATCGCCTCATCGCCAGCGATCGCTGAAGAAAGCCACAAAGCGGAGAGGCAGAAACGTGTGACCAAACAAGCGCACAGAACGCACTGCGCTAACTGCCTCAGTACAGGCCGATAAAAACATGAGAGCCCAAAAACAACCAAGAGTTCTCTACTCGACCATGCCCGACTACCAGATGCCCTCTACTCAGCAGTCTACATACACACACTATCAAAAAATATTATCATTAAGTAAGTTTATTTATTTAATCTTGGGATTGCATATATCATTTAATTGTGTGAATGCGAAAAATCAATTAACACTTTGCCAGTCACATGCAAGCACAAGCTCTTTATACCCTGCTTTAAATACTTTTCAATGAGTAGGGGGACATAAAAAGAGGCACAGAAAAACAACTCAACTGAGCGCAGCTGAGGGAAAACCTTCTTAGACAAGAGCGGAGCGTGTGGAGCATGTCGCATGCATATGGTGTGGGCAGGTAGTTGAAAATTGCCATTGTATGCACGTAGTCCCCAGTGAGGCAGGCACTCAGCCAGACAGCCAGACAGTCACTCAGTCAGTTAGTCAGTTGGTCGGGCGTGGGTAAACAAGCCGAACGAGTTTTCGTTAAGAGGCAGGTCTGCCAGATACTGTGTATATCTGTGTATCTGCCGCAAAATGTTGAATGTGCCACTGCCACTGAAACTGGCACTGCCACTTGTTGTTGCCAGAGCTGATTATAAAACCGATTTGTTTGCGTTTACTTTCTGTCCTGCTCTTGCATACCAAATGTTTCCTACTTTTTTGTTTAGCCTTTTTTGGCTTCTTTCTTTAGCTACACGCTTGCTTAGCGCTCAGAGACATTCCCAAATGTTTAGCAACATGTGCTGCAACATTTATGTTGCGAACGCAACTAGCGATGACAGCGTGAAAGTGAAAACGATCAGGCAACAAATTTTTATATGTGACAAAACTTCTGATTCACATTGAATGAATTTTAAACATTTTAAATTGGGGAATGTTTCTAAATTGTCTAAATTGCTGCTCAATTAACAAAGTGTTTTACTGGAAAAAGAACCAGCTAAAAATAACTTTAATAAGTATAACATGACTAATTAAATTAATTGCTCAGCAAATGCAATTTATGTGCTTAAATTTTTGATTCATCGCCGCCTTATCTTGCTGTCTATATTTTTATGTTATCTATTTGTTAGTTTATTATCAATTGCGTTTGACTCACCGCCAGCGTTTGTTCGAGCGTAAATTTCTCGGCTTGAAGCACGTCTTTCTCACGGCCGAAGCGTTCCTTGGCCTGGCGCTCCTGGCGCGATGCATCCTGCAGGGACTGGCACTCGGCATCGAATTTGCGCTGCTTCTTCTCCAGCAAATTGTTGCGTGCATTTTGCTCCTCGAGCAGCATGCGCAAGTCGTTCATCTCGTTGGTCATCTTTTGAGCCTTGCGTTTCCATTGGCCCACAACCTGACGTTGTTCCTCAACTTCTTCGTAGGCATCGGATAGCTGTAAGCGTGATGGAAAATCTTACATAACGTTTCTCGGTATTTGCTGTAGACAACGCACCTTCTTCTCCAATTGCTTCTTGAGCCCGACCAGCTGTTCCAGATCGTGCTCGTGCTGTGTCTGCAGTCGCCGCTTGGTGAACTCCAGTTCCCTGGCCACGCGCTCGTATTTCAGCTTGTAAACACCTCCACTGCCCTCTTCGTGCTCGGCGTCCTCATCCTCGGAGATGCCGTTTAAATCGGATTTGGCGCATATCAGTTCCATTTCCAGCTTCTCGCTCATCTCCTGTAGGTTCTTCACCTTGGTCTGATGTTCGCCCAGCTCCTTTTCCAGTTTCAGCCGTTCCCCGGTCTCCGCTTCAAGTCGCTCGGTGGCAATGTGCGCCGTGGAGCGCTCCTCCGCTAGATCCACGGTCAGCTCGGATAACTGCGAAATGGTGATTAATGGAGAAAAGTCAATCATCGGGCATTACAATGTGCGAAATCTGACAGACGTGGCAAAAAATTCTTAAAATTCAGCAAGAATTTGCCTGAAAAATCTTTGTTTTACGTGTTTCATATTGATCTCATTTCGTTGGCATATTTATAAACAGTTGAAATATATACTTATTTATCCTATCGGCATGCTAAGTTTAGCAATTGGGGCGTTGCGCAAACGACCTTAACCCAAAAGTTGCAATGAGAACAACTTTAAAGTTCTTAAAGCCCATAAACAATATATTAATATATAGCAAACAATAATATGTTGGAAAACTTATTTATCCGATAGAATACAGTTAAAGATTCTAAAAATAGAAAAAAACATTCTATCAAAGCACATTCTTTGATGCAGCAAAAATTTTAAATTTCCAATTGCAATATTATTATTATTGTCATGGATTTAATAATAGTACACAAATTTTTTCAAAATGTGTTTTGCTTAAACAAATTTTCAAATATATATATTGAAATATTTGATAATAATAATATATATAAATATATTTTTTACATATATCGAATGAAAAATATATATGTATATTTGACAAATATATAATATATAGAGTGTATATTTCCACGACAAAACAATTTTGCTTGTTTTAACGTATTCTTTAAAGTGTGTATAATATGTACAATGCAAACCTTTGAATTAAAATATAAATTTAAAATTAAGAGTAGTGCAGTTAATTATTAGTTATGACTACTTTATGCCCAACCAATTATTACTGCTATACAAAAGTATAAAAAAATATTTTTTTCCATTTCATTTTTAAAACAAAAAAAAAAGAAATATTCGTAAACTCATTTCATAGTCGCTTAAGTACCAATAAAATTTAATTCAATCATCTTGGAGGGGTTAAACCATAAACAAGAAGTGTATCTATGGAATATTCCCCCGTCAAGTCCTACAGTACTCAAAGAATTCAGACAGCGTGATTCACGCATTATTTGTTGTGATCCAAAAATAGATCGATCTGAGTATCTGAAGTGAACCGCTAACTTTAGCAACATCTCGACGTCGACGCCGGAGGATGCCGCTGCCAATGTCAGCGGCGGCGTCGCTGTTGCTGCATGGAATTGGAATTGGAATTGGAATTTGTCGACCATATGTTTGCTGAAGAATCATTTAAATTTATGTGCTTAAGGCAGACAAGACAGGGGCAGATCAAAGCCATCAGACGAAATGATGTCAACTGCCCACACCAAAGAGCATTAAATTAGACAAGCTCAAGGTTAGCAAGCAGCAGCAACTACCTCATCCAACTCATTGTCATCCTCCTCACGTATGGTGCGATCGTCGTCATCATCCGCATGCGGCGGATTGGACGCCGTGGTGGCCACCGATGATTCCCTAGCCAGCGAATTGCCACGCGACGTTGGCGTGTGCGGCAGCTGTTTGGACAACTGAAACGCCTTGGTCAAAATGTTCTGGGCGGAACGGGTGCGTCCCACCGAGCCGCACCGTTCCATGCTGTTGCGTTCGCGCTGTCGCTCGATCAGCGAGATGGTATCGTAATCATCGTAATACGCCGAGCTGCCGCTGGGCGTGCTGCAGCGACTGTTGACACCGTTGGTGCCGCCCACGCTGGCAGCGCTGCTGCCGTGGCTGCCATTGTTGTTGTTGTGGCGTCGCGTGCGGCGTCCCATTGCTGTCCACTCCTCCTGCACGTGATCGGTGCGCTTGAGAAAGTTTTGTATCTTCTCGCTGAGGTAGGCTGACGAAGTGCGCGGATCCTCGAACGAGGGCGTCGGACGCAGCGTCTGATGCACCGGCTGACGCTGGCAGCCCAGCACAAACGACAGATTCGCATCGAACACCACCGGCGAACTCTCCAGCTGACGCATCTCGTACGGATCCAGACCGCTGCCTCGGGTATAACTCTGCGGAAACACGCGACGCGGCGGCGTCTCCAGGCGCGAGGTGCGCGACACGCTCGACTGGGTGGAACAGCGCGAGGATATCGAGTACGCTGGACTGGGCGAACGTGTCAGCAGGCGCAGTCGATCCATGGCAGCATCCGAAGCAGCAGCAGAAGCAGTAGCAGATGCTGCTTGGCCTGTCGAAATTGGCAGTTTCAGCGAGATCTCGTAGTGGCTTTCAGCGTCCGCGCGTTGGCAATTACCCAATCCGGACGTGGAAAGCAACTGCGAGTTGCTGCTGCTGCTGCTGCTGCTAATG
Source organism: Drosophila lacertosa (assembly GCA_004143845.1). Classification (NCBI taxonomy): domain Eukaryota; kingdom Metazoa; phylum Arthropoda; class Insecta; order Diptera; family Drosophilidae; genus Drosophila; species Drosophila lacertosa. The sequence goes on along the minus strand of SCDZ01000018.1, from coordinate 141,938 downwards.
TGGTTTATGTTGCGTGTCGTGTAGTTGTTGCTGCTGTGTTGTGTGTTGCGTGTTGTTGTTGTTGTGGAAGTGTTAATGTGTCCATTGGTCAGCACCGGACTCTGTTCACGCTGTTTGGGCAACAGACGCAGCTGTTTGCGTGCCTGGCTGCTGGGCGGCTTCGGCGGCTTGAGGGTGCCCAGCGAGGAGCCACTGCCGCTGCCGCTGCTGTTGTTATTGTTTCTCGTTATACCGTTCATGGCGGCCAAGACGCGTGCCATAAACGTGGCCTTATCCTGTTCTGGGTCACAATCTAGTTCATCTTTGGCTGCCGGGGGCGCTGCAATGTCAGCACTGTCAGCAAGGACTGCATTGTCAGCAGGCGCCAGCGGTGCCATTGGGGATAAGAAGGTAGGTAGGGGCTAGCTTGCAGGCGAGGGGCGTGTTAATTCAGGGGCTAGTAAGAAGACAATTGGGTTAGTGGGCTTTTTTAGGCGAGTTTTCGTTTTGGTTGTTTAAAATATATTTTGTTAATTTCGTTTTGAGTTCGTTTTAAAATCGTTTTGTGTAGATTTTGTGTTTGGTTCGTTGTAGAGACGGGGGGGAATATGGTTTTACATGCTGTCAAAAACTCGAGATCGCTTGCTTGCTTGCTGGCAAAAAATTTAAATTTATCGCGAAAATGCTATTTATTTTGGCTTAAGCATCAAATTGCCAATATGCTGTCGCGAGCTCTAGCGTTTAATTTTCTTTTGTAGCGTTTTTATTTTGTTTTTGGCACCGTTTTTTGTTCAATCGCACACACGCACACGCAAACGTATCGGATTCGAATTCGGATTCAGATTCAGATTCAGATTCGGATACGGATCTCGCGGCACGGCACGGTCTTTGGGCGCCTCCGGCGTTCGCGTCGCGACGTTTGCTCAGCAACTAAGTGAATCTCTTTTGGGCACGGCGGCCACTTGCGATGCGTGACCAGAAAAGCTCGCCGGGCGCAGTTGCTTTTTTGGCAAACATCTCAGGAGAGATGGCGAGAGCGACAGAGAGGGCAAAAGAGAGCATTTGGTTAAAAGAATTGCAACATGGTCAGCCTCGATATTGACATAATCTCGTCTAAATGTGCAGATGTTTGTAATAAACGGAGACAACTGTTGATTTGCTCGACGTTTATATAAATGAATGACCAGCATGTGAAACGAAGTTGCAACACAATCCGCAGCGCAATAAAGTATTATTAATGATCTTTTAGAGCATTTAAAAATACATACAACTCGCTATTCTTAAGTGCACAGCTACACCATTTAACATACACATACACATATACATATACATATCTGTGTTTGAGCATGCGAGTTTCTACATAAATATATGTATATGTATACCCAGTCAGTGTTCAATGGACTCACGCATTGCCCAGAAGCTATTTATATTTTACAATAAACCAAACAAGAGGCGGAAATATCGCCAGATCGCAGCCTTAACTCAATTGTATCTATCACAAAATGCACTCATTGCGAAAATGCTATTGGCCAAATACTTTCCAAACGAAGTTTTCAATGGCATTAAGTTATACAAACTCTATTCCTTCTTTTATAAAATAAGCTGAGACAAATATTGAAAAAACAAAACTGCTGTTCAATTTTCAAAAAGTTAAAAATACTTAAAATATCGCTTTTTCTTTATTATTTAAAAGAAGTCACAATATATTTATGCAATGTTGATTGATTGCTTAAAGTTATCTTTCTATTGCTCAAATAGTGCGTCATACTGTATTTTGTTGACAGACTGCCATTTATTATTTGGATACATTTAGTACATAAATAAAAGCGATGAATGATATACGTCACATCCATAAGCAACAGAAATGTGTTTAAATTGGCACAAAAAATTTACCAGCTTGTTATAACTCTTTAGTTTGAATAATAAGTTATTTTCAAGGAAATTTTATGTTTGATTTCTGTTAGAATAGTTGTCAATTTAAAAACATTTAGTTTAAGCCCTTACACTTTTCTGATGATTTATCATAAAATCAGATCAAATAACATCTAAAAGTTTTCTTTACACTCGTTCCACTGTGCAGCAAACGAATATCAGCATTTATATTCACATCGTTCATAAAGCATCATTCTGCAAAATCATTGCAGCGTTTGTCTGCCCAGATCGTGGCGCCCCAGATAAATAAACGTGGGCCGCAGCAGCAGCCACATGTCATGTCAACTGTGGCTGTGCAATTTTAATTAGAAGCTAACGCAATGCGAAAACTTGACTTGTCTGTGTGATGGGTGGAAATGCGCTTACCTTGGCTTCCAATTTCTGATTCTCGTTCTTCACCTCGCTGCGATCGAACTCTATCTTCTCCAGCTTGGCGCGCAGCATGAGCAGCTCTTCGTTGGCGATCTTCAGCTGCTCCTCGGTGCGGTGAACGTTGAGCAGCGGCGTCACTCGGACCAGCAGACGCCACCAGGGCCAATCTCGCACAGCCAAAAAGGCCTTCACATTGCGCTGAATGCAACGCACAGCCAGTTCCTACAAATACCCAGAATTTAGCCATAATTCTGGATGGTAACTCCCACTCTGGCGAAGACTCACCTGGACGCGTCGTTGCGACATCTTTTTGCGTGCCAAATAGCCGCGACAAAACGCCTGCAGCTGAATAATCCGATCCGCCAGGAGGACATCGCGCTTGGCCTCCAGCTCATTGAGCACTCCGGAGCGGAAGAGTATCTGCAAGTTGGTACACATAATAGTAAGAGTATGAAGTATTACAATATTCATTTTGATTTGAAATAAAGTTGTTGTACTGTCTCAAAAGGAATATATTCTGCAGATCTACTTAAATTTATATATACTTAATTATCAAACATCAACGATGATAGCAATGAATAAAATAAACAATATTTATCTGCATTTATGTTTAGACTTATTTAAAACATTATTTACCTAACACGCGAAATTAATTGAATTAACATTTAAAGAAAAATATATCTTTTTACTATGTCAACTTCTCCCAAAATTATCAATACGTAACCCTTGTATTATATTATTATATTTTCAATTGTGCAACAGTCTAAAAGTAGACTCTATTATCCAAGTACTTAGTAGCTATAAACTGAAATTGAATAGTGTCCAAATTTGATTTTAGCCATATGCATATATAAATAAAATATTCTCATTTTAACAATTCGAGCCACTTTTAACATTGACATAAGCAGCTGACAAGTCTGCTGAACGTGATATTAATACGAAATGTAAGAGATTATTTTGGCATTAGATAAAATAACAAATACTTGTTTTTTTTTTCATTCTGGCAGCTGCAAGTTTCTGTTCACAGATTAATAAATAGTATTTAAGTGCACAGAAGAGCAAAACTTGCAGTTTTATTTTCAAAAGATTTTTGCTGACTTCCATTATAAATAGCGTTAAGTTCCCAGCCCTAACAAAAGCTGTTAAATAGCCCACTTCGTGTGTGAACTTTGAGTGCAGCTGCGATTTCGATCAGTAAACAAAAGCAAGCAACGAAATGTAATCAATTCAAGGAAACCGAAGGTCAAGGTGGCTGACACAGCAGCACGAGAGGAGAGCAAAATAATTTGCACACCTGTGCAGACAGCTGGAAAAAAAGCAACAACAAAAAAAAAACAAATCTGCAACACGAAATAGAAAATGGTAAATAAACAAAAGCGTCAATTCCATTAGGGCGACCGCACTCTCTATAAACAAATGCAAGCGAGTCACAAACGTGAATCGCCATTAAGACTACAAATTAGTTAGCTGGAATATTTGTGGATTTGGATTGGACGCACCTTGCCGAGGTGTGTCAACTATGTGTGTGAGAGTGTGTTTCTCTGTGTGTGTGTGTGTGTCGCTGAATTTGCGACGTTTTTCGAGAAACTATTTTAAAATTTTTTTTAATTATGCAGCGCACGTAGATCAAAAATGAAAGTAAACCAATGTGAAATTGCGACTAACCGGGAAAATGGGTGTGTGTGTGTGTGTGTTTGTATGTGTGTGTGTGGTTTTTACGAATGTGGTGAGGCGGAACAGGGCAACCAGTTAACTACAACAGAATATAAGCCAGAAGGTAGCCAAAACCAGGTGTTAAAGTTGCGTATAGAATAGAAGATAAGCGGCAAAAAAGGTTTTCTTTTTATGGTAAACAATATTTATTGCAGTTAATATTTAAGAAATAGTTGTAACTAATAGATAAAGCCAGAGTTAAGATATGGTAGGGCCATTTGCCTGGGGACTCGCTGGCTAGTGCAGCCGCATAGTTACCTCTTTCATATAGGTGGGGTATATCTCCACCTGTGTTTGTATGCACCGCACCGCCTGCACCTGGGCCACTTTCGTTGTCATCGTCGTCGTTGACGTCGACGTCGATGTTGCTATCAAATGGCTGTCGTTTTGGCATTTCGATTTGGCCTCAAATTTCTGCAAGAGCTGCGCAATTTTGTTGGGCTTGCAGCAGCTTTTGGCCGGTTCCGTTTCGGCCTCGCCCTCGCCTTCAGACTCGCAGAGACTGCCCGTTGAATTGCTGGTGGAGTTGGATGCCGATGACAGCACCGTGTTGCTTATGTGGCCCGAGTCGTCCGAGTCCGAGTTTGAGTTATGTTCAACATTTTTAATGGGCTTCTGCGACTGCGACTGTGGCGGAGGCTGTTGCACCACTTTGACCAGCAGCTCGTGATTTTTGTCAGAGGTCTCGCCCAGCTTGGGCGGTATTATCTTGCACGATTCTAGCTTGGGCTTGCCCACTTTCTCCTCGTTGGCATAGTGCAGCTTTTGCAGCTGCTGTTTCTTCTTGTGCCGCAGCAGCTGTGTGTGCTCCTTACTCACACCACGACTGTTCCGTGGCTTGCCCGCATTCAAACTCTCCACCTGACGCAGCAGGTCATGACCCTTGGCCAGACACTTGACCAGCAGCTCATCGCTGTGCGCATTGGCTTTCAGCGTCGAATTGGCGCGTCTGGGCGGCTTATTCGCTAACTGGCGGCGTTCCAGCGTCGAGTTAGCGCGCTTGGGCGGCACAACAGAAACTGGTGTCAACTGTGGCTTGGCTGCTCTGCTGCTGCTGCTGTTGCAGCTGCGACTGCTCAGTGTCAGCATGGACCTGGTGCGTTGCTGCTTTCGTTGTTGCTGTTGTTGCTGCTGCTGTTGGGGTGGTGCCTGCTGTGCCTTGCCGGCGTTGGTCTTCTCGAGGCCGCGCAGACTGGAGTGCTTGGATATGGGTATGCGAGTGCCGCTCAGCTGGCTGATGTCGCACAGCGAATTGTAGCGTTGCTGCGCATTAGAGTTGCTGCGACGCAGCAGCATCGAGTTGGCCAACTCGGGCGTCTGATAGATCTGTCGCCGGCTGGAGCCCATGCTCAGCGTGCTGTGCGACTTGGACAGCATTTGACGATCGCTGAACTCCGCCGGCGGCGGCGGCAGCGGCAGCGGCAAAGTCTGCTCCAAGTGCACTGTTAGAGGCTGGAACTCTTCTAGCTCCTCCACTGGCGGATATTCCTGCAATATCTGATCGAAGCTTTGCAGCACCTCGTTCAGCTTGCTCTCGTCGTGCGCGACCTTTTCCAGCTCCGCAAAGATCTCATCCTCCAGCGATTGCTGTGTCAGATTCAGGCTCAAGCTCATCTGACTCTCCTCGTCGCTGTCCACGTAACTGCAAACGCTGCTGCTGCTCAACGTCAACAAGGGTTTGCTGCTGACAACAGTCGCACAGGGTGTTTCTTCCGCGGCCGCCGTCGCCTTAAGCGTATACTTGCCGCCCACGCAGCCGCCGCTGTCCACGAGACTGAGCGCGCTCATGGAACGCGTGTGCTTGCTGCCCTTGTAGTAGAGTTTACCGCTCAGCTTGGGCGTCAGATTGTCCTCAATTTTGTGGCGTATGTGCGAGAAGAACTTCTTGCCAGCGCCCAGGGCGTGGGTCTGCTTGTGGGGTGTGGCAGCTGTCGCTGGCGGTGTGCTGCGTGCCTGCGACAGCTTTGATTTGACCGTATGCTTGTACATGACAACTATAATTATTGTGGGCTATAGTGATGGCGATGATAATGATGATGATGATGATTGCGATGACGATGATGTAAATGGTGGCAACAAGTAAAAGTGCATATATGTTTTGTTGTTGCGAAATTTCCTTTCGATCGGCAGTCGGCGCTTGGCCAGTTGACCACCAGCACTGCCAACACTTTCACAGCTGCTGGGCGCTTGGCGCGTAATTCGTGTGTTGTTTTCTCTTTGAGCTCAACGGCGCAACTGAATTTCTTGCCGAGCCAGACCCAGACGCAGCCAAACAGCCAACAGTCCAAACGACCAACAGCGGCAGCGACAGCGGCATAAACAGTCAGCCAAGTGCGCTGTGCATTCGAAAGTGGCTTATCAACAAACAGAGCTGTGGACATGGTCGCGGCTTACCGTAATTGGCGGCGGTCATGGTTAACCATGCAGCGAAAGGGGGCCGAGGGGAGGGCGGGCTCAGACATCAGTGCTGCATATGCAACGTGTTGCAGCTGCTGGTTCGATGCTAATTACCAACACCAACAAATCAGTTTTCAGTCGTCATATGCTCGATTTATAGTTGGTTCGCCTCATTAGCGACATTACAACAATCAGACAGTCATCATTGTCATCATCATCATCATCATCATCTATTCAAACATTATTATCGTCATAGTTTTGTGTAAAGAAAAGTGAAAAAATGTGATTGGTTGCTGCTCTTCTCGTTTATGTTTTCTTTTGAACTTTTCATTGTCAGCAATTGGACTTCAGAGCGCATTAAAGTGGCCATTCACAATAACGACAAATATTGATATAGGTTCATGTTCTATAGAACAAGCTTTGACTGTGGTCAGTTCAAAAGGTCATTGCACTGCCCTGGGGCAAGTGTGGAAAATTGTATTTTTTACACACACACCAAAGAGTCTTAAATGTCACACCTCACTTTTGTTCAGGAAACAATCCTTAGATATACTTTGGATATGAAGTAAATCATGTCATAAAATACACTTAAAATAATCAATTATAATATCTTGCAGCAATTGAATTTTTAAGCCCATTTTTCGTTAAATGTTTTCCGCTCGAAAAGTTGTTTGTCAGCTACATATTTAATAATTTGAATGAAAAAATTTAATGTCTTATATAAAATAGTCTGCATCCGGTGAAAAGAGCGTCAATTTATGTTAACAGTGGGTATTATTTATAAAAGAGGAATATGAAAATTAAAGTAAGATACCAAAATAAATAAATGAATGGCTGAAGGAGATGTTTCACTTAGAAAACAGCTGGTTTGAATTTTAAAAATAAATTTATATTTCAATATAACTTCCAGCCATCTCCAATTTTGTTTAATTGAAATTTTTGGTTGAAATTGAAATTATGATAAAAATGTATGTTTGACTTCCTCAATTATCAGAAATTATTTAGTTTCCATACTTATTTAAGCTATTGAAAAAAGCTATTTAGCATTTTTTGTTGTATATTATGTATTTCATATTTATATATTTCATCTTCTCCCATTCAACATACTTTCATTTTTTCTCAACTCATCTCTCATCTTTCTGACAACTAATAAATCTTATTAAAGAAGCTCTGGCCAGTCTGTGTCGATTACCAATCACCAGAGTGACGAAGCATGCTTATCTTAATATCTGAACCATATTCGATATCAGGTAGATGATTTATAGAACTTGCCGTCTTTTCCTTATTGCATTATTCGAGTTATTTATTAATTATTCAAATTGAAATTAAGCGGAGCTTTTACTTATCAGATTACGAACACCTTACGAGGTCCAAGAGCACAGCTTAACGTCAATTTTGTCCCACGACAAGAGCCGCCCATATTTTCCAATTGGGTAATAAGAGAAACACGTCGTGTTACTAATTAAGTGAATTACAGCTGGGCAGCTGGCAGCACCCGAAGCATCTGGTTGCAGCTCTTTGGGCCGCTTCCTGGTTATTGTTATTTCATAATTAACGGCAAACTAGTTTACATAGAGTTAGCCTAAAGGGCCCATCTGCAGTTTTAGATTAATGCGTAAATTGATTAAGGCCACGCCCCTTGCCCGGCAAAGCGCTAATGAAGTTTTCGTGTTTCGGTGCAGCCAATTTCCAAACTTACTTCGCTGGATTTATTTCGTTGACAGAACCCGCTTCAATATATTATGCAAGTTATAAGCTGCTCTCAGCTCCCAGCCCCCAGCCCCTAGCGGCAACCGCGATTCATTTCTAATGAAAGCGAACGTTGGGAAATTTCACTTTAAATGTTTGCATGGAAAAAATGTTAATGTGCATTGGACAAATGTTGTTGCTGTGATTGTTGTTGCTGCTGTCTACCAACGTCGCAACAACGTCGCAACAACGTCTGCAGGTTGCAGCGGGTCGCGCAAACGCAACGTCATTTTTTGGTGAAAGTCAACGACGCATGCGTCGCGCTCAGCGCTTGGATTGGGTTGGGCTCAGTTTCGGACTGGGATTTGGAATTGGAAATGGAATTGAAATTGGTTTTCGGAATTGTACATACACTGCGTGCGCTGCGTCCGATGAGCCACAGACTGCTGCCCAGGCCGTAGATTAGCAAAATCAAATGCCAAATATCGTTTGCCGTATTCCGCTGGCCGCAGAGCTGCACGAAGATGTTCAGCAAATAATCGCTTTGGCTGTTGCTGAAGCTGTCGCCAAACCAGCTGTTAAATCTGGCACTCGCATTGCCAGTCGATAGGCACACGGCGGATTTGTCCAGCCACATTTTGTCTATGTTGATGCGATACGTCGATGAAATAATTTCCCTGCTTGGCTGCAGCGTTATCCATTTGTAGAAACCAACTGATCGCCCGACATAATCGGACCAAGTGGCTGTACCCACAACTCGCCAAGCTCATTACAAAACCAACGACAGACACAACAAATGCGACAGACGAGGCACAACAACAGCTCGGAATTCTATACCACAATGGAGACGAGCGCTTCACAGATGAACTTGACCGTGAAAGTTGTCAGCGTCGTTGCAAACAGAGCAACAAAACCGAACTAAAAAGTGGACTTGCAACAAGTGACGTCAAAAGTTAGTTTATTACGATAATTTTTTTTTGTTTTTTGTTGTGTTTTTGCTACTTTAAAGGCAGCTACCGGCTTGTAGTAGGGATTCACAGTTGCATGAGAACAGGAAACTAAAAACCAGCTAAGCAGCCAACCAACCAACCGAGCACATGCCAGAGCCCTATACGGTAAGTAATACGTTAAAGATGTAACGAGAATACACATATGGGCAGCAGCATAGAAACACTTTACGAATAACAATTATCGCAGGAAAGCGAACATTAACCAGAGTTAAAAACAAAAGCTGAAATCTCGCATCTTTAAAGATGGAAAGTAAAATATATAGTATAAATAGACTAAATGTGTTAATATTTTTAAATAAATATTTTGTAATCGTGCTAAGTAACTTACTATGCAATTTAATAAATACTATTTTAATTCATAACAAGACACAAGGAAGAGAATTTAGTTAATATAATCAAAGTATCAAATTATTTTAAGTCATGCCGAAGATTCTATTCTCTTTAGAATTAATCTTCTAATTTAATTTAGATTCACTTTTTATCAATCACACAACTGGTCTGTCAGGTCAATCTAATTTTTATGGTGCTAACGTGATAAACAGAATCAAAGCTTCATTCAGCTTCCACGTATTATTTCTGGAACTCAGCCTAAAACCAGTAAACCAATAAACACCAAATAGGAATTTTTTTTGTGATTAAAAGCAAGTTATTTTTAATGTGTGAAGCGTGCTGTATTTACAATTTTAAATTGATTTGCATCAGTAATTGTGGGTTACATTACACTTGCTTAAACGGTGAGGGTAATAAATTAATGGGTAAAAGCTTCATTCAAAATTAATCAGACGAACTTTTAACAAGAACCAATTATGTACGTCAACAAATACACAAATTCTTCAAATCTGATTGGAGTAACAGGTAAGCAAAACAAAACAGGAATGTGCTGAAATTTGAATGCTTTAACAAAAGTAAATAAATTCATTTTAATTGCGAACTTTCGTAGTCAAAGATTCATGTCTAAAGATCGAATTCAGCATATCTAAAAAAACGCATCTTTTAACGAACTTTTTGTTTTCTACATAAACTTTATGGAATAGAAAACGTCTTCATTAAAGCTTTACACAAAATCGTGACAAAATAAAAATATTTGCAAACTATGCCATTAAAAGAATACTGATCGACAATAAGATACCCTTTTCGAATGACGTGACACAGTGCACTTGGCCTGTTAAATATACACTTGTTAACTGCCCAAGGTCCTATTGATTTTAATTGATAAGACTTGTAGTTTTTTGTAAAGTTTATTCTAGACTCTAAAGCAGCCCCTTCGAACGTATTGAATATACCTTTTTAAGGGCTTATTAAAGTGCGCTTATCAAAACAAATTCATCAATGGCTTGCGTAATTTACACATATTATTTGTTTTGAAACGTAAATCCTGTCAATAAACTTTGTCGGCCGACTCATGTGTTGGCACGCACGAGTTGAACGATCTGTTAAATGTTTAAAATTATGAAAAGTAACAACGAGCCACAACAACAATACCAAAGAGGAAGACCTACAAATTTTAAAGTCAAACGTTCAAAAGTCGCAGTCGTAAAAGCAAGTCGCACTTTTATGCTACGACACGAAAGACCCGCTAAATGGTTTAGAAAACAAAAATATATGAAATTATTGCTAACCCCAAACTCTTAATACATGTAAGTACACACTTGTCAAAAATGTGAATAATAATGCGCAGACATTTTTGGTACACGTCATTTGGCTTAAACTCACTTAACTGTGATTTTAAAGCCCTGCTGAGAGCTACAAGCCAGTGGCAAAAGTTGGTAGCATATGGTGGCAAAAGATCAACGACTTGTCTGCCGATCTGTTTTTGTATACATATTTAATTAGTCGTTGGTTGGAATTGGACTAGAAAATATGACACAGCAGAAAATTAAAATGCAGCTATGAAGAATTCGATATGTGCTACACAGAAGCAAACAATGATCAATTTATAAGCGGTATTTATACTATTCTATGAATCAGAGATTTTGATCAATTTACATTTGCTATTGAATTGAACGTCTTTGGCAAAACTTTTAATATTTATTATAGACATTAATTTAAATATTTCTTTTATTATGTCTGTCGCTTTTCTTGTTGTCCAACTTCAATTTCACAGTTGCAGTTGATATAATTTAAATTCCAAATCAATTTTAAATGCAGCATAACACAATTATAACTTCAATGGAAGTTGCCTTTTATACTATGTATACTATGAATAATAACTTTAACTAGAATATGGCCAGTAAATCAAATTAAGGTTGACTTATATAAACTATTTTCAAGCTTTGCTTTAATTAAATTGATAAGCTTAATAATAATTGCTCAATCATAATCACCTATCACACAATAAAAACGATGAAAATGACTAGAAAATTAGCCAATTATAATAAGACAACTTACATAAGAAAGTCTCAGGCTAATAACTGTAAAACCAAAAACCTGAATAAACATATTTAAAACTCAGCTCTGGCTATAAATATAAATATGTTAATACACATAATTATATTCATGAATGCACGTTGTCCGGGCTAATGAACTAACATTTCCCCTAGGCTGTATCAGTGAAAGCCTATTGACCCATTGCATTGTGAGCTGTTAAATATATTTATATATATACATATATATAAGATTTAAGTCATCAGAACGGGCTGCCGGCTAAAATGAGTTAGGAGTAGTTAGCAACGGAAGTGACTGGAACGACTTGGCAGCTAATTGAACATGACAGCCCCACTGCTCGAATATTTGCTTGCACTTACTTAGTTGGATCTGCAATTGTTGCTACTGTTGCAGCAACAGCGGCGGCAGCAGCAACTGCAGTCAGCAGACGACAGCTCAAACTCAACAAGTTTGCAGCTTAAATGGGCGCTTGTCATGACAGTGACCGAGCGGACTGGAGTGGACTGGAGCCGCCTGCCAGCCGGCCGGGCCGAGGCGCCCTTGTCCGCCGCACGCGATCGCGATTGCGATCGCTGCCAAGCGATCCTCAGCTAAGCTTTATACTACTACTACATTTAACCAAGTATTTAACCAAGCGTCCGTTTAGAATTTTGCAATACTTTAGCTCAGAACTTGTAACGTGTCGGAGGTGTTGCCGCTGCGACGGCTAAAAGCGCTCAGAAAAAATTCGCTGTGAGATCTTTTAGTGAGCCGTGCTGAATTTTAGTGGCTTTTAATTGACGCTTTGTCGCGAGTCGTCTTTTCTTATTTGTTTTGAACTTTATTCGGGTTTTAATTGAATTTAATTATTGTTATTTGTGTATCGCCATAAAAACAAAAAACAAAAATGCAGTTGTTGTACAGCCTGCTGTTGTTGTTGCTGCTACACCTGCCAGCTGAAAGTGAGTGTGCCACTGATTTGTATGCCTGTAATCTGTGTGTTTTTAATGTTGCTGTTGCCTTTCCTTCAAGAAGTCGTCGCTGGTCAAAAACTGTTCGCTTATGAACGCGGCAAGTGCGAGATCGCGATAAGCAACGTCTTGGAGGGCTTGGTCAAAGCGAGCCTCAGAAGACTGGGCAATCCACTGCAGCAGTTTAACCAAGCCAGCCTCTTGCAATACGATCTCTATACGCCGCTGAATCCACAACAGCGCCAGCTGCTGCGTCCAGGCGATGTGAATATGCTAAAGAATTCCAATTTCAATGGCAAGTGGCCAGTCAGGTACGAATCAAACATAAATTAAATAGTCTCAATCTCAAGTCCGCTCTTCACAGAGTCTCCATACACGGCTGGACGGGCATGAGCAGGACCTGCTACAACGCTGCCATTAAGGATGCATATTTGTCGCGTGGCAATTTCAATGTCATCATCATGGACTGGAGTCACCAGGCGGTGGACATTAGCTATTATCGTGTCTCCAAGCAGCTGCACTCGATTGCCGCCAGTGTTGCCAAGTTTCTACGCTTTCTGCACGACAACACGGGCGTGCCCTATGAGTACATCTATTTGGTCGGACACAGTGCGGGCAGTCATATTGCCGGTCTGACTGGAAAGAAGGTGGGACCCGGACGCCTGGGCGCCATCTTTGCCCTGGATCCAGCGGGACTCACGCAGCTCGATCTGGGGCCTGCGGATCGGCTGGCGCCCAGCGATGCTATTTATGTGGAGTCCATACACACAGACTTGAAGCTGCTGGGCAATCCGCAAGGCAATCAGCTGAGCCAGGCCGCTGTCTTTGCCAACTGGGGTCGCGGGCAGCCACATTGCCCCAATGCCACTGCCACCGAATTTGACTTTGCGTGCGATCACTTTGCGGCCGTCTACTTTTTTGCAGAGTCGGTGCGAAGTCCAACATTATTTGGCGCGTTGCGCTGCAAATCGCTGCAAAGCGCTCTGTCGGCCACTTGCAGCTGCGAGTCGGCGGCCACTTGTGCCGCCGATGCTTACATGGGCGGTGAGCCGGCGATGCCCAAAAATGGCATCTTCTACGTCAGCACACGACAGCAACCGCCGTTCGGCAGCGGCGACGGTTTGGTTCACATGCAACCACCCAAAAAATCGACTATTATGGAAACCAACGTGAGGCGAAGAGTTTTCTGATACGCAGGCAAAAATCGAGGCGAATAACCAAAAACTGATCTTATACATAAGTTTAGACTAAGACTTGACGAAATGTAGACATAGACATATAATATATATAGAATTGTGTTTTCTAGAAACTGGTTACGATTCAACAAAAATAATTAATTTGGGACTATACAAGTCGTAAAAAAACCGACATGCTTTTTAAATGCATAAGAAATTGTTGTCATTCGATTCGTTTAAGAATGCGGTTTTTAATGGCACAAGAAATAATTCTTGCTGTCTAAATTGAAAAGAATTTTAGGTAGAAAATAGTATGTAATAAAATAAAATATTTATCACCTTGACATGAGATATTATTATTTATTGAAGATTCGTCGCACGAGCTAGTGAAATAATACAAAAAAAAAAACAAATAATAAAAAACAAAAAGAAATATCTATCTATATAACTCATGTTCAATTTATTTGTTATATAGATAAATTGCTTGCCCTTTAAATTGAAAATATTGCAACTCGTGTAAATTTAAGAGATAGTGTAACTCGTAGTTGAACAAACTCGAGTTTAGAACTTTCGTAATAACTGGTTATAAATCTTCGAAACTAGCAGTAAGTCAATTCATTTATATGCAGCTGACAAGAAAATAACTTATTGGTATTCAACTCACCTGGCTTGGTCCGATGCGATAGCTGGCAACGTCCAGTTCATTGACGGCGAGTATTTGCTCTACGCTGATATCTTTGCTGGTGGCCAGCTCGCCGGCTAGCAGGCCGAAGCGACGCACGAACTCCAGCAATGGCACAGATTCGGGAAAGCCCAAGCGGTGCAGTCGAGCCGCCTCCAAGACTTGCGAGCCACGTAGCTGAAAACGAAGACAGACAGACATGAATATACATACATGTAAGCTATTGGTGTCATCTCGTTGACCTCACCTGACTCCTTAACAGTGGCACATTGACCAGCTCCTCCTCGCCCGCTGCATGGCCGAGCGCCGAGCTGGGCGAGCCGTTCGCCGTGTACTTGGCATGCTTGCCCGCATTGTGCTGCAGCAGATAGCAGTGGACAAAGTGGGTGCCCGTGCGACGCAACGTGTCAATGATGCCGTCCACCGTGAACTTCACTTGCAGCATGATCGAATTGCGTTTGACGCCCGCCGTGGTGAACGAACGCCGAATGCTGGAAACGCGACGGAGCGATTGCGTGCCCTCCAGGCCGGCAAAGGAGCCACAAAATACCATGGCTCCGGAACCGCGCGTCAGTGAGCCGATGTACAGGCGATTGATCTCCTCGCGACTGCTGTCCTGCAGCAGGGACACCGCATTCCGTATGCCCGGATGCTCGCGGCTGTGCCGCACCCAGCCATCGACGGCATACAAGACTGGATTGGTGCCCTGCAGATGATGCAGCACAAACTGACGCTGGCCGGCGCATTTGCGCAGCAACGTGTGATGCTCGCGATCGCCGTAGTGCGAGAATAAACGCTCTAGGAATGTGTCGTCATTCGAATTGGGATAAATGGCCTCCTCGTCCAACAGCCTGCAAATTGAACATTTTAATGGGCTGATATAAAGGAAGGCTTCGTTACAACACTCACCACAGCAAGCCACGACGATCGTGCTCGCGCAGATCCCGCTGTGAGGAGCGCACCACATGATTCTGTGGCGCCTTGTCAATTAGAGATATCAGCGGGCCCGGATGACAGTCGGAAGCATGATCCATTTCGATCTCCACCAGCTCCTGGGCATAGCGATCGCGTGGCGCCACCAACGTTGTGTGATGGAAAAGCATTTGCAGCCGTTCCTGCAGATAGTTGTGACGCAGATCGGCCAGCGTGGCGCCAACTTGTTGACCGCAGCTGGCTGGATTTTGGAAGCCCGGCGTGTCGATCAGCATGATCGATGCAATAGTATGGGCTGATGTGCAGATCTGGCGATTGATCAGAGCCACCACAGCGGCCAGTGCCTCTGAATAGAGTCCAATGACGAGCGCTTCGAGGCATTCCCAGGCCCATTCCTGGCCGCCATCCGAGGTGGGCGACTTGGAAGGACTCAAGCTGCCTACTGTGACATTGGGCTGGGTCAGACCGAATGCAGCCGACGACAGATCCTCCAGATTGACACCCAACAGGCTAGCCGCCTTGCGTGCCGCCGTCGGATTGGCAAACTGTGTGCGTGCCGTCGAGCCGGTGCCCATCCGTGTAATGCCCGCAATGCCCAGATGATAAATGGCTGCCAGTATGCTCCAAATCCCACGCACGGCCTTAGCATCGATGTTGAGCGTCTCGAATGCTTGCACCGTGCGCATAAAGTCGTTGGCCGCCCGATGGCGATCCTCCAGTTTCTGCGACAGCGATATAAACGGATGACTGTCCTCCGACGAGATGTTCTCCAAGTGCAGCTCCTTCTGCAACAACCCTGCGGCACCAGCCAACAGCCGTGTCATAATATGAAAGCTGTGCTCCTGCGACAGCCTGCGACCTGCTCGTTGACGCTCCGGCAGCAGCACCTGTAAGTAATTGTGGCATAAGCAACGCAATTTAAATGAGCGAAGGTTTTAGTCGACTCACCTGCAGCGAGGCTGATGCTATTTGACCGGTCTGATCGAAATCCAAGCTGAGCAGCTGCGTCATACGCGTCGCATTCGAGTTGAGACACGTTCTCGTGTTGCCAAAGGCCTCCAGAATTGTGCACAGAGCTCCCACTTTTTCCGCGTTGATGAAATTGTTGTATGCACCTGTACAAAAGGGAATAGTAAAAGTAAGATAATTATTTTATAGAACAAGCATCACTTAATTTAATATATTTCTTTTATATTTACTTAAAAGATTAAAAGTTAAAGTTCACATTTAAATTATCGCTATCAAAAACGTTTACTAAATTTTCATTCAAATGAAATTTGAATCTAAATAATTGCAAACTTTTATTGCAGCTATTAAAAATAATGGCTTTAATTTAGACTTTTTGCCCATAACAACTTTGTACTCTAGAGTTAATTGACGTCCACTTTAATTAATTTAATGTTACTATTTGGTACAACTTTCCAGCAATGTGATATTAATTTTTAATTTTAATTTTTAAGTAAATATATATAAGCAAAATTGTTGAGGACCTAATGTTTCCCACTTAAATATAACATTTCTATGAGATCGAGGGTTGACGAAAAAATCGTGTCTATTTCTATGCCTTAAACCATATCATTTCATATATAAGCTTTTAAAGATAAAAAAACGAATCTGTATTTACAAGTAACTCAAATAGTTGGCCCCTTAATGCAATAGATTTGCCTATAAAGGCCAGAGTCTTCTAAGTGCAACAAATTTAAAATTGACATAAATGTATCTAAAAGTACAAATACATGTAATTAAATACAATTGTTGGCAAATATAAAAGGCCAACTATATATTTGTCTAGAAGTCTCTACCCTTTGCTTATAGGGCAAATACAATTAACGAACAACAAATGTAAACAACTCAAGATCGATTTGATAAGACTTGCGTATTGACTTGGCCGTATTTGGTCCAATGTACGTCATAGAAAAAAACTAATTTATACCATTTTACAATAGATGGTTTACAATGAGGAATGGTTTGACAAATTGCAGCTGCGTTTTAAGACAATATGCAAATGCGCTAATCGAACGCCAGATTGCATTTTGGTGTGGCACAAACGGGGCCAACCCACAGAGGCAATAACTGCAACAAGAACAACAACAATGTCTAGACATACCAGCAGCCAACGCCAAGTAGTTGAGCGCATGCTTAAAGCTTGTGGTCTTGCCAGAACCAGAACGACCCATGAATATTAGACTTTGATCGCGTCGCGTTTCAACCAAACTCCTGTAGGCGGTCTGGGCCAGCGAGTAGACGTGGGGCGGCATGTCCTCCGTTTTGCAGCCGCGAAACATGGATACAACCTACAAGCGAGACACACAAGATAAATAACCCGAAACAAATCAAATCAAACCGAACCAAACCAAACCAGTACTGGCCTAAAACCAGACCAGACCAGCCTCACCTTCTCGGAGTAGAGCGACAGCGGTGCCATTGGATTGACCACGAGCAGCGTGGGCCCCGCCTTGGTGTGTATCAGATTGCTCGCATAGCGCTGTCGGAGGCAGTGCAGCACGGACGCCTCGTTCAGATACTTCAGCTCGCAGATGTCCTCGGCCAGATCCAGTGCAGGGCTGTTCTGTTTCTCGACATCGTCCTCATCGACGGTCAATTGCTCGCCATTGTGCAGCAGTCGCACGCTCAGCTTGTGCTCCTCGTGCGGCGTGCCGCCTTGTGGCAGACGCAGTGCAGCGGTGAAGCCGCCGCGATGCACCAGCCACACTTGCTCCGGCTGCGTGGCATCGGGTATATCCACATCGCTGGCACTTTTGCCAATGCCGCCCGTACCATTCTCGTGGCGGCTCTGCAAAATGAAAACATAAAAGAAAACAGAATTGGGGTCAACATATTGTAAGGCGCAACTTCAAGTGATTTTCATTTTCATTTTTATTTTCTTTTCATTTTTCACTTTTTTTGGTGCATTTATTTTTGGGGCGAACGCATTTTCACGCGTTTATTCCATTTATTATGGTACTTCAGTTCAGTTCACCTCCACGCGTCGTCAGTTTTTCGGTTTTATTTTGGTGCATTTCTAAATTTGACGTTGTTTCTAAATCCTAATTAGTTGCCTAGACGCGACTACCAGCCCATAGAGAGCGAGACCCATTGCCACCATCCCCAGCCCCAGCCCCAGACCCAGTCCCAGGCCCAGCCCCTCCGCCCCATTCCCATGCAAATGCTAGTGGGCTAGACGTGCTCTGTGGATGTTACTGTGTGGCTGCCGCCTTGCTATGGATGTGGACGTGGATGCGCGGTTGTTGCGTTATGCAACTCGCCAACGTCGTCGTCACCGGCGTTCGTTGGCGCTGCCAACACGTTCAGTTCACATTTGGAGCTATAAATGGCATTTACTCGTTGCTGCCGACGCAGTTTACATTTTGTGTGCTCCTATCTATGCATCTGCCGCATCTCCTCAGCTCACACGCCACGCCACTCCCCTTGCCCCTTTCAATTGCCCCACCCCGAATATACCGTCTTGTGTCAGAAATACAACTTTGCATTAACTTGTAGCTGTCTGTAGTAGTTGTTGCCATTGCATTCGTACTTTGTGGCGTAATTATGAAAATATTGTGCAAGGTTCAATAGCCCGCAATTAGAGTCATTTTCGGTTATGTGCTGTTTATGGATCGCCAGTTCTTACAGCCACTAGTGGAAGTATACACTAATTTACAAATTGCCTAAACAGGAAACAAATGTCTAGATTCATTCATGTCCAGAATTTAGACTGTTTGGCTGCATTTTGTATATGTTGCAAGCAATTTAGATAGGAACATTTAAACAAAATAAAAGCTCAATTGGCAGATGAATTGTGCAAGTGCTCAGGTAATTAGGCAAGTGAATAAAAATATTACGGATGTGAATCCCAAACTTGTGTGCGGATGGACAGATTATCTTATATTTCTTATACAATCGGATAAAAGTTTAGCTGACATACTTATGCTTATTTAGATAGGTATGTTATCCAATAAACCAACTTATTAACAGCTTAAACAGATTTAAACAATTTGGCAGATTTTAATAGGATTTTTTAATATAAAACCTAAATGCAGCTGCGTAATTCACATTTATTTTCAATATCCAGCCAATATTGTTTCGTTAACATATCACAAAACACCACAATCTATGTGTACGCATCTATCCACGCATATAGATATCTAAACAAAATGAACTGACAAGCGTCTGTCCACTGTCAATCAATAGCTGCAGTTGTCGATCGGTGTGCGGCAGCTGGGGTTCAATGAACCCGCCACCGTTTAAGTTGATGAAATATACAAATTAGACAAAGAATGTGCAGACAGGCCCAACTAATTAACATGTATAGGGCATCCAAGCTATATGAGACAAAGGGCAACGAGCGCGAAAAAAACACAAAGCAAAACAAAACAAAACAAAACGGAGGCAGAGCAGAGGGCACGCCGTCAATTAAGTTCATACTAAGGTTTACCATTGTGAAAGATTTCATATCTAAAACTATCGTCGATTTTGCGGCAACACTGCAACTGTCCAAGTTGAAAGCCGACAGAGACAGACGACGACAACAACAAAGCGGGCGACGTCAATGAATACTTCCGCTCGCCAGGGCAGCGCGTCCATCGTTGGCGTAGTGAGCCATAAAACCATAAATGCAGCGACAAGACGACCATATCGTAAATTATGAGCCGACGAGCATTTGCCCACGCACCGTTCCGGGCCCAATCCCTTTCTCATTCCCTGGTCCTAACCCAGTCAAACGGTCTTAGCACTATAAAATAGCTAACAACTAAATCGTACATTGGGTCACGGTTCGACGATCTATCGACCCATTCATTCATCGATCGACTCATAGAGAGCTAGAAAGTTTTCGAGCACTAATCAGCATAGTTGAGAAATATGATTATTTTAGGAAAAATCAAAATATATATATTTGATTAGTAATATTGAAGAGCTGCAACAAAAACTAACTTAATAATAACTATGACTTGAATATATATTTTTAAGGTTTGCTATAAATGCAGCCACACCTTAAGATTCAACCACACGCCCATAGATGACAAATGCGACACCTTCGCGAATACATTTAGACACCTTCAATAAATAAATACAATATATATGTAAACAAAAATATTTAGGTCAGACAGTTAGGTTAATTGAGACAATGTCCAGCTTATATTCAAGAGAATGCAATTAGCATAGCTTGTTATAAAAAGGTTATTTTAAATGCGGTCACATGATATTATATAAATAAATTTGTTATATGAAAACAACGATGCTTGTCATTTAATGTGTCAACAAAAAATTGATAGCCTTGCACTTTAATCTTTTAAGAAAGTAAAATAAATTTATCTGCCTGACTAAAGATCATATATCAGATCCATTAACTACAATTTATAGCTAAGTGTTACCAAATATTTTGATATTTCACTAAAGCATTTTGGTTGTCTCTTAGGCTTGAATAGCAATCAAAGTCTATGTATCTTCGTTTTGTAGGAGAGTGTAATTGTATTATGCGCACCTTTTGCTTAACGCTTGCATCATAGTTTTTGTAGTTGCAGGCCAAAGCGTTGGCCCAGATGGCCGGCCACTGTTGGGCAGCGTTTTGGGCATCGCGACGTCGCCGATAAGAGCTGCGTATGTTGGGCACGGGCGACGGTGGCGCTGCCGCTGCCGCAGCAACGTATTTGGATGCAGCTATCGCGGAGCTGTTCCAAGGCGGACGTATCGAGGTTGTTGCAGCAACAGCTGAAGCAGTTGCTGCCATTGCTGTTGCTGCTATATTTGCTGTTGGGTTGTTTTTGCCATTCTGGCGAAAGCTGCGCGATCGCACAGAGTTGCGCTCGATGCTGGCAGCAGCAGCAGCAGCAGTCAGTGTTGAAGTTGGAGTTGTCTCCTTGGCTGCTTGCCTGCTGGCTGCCAGACGCGGCGGCTTGGGTGGCGGCGGCGTCGGTGTCGGCGTGGGCGTGACGGCGCCATTCGCAGACGCCGCTGTCGTTGAGGGCCAGCTGCTGGAGTTCTCCGAGCCGCTTTCACTGATCGTCTCCGAGCTAATGCTATTCTTGCGTTGCGCCTTGGGCGTGGCCTTCGGTTTGGTGGCTGTTGGCGCTGGCTTCTGGGACTTGTTGGTGCCGCAGGCATGCGCCTTGCCCGTGCAGCCGCGATGAAAGGATGGATTCAGACCGGAGCCGGGCGCTGCGGGCACAGCAGGCACAATGCCGCCGCGCAGCGTTTGCTCAAAGCTCTTGGGCTTGAGAAACATGATAAACACACACACACAAACACACAATCTGTGCAAGTTGGCGCGTGTGTGCGTGTTATGTGATCACCTGGCAGTTAGATCTAAGCCAAATGCAAACAATTGTCATGGCCAGCAGCCAGCAGTGCTTGGAGCATGACCAGAGCCAAGCCAAGAGACGCACAATGTGAAACGGGAAGTAAGTGCGAAACTGGAGCGCGCCCAAAACCTTGGAAACGTTAGTCGCACCACAGACTCAACAATCTATCTCTCTGTGTATGTGTGTGTGTGTGTCAGTTTAAGCACTTAGCGCTTTGACATTAGAGACAATTGAAACGGCTGTAAAAACGGCCAATCATCGTGTGATCGCCTATTGATTGATTGATTGATTGATTGAATTGCAAGACTCGAGTCACGAACGCGAATCAAAACGCAATTTATGAATTAACTTTTCAAGCCAAGAATTTTTGGAGTTGCTGTTGTTGTAGTTGTTGTTCAAACTGTTGCTGTAATCCCGCTTAAAAATTTCACAGTGGGTGTCTCGCGTTTCGATTTCCGTACCGAACTTGGGCAAAGTTTGCAGCGTACTGACGGCACAGCTCCAACGACAACGACGACGAAGCGAGTAACAACAACAAAAAGTCGACAAAAACAAAAACAAAAAAAGGAAAAATAAAACACACAACACACACACACATATGCCCAAGCAGACGGCGCAGCTGACGTCGACAGCAACTGCGACTGCGACAGCGACAGCGACTGCGGCTATTTGTGTAGGCAGCCACCGCAGTCTAAAGTGGGTGTAGAAAAATGCACACAGCTGCAGCTGCTGCTGTCGATGTTGTTGCTGCTGCTGTTGCTGTTGCTGCGGACAGCGACGTTGACGGCGCTGCTTGTCTGCGGCTGTTCGTGTTGCCGCTGGCGCATGTCGGGGAGTTGGGGGCGACTGTGGGGAGATTCGGCTGCATGTTGTTAATGATGTTTACTAAAATGCAGTTCGAGTTTTTCCACAGTGTTGCCAAATCGTTTTATTTTCATCTGCTGAATGAAGTGAGTAAAGCGTTTAAATATGTCGTCGCCTTTATGAACTTAGCCAGACAACAACGAAAACAACACCAGGAGACAACCATCAACAACAACGACAACAACAGCAACACGCAATTCCAATTGGAAACGGGCAACGTTTAGAGTTGAAAAGGGCTGGGCCTGGAATTTCTGACTGACTGATCGCTCGTGTGCTGACAATTTTACAATACATTCGCGCGAAATAAGCAGAGTAAAAAAATGTCAAACACGTTTCTAGCTGGGGCCTAAGCCAACAAGTTAATAAGAATCTTAATTGCAAGTACTCGAAAGTGAGTTACCCTGCATAATGATCTTGATCGAAAATCTCTAAGTTAATCTTGGAATGTAATGCCTTTAAATAATTATCAACTTAACCTTTTCAATGTGCTTTGGAATTCAAACAATTACTGAATGATTTCTACTTCTAGCCATGAATTCAAATCCCGTTTTGCATTGTTCACTTGTCTAAAAAAGATCAAATTATAACACCATCCAAGAAACATTTAATATAAATATTTGATTTAACCTTATTTGCCAGGTCTAAGTTTAGAATGGTTAAAGATTTGGTTCTAAGTGGCCGCATTTTTGTTATAGTAAACAAAAAAAATGAGTCAACTTCAGATTTACGAAGACTTAATACTCTAGCAGACAATAGGCAATAAATATTTGTGCAACTCCAACACATACAGATTTTCACACCACAAAATATTTAAGTACGATAGGTTTGTAGTAGTTAGAGACAAAATAAATCTTTCCATTATTGAGCTTAGTTGAGATAGAAAAACGTTTAAACTAATAAATATACACAAAACACATTGTGGACTAAAATTACATTACATTCAGCAAGAAATAACAAATTTAAATGTTACAACAACAATATATAAATATATTCTCAAATAGCCATATTGTTAAAAAGGAATATAAAAATGTTTATAGGTTTTCTTTCTTCTTTTAGAAATATCAATTTAGTAAATGTGTACAGCAGCTGTGTTCCAGTTTTTAAGATAGTGCGGTTAACTGACCGGCCTCAATAATTACTGCCTTAAGTAAAGATTAGTCGCGAAAGTAAACTTTTGTACAGATTATATTTGACGTAAGTTCTTACTTTACAAATGGAAAAACAATAAATTGTTTGCCTCATTTGAAATGTCAAAACTATTTGGATAATGTAACTTTAAACTTTTGTCCGATGGTCATTATTACATAAGTATTTCATTTATAATTTTAAACACGCCGACAAATTGTGCTCTATTTACACTTTAGAACAATCTACTGCATGAAGGGTATGTGAATTTCGTAAGGTTTACATCTGAGAATACTAATGGATTCTTGGTAACCAGTTCTACTTGAGATATTTAATTATACTGTACATTAGTTCTATGAAAATGTCGTGATTGATGAACAGTTACGAGTAGTGATTATGATTTTGTGCATGTTACATGCCGCAATCCACATCAATCACCCACTGCGCAACGTGCTAATGGATTAGGTTTAAGCTGCGGATCTGGTTTGTGGTCTTACCTGGCGTTTGAAGCGTTTGCTGGCGCTGCGGCGTAAAGTGTTGCAGTTGCCGTTGTTAATGGAATGATCGATCTCCTCGACGGTGGCCGAGCTGGGCGCCATGCAGCGCTTGCTCAGCTCCACCAGCTCCGACACGGGCTGAACCTTAAAGTGGACAACGACAGATGAAGATTGGTTGGAGTGGATTGCGAAGTGTTTGACAAACCTTAACGGTGACAGCATCGCCACTGGTGCGTATCATCTCGATGATAATCTCGCGCGATAAGTCGCCCACGGGCGTGCCATTGACTTCGATCAAGCGATCGCCTGGCAGCAGGCCCGTTGCGCCACCTCCAGCACCCGGCTCCGCGAAGATCACTGGCCGAAAGATGGGCGACATCAGCGACTCGGTGCGGTCCAAGCAAATGGCCTTGCGCAGACTGAAGCCAAAGTCCTGGCGAGGTGATTTCTGTCGCCTTATGACCAGCTGCCTGGGCGGCGGCAGCTGCACCAGCTGCACCGGTGGCAGCGGCAACTGCACATCCTCAAAGGAGTGCACGCGTGCCCAGCGATCGATGCCTTGGGATTCGCCGACGGGGCTGAGTGAGAATGGGGGCGTGGCAAACGAGGAGTTTGTGGTATCTGTGAGACTGTCCGCACTCGGCGACGGCGATGTCAGCACATGCAAATGGGCAGCCTGTGTGGGCGTCTGTGGTGCGCCGTAGCGCGCGTTCGCCGGCAGCGTCATGGCGCGCTGCTGGGGCGCATTATCGCCGTCGCTGCGCAGGCTCTCCACGGAGGTGAACGAGGTGCCGTGCTGGCTGGAATTGGAGCCACCGCTGCCGCCGCCACGGTTGCCCTCAAATAGCTGCTCATTTTGCATTGTGTTGCGCATCAGCATTTCGGGAGTGCCGCCGCCGCTGCTAGTGAAGACAATCTCCTCGTGCACGTTGCTCATGTTGCTGCGCGAACCCTTCAAGATGCCGCGCTTGGGCGGCTTCGGCGGCACCGGCGGCAAAAAGCGATTCTGTCGGCATAAAGTGTTTTTTTTATTAGCAAAACAACAAACAAAAAAAATAAATATTTCACTTAAGTTTCCGCTCACCTTTAGACCGCCCGAGAGCAGCGAGTGTGTGACCTCAGCGTAGTTGAGACTTATGCCCATGCCAGCGCCATTGGCGGCGCTGCGACTCTCGATGTGCGTCATCACAGATGCTACAATTTCCTCATTGCCACGATCCTGCTCCGGGCCCCCATTGCCATTGCCGTTGCCATTGGCATTGCCACTGGCCGCGTCAGCATTGAGGGCCGCAAAGAAATCAGCACTGTAGTCGGCTGTTATTCCGCTGGGCAGCTTTTCCTTTTCCTTGCGGCGGCCGCGTATCTTCAGCGATCGACGCACTTCCTCCAGCCGGAGTAGCTCATCGGTGCTCATGCTGCCTGTAACCCCGCTCCCGCTGCCGCCTTTAGCCTCTTTGCGCAGTTTCTTTTCTCGCTTGCGACGCTCCTTTTCCTCATCGCCAGCGTTCTTCTTCATGAAGTTAAACATTTTTTATGTAGGTGTAGGTAGGTGTGTGTGTGTGAGTCCTTAGTGAGCTAACTGTAAGTAGGCACAACAATCCTTAAGATATTTAATACTTTTAAACTTGCGAAAATCACTCAGAAGGACAAAAGCGAACGGAAGTCGGAAAGAAAAGATAATTGAGAAAAGACGAGAGAGACTGGTAAAAGAGTTTACGTTAACGTTAGTAATAATAGAGAATCTGAAAGAAAATTATTGCCAATATAGAATAAATATATTATCATTTTCAGATTTAGATTCTTATTATTTTCTCACACTTGCTTCCCTATTCCTAATTTGTTTTTTCCCTTGGTTGAAAAATAAATACATATATATGCACCACAAACAAGTTCAAATTACTCAAGATAATGAAAATCGCGTATACGGCGACGCGACGAAAGAGACAACTTCAAAGACACATGATTTATGCATATCTGATAAGAGCACAATGCAAAATACGTCAACATGGTTGGCAAAAGATTAAAAATCAATTGATATAAATTCCTTGCATTCGTTCTGGAAATATGAGCCGCATAGAAAGGCAAGTCTTCGCTTCGCAGTTTTTTAGTTAAACTCCGAGCGAAGTGCACTTCGGCTTTTGAGCCGGTTCAAGTTGGGGGTTGGGGGAGGGTCGCAAGTTCAAGGGCGTGCCCAACACTGTTTTTTTTTTTCATTGCACATTTTTGTTGTCTGCTGCTAATTTGATTTGGCCGGCCCTTATTCCGCGCCCCCGCCTCTCTTTCGCACTGCTAACGTTGGTTTTGTCTTTTTCTTTTACGCTTCCTTCGCTGCGAAAGAAACCCTGAGACCAATGCACCCGCACAATACACAATATACAATACACAACAACCACAACCGTTAACTGTTTCTGGTCTGCATGTGCACGTGTGAGTGTGCGCCTTTGTGCAATTGCAAAATCACGTAAACAATGCGTCAGGCATGCATATTTTGTAAATCTTGCATTTCGCTTGGAAGCCAACGTCGGTTTTTGTCATTGAGACTCGCCCCCATTTGTTATTATTTATTCAATTATGCGCTTTCTTTTTCCATATTGTATACAATTTTTGTTTTGTTTTCACACACACACACACACACGAAGCTCGCACACACACATGCTTAAGAGGCCCGTTGTTATTGCAGTTGTATTTGCATTTGGATTTGTGTTTGCATTTGTATTTGTGTTTATATTGATTGCCCCAGACTCGATTGCATTTCACATTTTTGCTGTGCTTTATGTTTCTTCTTAATTTTATGCCCACTTGCCTCAGCCTCATTATTTATACAATTCAATTTGTGCCTATTCGGCAAAACCCAATAGACACCGAGGGTGGAAGTGGGAATGTGCTGCAAGCCAGAAGCAAAAAAGAAAGTTTCTTGCCACTCGCGAAGTCAATAACACCTTTGTTTTTGCAGTTTTCTATGTCTCTTTTGATAAGCCAGGCACACACAGACACTCTAGGCAATGTTTTGCCAGTATAAACAATATTATGGACATTGGGCGCAATTTCATTGAATGCCAATTCCAATTCAAGGCTTTACCTTTTGCTACTTAAACAATACGCACAAATACGCGCTAGGCATAAACAAATGCCTTCGATTTAAATTCTAAAAATTACAAAATTTCACCGTTCCGACGACAACGACGACCGATCGGCCAGTGTGTACATAGCTGCTAACCGTAGAGGTGGCCTACTATCGATATATCGAATGTCTGCAAAGTCTTAACGATAACATGCCACTGTTAAGTCAGTGTGTGCATAATTTAAAATATAAATACACTATATTGTAGTGCTTTAAAGTGCCGAAAATCAAATGTACGCAAATTTATCGTTATTTTAAATGTTTGGGATTTGATTTCCAATTCAGTCAGCATACAAATTTAAATTGAATTAATAATTATAGAGTATGCTAGATATATTTTCGAAATTTTACATTTATTTACATAGAATTCCATTGATTTGGCGAAGTTTTGGGCTAAGCCCCTTTTGCAAGTTGCTTAATGAAGGTAACATTAAAATAGAATAAACGGGTAAAACGGAAAGTAACTGTCAACAAAGTTAGGGCCAAAAGGAGATTCGTGTGTACTTCAGTGTTATTTAAATTATGGCTCAATTTCAAAGCTGGTTTAGAGCTCTTCCGGTGAAAATGTGTAGTAAGACTTGCGCACAGAGACCGTCTCGGGAGTGGGTATATCCTCGCCAGTTATTCCCTGTAACGATTTTGCGCTGCTGACATTTTGTTTGGCCATCTGATAGTCGCCGGAATCGAAAAACTTTCCTTTTTTTTGTAGCCGCTTCTGAAGAAATGCGGAATGTCCGTCGGACAGATGAGATGTTGACTTAGCGAAATATTTGGACTGCAGTTTTTCCTCCTCCATTTGCTCCAAGCCCGAGTTAGTTTTCTTCTTAGAATCGCTATTCTCAGTGAAATTCATAATGATCTGTGAAAAATCTAGTGAAACACACAAATATGTAGTATATACTCTTAAATTGATTTGACGACTAAAACTGAATAGTTTCATGAAGCGGGAACTGTCATACATTTTTGAACTTTGCTATTGTTGAAATTTCAGTTCGACAATATTAAATTGAGTGTCATACCATCACAACGAATGCCAGAGTGTTGCAATGAGTCATATCGGCAGGCCACCATTTTTTTTCGACCGACCACCACAATCTATGTTTCGTCGTCTATCGCAAGACTAAAAAAAGTGAAGCGTAAAAACCAAACGGTACATCTACATGGAAAAATAAGTGTGAGTGCGTGTGTTTATGAAAAATTGAATTTAAACATACAAACATAGATATTATGCGCACCAGGATAAAACAAACTTTCGATCAGTTCAACAATTGTGTGGCGAAAACGTATTTAATTGTGTGGCCTGGTGTCTGCAACACACACACAGACAAACACACATACACTCAACATACAACAGAAACAAAAACAACATACGTGAGTTGTCGCTGCCGTCACCGTCACCACTCAGCAGAGTCTGCCTTTTACATTTGCGAAAAGAGTAAAAATCAAAAGCAAAAGCAAAGTTGGTTCTTTTGCGCAAAATAGGTGGGTTCAACATTTTCAATGGGCAGCCAATTGCAAGTGTTTTTATATGCCAAATTCCAATAAACAGCCGTGGCCTTTGTTATTGTTGCTCGCTCGCTCGCTTACAGATTCTCATCGTTGACGTCGATTTCGAAGTCGTCGTCGTCGTAGTCGTAGTCGCCGCGGTCGCCGTCGTCGTCGTCGACGTCGTTGTCTGCCCCCGATGGTAATCTATCTCTGTGTGGCTGTATGTTTGCGGGCATGTGTGTTTGTGCGTACGAGTGTGTGTGTGTGTGTGCATTTGATAACTGTATTAGTGTCTAGACATGTTGCTGACAAGGCTGCAAACTCGAAAAACTTTTGCTTGCGGTTCGGTTCGCCGGTTCGAATAAATGTTTGTTGTTCTTGTTTGATTGTTGCTTTTACAACAATATTAAAAAGGCCATCAAAACTAATAGTGTTAAAACAAAAGGCGCTCGTCATTGAATATATATATATATGTGTATAAATATAATATATATTTAAATATATATAGGTATATTTCTATGTATGTATGTATATGTGTGTGCGCATAAGCAGTGCATATCTGTATGTGTGTTTGTGTTCGATTGAACTTGGTTGCGGGCTGGTTCGGTTTGAGGAGTGAATCCGTTCCGAACCGGTGTGCAGCCTTTTTGCTGTTGCCGTTGATCACTTGATGCGCCGACCGAAACACATGCACACACACACATAAGGCAGACGCACATTAATATATATTTGTATATTTATATATACAGACAGAGACAAACGTTCAGTGTGTACATATTGTCTGTCGAGACATACGCGCGTCTTGCCCGCCAACCCCTGTGCTGCCCCGCCCACACGCTTTCCTCTGGCCGCGGCCTCGCACTTTGCAATGCAGACAGACAAACATATATTTATATATAAAATATATATATTAACGTATATGTGTATGTGTATTGTGTATGCGTTTGTATTTTGTCGATTTTATTTTATGTACATTTGTTTACAGTTTTAGATAGCGAAATTTGTACAGCCGGCTGGGGCCGCCACGGCACGGCGTTGACATTTTCGCAAATTGCAAATGAATATGTGTTGTTTTTTTTTCAGCTGCGATCATTGCCGCACTCTCTGAAACACACACATATATGCATATACTTACACATGCACACGTGCCCCTCGCACCTTTATCGCTCGCTGCGATCTAAACTAGCGGGCCACACAGAGCCGGTGAGACAGTAAGCGAGACATGCATGCATATACACACACATACTTTTGCACATATCCATATACATATATGTATATTTGTGTATATGTGTGCGTGTAAGTTCATGAACAGCCGCGCTCCGTCGACTTGTTTTGATTTAATTTCGCGGTAAATGCAATCGCGAAAATTTTGCTCGTATCGCTGCGGCCCGCTTTGGCTGCGTATCGTTGCGGGGAATTTTGTTTGAAGCTAAAACAGCAAAAGCAAACGCAACAACAACAACGGCCGTCGCACTGCCAATATGCTGGCGCCTCTACATGTGGGGCGCACAATGACTAAGTGCAAGAGAGAGAGACCCCAGGGAGGTCGCCGCCGCCGGCGGTGGCGTCGCTGTCGCCGCGTCAGCCCTTCTGCGAACGGAAATGCCCGGTTTTTTAAAACTTTTTTTTTATATTTTGTTGAACGATCGATCCTATTTTCATCAGTTCTGCAGCTGCCGCTGCTGCAGCTGCTGACGCAAGCGCCAACAACAGCAATAAAAATAAGAAATACAACAACAAAGGGCTGTGCAATTCGCCATAAACACGCCAAAAGACAATAACAAAATATGCATATGCATATACATACATATGTGCATTTTAGCGATGGGTGCGTGGGGAGCTTTTCTTCGTGACACGGAAAACTAATTAGTTTCGCGAGTATATAATCCAGAACTAAGACTAAATTTAAATTAAATGGTATTTAACTTATTTTCCATTGACAAGGCAAAGTGAAGATTTGATTAATAATAAAATGACATTTAGAAAGTAGAATTCTACTTGAAATTTCTTTTCCGGAAAATTTACTAAAATCTGCTTAACATAAAATTCACATGAATTAAATTGACACATCAACCAATGTAATAAGCAATTGGAATTTTGTGAAATTATAAAGAAAAATTAAAGTTCAGCATTGTTTAGTTAGTTTAGTCACGCGCCCATCTCTAGAATACACTTAGATACCAATACCTATATATAAAAAAAAAGAAAATTTGCATTATGCACTCGCTAAAATGTTAAGAAACTGTTTTTATTTTATTTTTATTTGTGTTTTTCAACAAGTGCCCTCATCGTAGACTGAGACTGGGGTGTGCGGAATTGGTTTGCTTGGTGCACACGGAACTGGGAACAGCCTCAACACGAATTACCTACCATTCGCGCTGCAGAGGAGATCGACTGTGGTTGCCAACGCCGCAACAAGATCTGCCTCAACTACGCCCACGCCAGCGTTTACGCCCACAAGCAGTCGCCTGGGCTTCAATTTTAGCAACAACAGCAGCAACAACAGCGGCAATAACAAAATCAACAACACCAACAATAACAACCAATACTACAACGCGTCGCAACTGAGCGACGCACTGTTAAACAACGACGTGTCGGGCGCGCCGCATCCACTAGTTTCGGAAGCAACAGAAGCCATCATGTCCTTGTCAACGGCTGGCACATCGCCCACAAGCCCCATTGAGCCCTTTGTGATGGTTCGTCCAAATGTCGTCAAGGAGGGTTGGCTCCAGAAGCGCGGCGAGCACATCAAGACTTGGCGCCCACGCTACTTTGTGCTGCGCGCCGATGGCGCCCTGATGGGCTATCGCAGCAGGCCGTCGGATGCTGCACAGTCGGACCAGCTGCTCAATAATTTCACCGTACGCGGCTGCCAGATAATGGCCGTTGATCGGCCAAAGCCCTACACATTCATTATACGTGGCCTACAGTGGACGACGGTGATCGAGCGCACATTTGCCGTCGATTCGGAAGTTGAGCGCCAGGCCTGGACCGAGGCCATACGCAATGTGGCTAACAAGCTGTGTGAATTGGGCGAAACAGCCATGTCACCATCAGCCCAAACAGATATGGGCGACGTGGACATGGCTGGCATTGCTGAGGTGGAACTATCCGAGCAGTTCTCCGTACAGGGCACCACGCGCAACAGCAGCGGTGTCAAGAAAGTGGTACGTTTATATTCTGCAAACATCGATGTTTTATTATTATATATGTATATTAATTGATTTTTCTTTTCCGTTTTTAACAGACACTCGAGAACTTTGAGTTCCTCAAGGTGCTCGGCAAGGGGACCTTCGGTAAGGTGATCTTGTGCCGCGAAAAGGCTACAGCTAAATTGTACGCAATCAAAATTCTCAAAAAGGAGGTCATCATACAAAAGGATGAGGTCGCGCACACACTAACCGAAAGTCGTGTGCTCAAGTCAACAAATCATCCGTTCCTTATTGTAAGTCGTTCTTATTTATTTGCATTCCTAGAATTTTTGATGGGCCAAACAAAAAAAGCTGGAGTTTATAATCAGGGGAATTCCACCATTAGTTTTGTTTACTTCCAAATGCTGCATTACTTGTGATTTTAGCGTTTCTGACGAATTGAGCACTTGTTCGCAAGCTGTACACAAAATCGCGCAAGCGATATATATTTGTATACTTTGAACATATATTTATGTATATAATTATGTGTGTTCATACCCGTATAAAAAGTTTTTATTATACTTAGATTTGATAATGAATGAATGCGTATAACACTAGGTTCATTTAAAACGAAACGCGTAATTGCTATTAAAATCTGAACATACTTACATTTTCAATAAAAAGTATTTCTTAGTATCGATCAGCAGTTTTCATACCATATCTCGCACAGGGAACTACGTTAAATTCCCTCATGACAGCATTAATATCTTTATAAAGTAAAAAATAGTCTATTAACAATCCATGATGGGAATTTCATAAATTAATATCTAATATTTTCGTTTTCAAAACAATAACATACATAGGTTGATTAACAATATTCTTATGGTATTTATATAACTTAATTACAGACCATATTTTAATAAATCTTTTTTAAATTTTCAGTCACTGAAATATTCATTTCAAACCAATGATCGTCTGTGTTTTGTCATGCAATATGTGAATGGTGGGGAGCTTTTCTGGCATTTGAGTCGTGACCGCGTCTTCACCGAAGAACGAACTCGTTTTTATGGCGCCGAAATCATATCGGCGCTGGGCTACTTGCATTCGCAGGGCATTATTTATCGTGACCTAAAGCTGGAGAATCTTTTGCTGGACAAAGATGGTCACATTAAGGTAGCCGATTTCGGGCTGTGCAAGGAGGATATAACCTACGGCCGTACAACGAAAACGTTTTGTGGCACACCGGAATATTTAGCGCCTGAAGTATTAGACGATAATGATTATGGACGCGCGGTCGATTGGTGGGGCACCGGTGTGGTTATGTATGAGATGGTGAGAACGAGAAATATATAAGAAAACATTTACTATATATATATTATATTTTATATAGATATGTGGTCGGCTACCTTTCTATAATCGCGATCATGATGTGCTCTTCACGCTCATATTGGTAGAGGATGTGAAATTTCCACGCAATATAACTGATGAAGCAAAGGGTTTGTTATCTGGTCTATTGGCCAAAGATCCTAGGCAACGCTTGGGCGGAGGTCAGGATGATGTTAAGGAAATACAAGCGCATCCATTCTTTGCGAGTATTAATTGGACAGATCTGGTGCACAAAAAGGTAACAATTATTTTGAAATTGTTTTAGAAAAGAACGTTTAAAATATATTTCATTTTTCCAGATAACACCACCTTTTAAGCCCCAGGTCACATCAGATACAGACACACGATATTTTGACGAAGAGTTTACTGGCGAAAGCGTTGAGTTGACGCCGCCAGATCCCACGGGTCCGTTGGGCTCCATAGCTGAAGAACCGCTTTTCCCGCAGGTAAGCTTCAATGCGTTAAACTTAAATGAATATGGATTTAAAAAAACATTTATGAATTTACAGTTCAGCTACCAAGGAGACATGGCCTCAACATTGGGCACCTCGTCGCACATAAGTACTTCCACAAGTCTCACATCGATGCAATAGAACAAGCTACAAATTTTTCAAGCACACATACACATACATACATAAAACTACACATCATGTTCTGCCGAATCACCTATACCCATAATATACCTAGTTATATAGATGTGGGAAAATTGTGAGCAAAACAGAAATAAATTTGTACCGCTAAGTTTATACACCAATAATAACAAATTGAATGATAGTAACTTATTTTTCATACCTTCAACAACAACAGCAAACCGCAGTTGAAATCCGTATAGCGAAGATAAGAGAACGTTCAACGCGATATATAACGAAAACAAATAAACTTTACTACATATGATAATACATATATACTTATATATACATCTAAATATAAAATTTTAAGCATAACGTTTAAAATGATTAGTTAATTTTTAAATGCAAGTAAAACATTTATTAAGCGAATGAGTAAACAACAAAACACACACAACACACTAATACACTTAACCAATAAAAGCGTGCACCCTTCTATCGTATAGGCAAATTGAAGTTTATACAACTGTGCAACAAGAACTACACCTACACATACATACACACGCAGACACAAACAAACACTATACATACAACATACGCGTTATTTATACTCCAAAGAAGCATAATACAAAAACAAATACGAGTTATATTTAATGGTAAAGTTGCCTCTGATGTGCTGTGCTTTATCCAAGAACAGAACATAACAACAACAACTAATAGTAATAAATAAAAACATGAAGCAAAATTACAACTGCATGAGCGCCAATAACATTTAAGAAAAAAACCCATTTAAAGAAACTTTTCGAAAGATAAACAATTTATATACGGCATATGCTTTTTTTTTACACATATATTTGTACATATTTATATACAACAAAAATCAATTTTTAAACAAAACAAAAAAAAATAAAATACAAAAATTTCCATTTTTGAATTTGAACAAAAAAAAAACAATTAATTACAAAATTAATAATGCCTAAAAATTTTGTCATATAAGTTTCGGCTTTGCTCCGTTAATAAAATCGCGTAAGGCTTGAAAAACTCTGAATAGAAATCAGATCAGGCAACTACATCAGACAGAATAAACACATAAATTAAAGAAATAAAAAAACGTAAACGAAATTTGATATTTTTATAAACGAAGTAAACTATTAAATTAAAATTGTAAATAAAAAGTATAATAAAATTAAGTCATGTTCGGGCATTTCAACTAAATACAATACCTACAATAAAAGTATAATCTCTCTTCTATATACAAAGAAAAAATACGAAAGCAAAATCTTATCAATTGAAATATAAAGATCGAAAAAAAATAAAACATATTTTCTTATAAAAAAACGAAATTTGAAAACTGCTTGCAACTAAACTAAAAATATAAAATGCCAAAGAATCGGCGAAACGAATGAAACTTAATTAAAACAGCAACTTGTTTTAACAGCTGGACAGGTGAGTTAGAGTTTAGCTTTTAATATGTATGATGATAACAGTCCAGAAGATGAGGCAGATCAGGAGCTTAACTAGAGTTGAGTGAAGACTATATTTGTATTGGGATCAGATCAGATCAAGGCAGACGCCAATAACATATGCACTTCGAAGACTTAAAGCTCTTATCAATATTCATTGAGCGATATTATCATGCACAGGCCTTCAACCTCACTGCTTGCAAAAAAACAGTTTGCAAACTTTTGAATAGCACAGCCATCAAAGAATCGTGAACCGATTGATTTGGCATTATTTCGGAAACCGTCAGAATTATAGCTAGCCAATATCAGGATAGAGATCCATGTATGCATCCTTCAATTACAGATCGAGCATGCAGCTAATAGGGAAACTTTCATAAGCAAAGCTTATTAGATCGACTACACAACGATTTCTACTATGCAAATTAGGTACAATATTATTTTGAGTTATTTTTTAGACAATTTTCGTTGACTCAAGCAAACAATTGAAAATAGAACAAAAACTAGCTGACCAAACAATCAACCGAAATCTGCCAATGCCATTAAAACGGCAAGCTTTTATAATAATATAAAATATTTAAAAAAATATATTTAAAAAAGAAACACATAATATACATAATTGTAAACATATAAAAACACGTAGTAAAAGAAAGATTGATTCAGCTACAGCCTACAAAACAAACTAAGGGGCATTACTATATAGCCAACAAATCAAAAAGCAAGATTACTTTATTTTCTGTTTAAGCTCCCTTAAACGAGAGCACTTAAATGTTAATAGAAAAGAATCACGGTGCCCACTTTCAAAGCATTTCCCTTTGCCAGCCCACAAAGAAAATAAAAACAATTCTTATTGTTTTCGCTGAGTTGTAAAACAATTTGATTTTTGAATTTTATACAAGTACTGCTAAACTACGATGTGTTCTAAAAATGGTTTGAAATTTGACTAAATCTCATGTCAGATCGAAGATTAAGACGAGCAACTTTTTTTTGTATTAAAAAAGAAAAGAAGTAATTAAATAAAAATCCAAAAAACTTAAATTTGATTAGATGTAATTTTTGATAAGCGAAACATTGCAAATTTCGCAGAGTTTTAATAATAACACTAAGCTGATTTATAAAGTAAATAAAAAACAAAAAAAAGAAACTATGAAATAAACGTTTGTAAAACATGAGCAACAACTGAACAGGAACCTGTAGATAATATACGATCTACATAAGTATGATATGATATGATTAATTTATACGCGCTTACGCATACCAACATGCATACATAATGATAATGATAATATACACTCACACACACACACATATATATATATATATATATATATATATAAATATATATATATATATATATATATATATATAAATATATATATATATATATATACAATATATACATATACCATATACATGTGTATGTACATATGTAACCATGTGAAAGAATTATAATTTAAATACATAAATAAAATTTACATATAACAGATATTTGATAAAAAAAAAAAATAGTACAGTAGTTGACATAATGTTTTGTTATTAAGGGAAAATATTCCTGGTAAAATATGTTTCTATGTAGATATCCATAAAGGCCATTTTCAGATTCTCATAAATGAGATTATCTACTTTTTATTAATTGTAGCTGTTATAACGATCAAACGTGCATAAAAGTAACAAACGATCTTAACTGAATCTTGTCCAACCCTGGTGACGAGAACTTGTTAAGAGACACACCCATAGAGGTAATTGGAAACTAATGATTTGGCTATGCCGAAGAGCTCGCTTTCCGTGCGTCTGAATCGTCGCCAGGCTGTGGCCATATCGCAAATTGGGTCAAGACAAAGTTAACTATGTTGCATGCGCCCAAGCCCAAAAGCAGCAAAAAAAAAAAATAAATGGCAGACTTGACCGACTTAAATATTCGGGATCAGCTGCAGTGCGGCGAGTGCGTGACGGGCGCATTTTAAAGGTGTCCGTGGAACGCGCTGTGTGTGCGCCCGCGAACAATGCGTTTTGTCTGATGATTAATTGCAACACAATCTTGGAGGCCACAGAGCCGCCGCCGCCGCTTTCCCCAAACGGCCAAACAGCAAACACATATGTGTGCGTGTGAGTGTGTGTGTGCATGTGTGTGTATATGCATACACATCTGCTCATATGTACCAGTTGCAAATGTTTATATAGACAGAGACAGAATGTGTGTCGGATATATTAACTGTGACATGAAGCTATTAATTTTTAGCACTTGCCCCAAACAAAAAACAACAAAATTAAAATTGAATGCGAACGTGCGCACAACGAAAGCGAAAGTAAATCAAGGTATTGAGTATAAAAAAAAGTATTCGCACTAAACTTAAATTGGACCTGGGCGGGGTCCCGGACCCGGGCTCAATGCATCCTTAAGCCAAGCCAAGCCCACCTTAGGCCAGGCCCTTGAAAGAAGTGCTAGGAAAAGTGTGATTAGTGCTTTCCCTTTTTTTTTGTGTGCTGCGACAGCTTTTGACGGATGACAGCAAATGAAATGTGATTGCCAACGTGATGAAGTTTAAGACCGACGTATTAATACTCTTGATATTCGTATGTTTGTAAGTCTATGAGTACAGTGAAGCTTTTGTGAATGACAATTGAGGCTAAACAAGTAAGAAGCGTTTACGGAAAACTATCTCTTGGCAGACAAAGTCATAACGAAGCTGTTGTACCTTTTGTCAAGTGTATTAGCAGTCAGATTGAGGGCTTGGGGGCGGTACGGTGGAGAGGAGGGGCGGGGGAAGTCGTAACCGCGTCTTGTTTTCTTTGTTTGCTACGCGTTTTTCGCGCTTTTCATTTGCGAAACGATTTTTCTATTTTCACCTCTTGGTTGACGCGCGCTGTTTAAGCTGTTTGCTTTATAGCAATGTGAAAATGTCTAAAAACTAGAAAATGGTCAGCACTGGGCAGGAGAGTCTTGTGAGCACACGCTTGTCTGTGCCGGCACTAAACAGCTTGAGCGGCGCTCCTTGCTCTCGAAGCCAAGCCGTTGGCTGGCTGAAAAGTGAAATACATCAAAGCACGTCACATCCATCAGACATTATGAGCAGCACGAGAGCACGCCCCAGACCCAAAGCCAAAGCCAGAGTCTGGCCAACGACTAGATCCCCAACAACGGGCCTGTGTGCGCCGGTATGTTTGACAACCAGGCCCAAAAGCGTCGCTAATGAATTGGAATTGTTTAAAGAGCGCGCCGGGACGGGGGCTACTTCAGCAGCAACAGCAGCAGCAGCAGCAACAACAGTTCGAGCCTTAGCTTTGGTCTCAGTGTCGTCGCTGCAATCGAAATTAATGAAAACTTTCGTTTATTTAATTGCACAGCAGCCAGACAGAGAGGGAGACTCCATGTCTAACTAAGCGCAGGCTACAAAGCGCAGCTGATGTGTAAGACACGTCTGCATTAGAGTTGGAAGCGTGTCGTGTTCCAAACACGCACGACTCAACACGACGTGTTCGTGTTAGGAGAAATATGCTCTCGTGTGCAATTCGGTGATTCGCACGACTCAGATTACAAAAGAAAATTGAAAATATATTTTAACAAAAATCAATTTAAAATAAAATGTTTCCAAAAAACTTTTAAATATTAAATTATATAAAGTAAAAATGAAATAAAATAATTAATATTTCTGTCATAGCTTGGATAAATCCTACACGTGGTCATCTTTAGTCTGCAGCCTCTTTCTCAGTCTCAGGCAGCATCTCAGTGTTTATGGGTTATGGTTATGACCATAATGAAATCTATAGGGCAAGACATCGACAGCGGCATTTGAGTGAAAATGATTGATTGATTGATCGCTGAGATCGCTGCGGCAGTGCTGCTGCTGATGCTGATGTAGCTGTTGCTGTTGTTGTTGTTGTTGCTGTTGCTGTTGCTTTAGCCGCTTTGTGGACCGTCATCGTCTAAACGTTATTGCATTGTTGTCTCTGATTGCTGCGTTACTCCTTTTCGGTGTACAGAGATTTGTTGACTTGATCGGGCAATTATTATTTGTTTTTCGAGGTATTTAGTTGTTGGCAGATTTCGCTGCAATTTTGTGTTTGTGGCTTTTAAGGTTGAAACATGATGTTGATTGAGTTGTTCGACGCTGCCAATTGCCAATCAATGGGAACTTAATACAAACGTGCTCAATATGCTTCCATGGGCTCTGGGGAAAGTCATTCGTTTCAGGTGGCCAGCTGCGTATATCCTGGCTGTATGGTATTAATAAAATTGAATTGAAAAATCTGAAGAAAAAATCAGTAAAAAAATTTCATGATTTTCTTACATATTTTTTGATATAATTTTTTTAGTTAAAATAAATAGTAAAGCAGGGATCCAAAGGAAACTGATTTTACTTTTGTGTAGGTATTCTTAAAGCTTATATTTACGACCAGACTAATAATTTTTTTATTAGCTTTTAATGATTTTTTTAAAGGGACACTTCCTGGTTTAGTGATAAACATTTTCTTAGTAGGTTATAGATCGGAATATTTTATAGTCTTGTTCGAAATGTGTAAGGCAACGAGTTAGTTTATTTACTTTAACGTTTTAGATCTTAAAGTTATTTTTTTTATTTTTCGTACCAACAATCATTCATAATTCTCTTTCTAATGCACACTTTAAGCGACCTCTTAATTCGCTGTGGCAATCTAATCACTTTTCGTTAACTGGTCTATTTCAACTTTCTATTACATGTTATTGCACTTTTGTGTAGCCGATAGCCCAATTGATTTCTTTATTATAATATAAATAGCTTTATGCATTTCTCGTTCGGTAGCAGCTTTTGATAATCTAAAGCATTCACTTCGCTGCCGCGAACATTTTCAACTTTGACCACAATTGTGAATATGTATTTTGGATATGGATGTGGTTTACAACTGGCGGATAAGCTTGGCTGCACATGTCAACGCCACTTGGCAGTGGTTGCCGCCTGTCCCCTGGCCACCACCTGTGGTCCAGTGCGGACTTGTTGCAGGCAGGAAAACGGGTCAACATGGCAACAGCTCGTAGTTCTACTCCCATTTGGGCCGACGCTGCTGACCAACTTGCGGCACAACAGTTACAGCAACAGCAACAACAACAACCACACGGCCAAATATAGACGATGGACATTTTCTGAGCATAGAACGGAACGCCTTTATTATAAGTATGACAAAAAGAGAACCATGTAGGAGTTATATGTAGTTATACGAGTCAGCTCCATGCGATAACCTAAAAAGAAAAATGCTCGTACACCTTTTTTTTCCTCATCTTTTTTGTTGTAAC
This sequence comes from Drosophila lacertosa, assembly GCA_004143845.1. NCBI lineage: Eukaryota > Metazoa > Arthropoda > Insecta > Diptera > Drosophilidae > Drosophila > Drosophila lacertosa. The sequence continues at coordinate 101,515 of SCDZ01000018.1, read as the reverse complement.
TAAAACATTTGGCCGACAAGGCGCTGCTGATGTTATGGAATGGAATGGAATGGAATGGGTTGGGAGTTTTGGATGCAGTCAACGCTGAGGCTGTCCCACAAAAATAAAAAAAAAATAAAAAAAAAAAAATAAACGGTGAACACACCTTAAAAATGTCGAAAAGTGTGCAGCGATAAGGGGGAAACATTTGCCAGGTTTCTAATTGCAGACTGGACAGCGTTAAGACATGAAGCCGTCTGTGACGGATTTGGGCAACTGGAAGGCACATGTGGCCGTGACCATGGCCAATATATATATGAGGTAGCCGTAACGATGCTGATGAGCTGCTGTTTGCTGACGGCTCAGCTACGGCAGACAGTGCTCCGTTAGTCAAAGAATCAATTTTCCTGACCAACGCTGGAGTTTAGTACCTGCTCGCCGTTCGGCTCTTCCCATGTAGGTGTGGCACTGCCGCAACGTACGTATGTATATACGTATGTATGTGTGTATATACACACCACCTTTGACTGCCACTGCGACTGGTCGCGGCTGAGGCCGCGGGCGCGGTGACGTCGGCGGCGGCGCCTTGCATGTCCGGTCGGCCACTAGCAGCGTCGTCCATTATGCAATGTCACGATTCGCGGGCGCGTATAATGAACTTTTGATGTTGTTGCTGCCACATGGCCAGACTAGGCCTATCCACAGTCATGGTCATACATATAGCTCATTTGTGAGCAGCAACATCACAACAGCAATAACAACAACAACAACAACAATCTGCCGCACAGGTATCCAGACTTAGACTAGAGATGAGCGCATCGTGCGTGACCCGAATGAACCATTAGTGCAAATACTTTTATGAACCATTTAATTGCCCTTCTGTATGGTTAAGAATAAGTTATGAGCTACTAGTTTTACGTATGAGTAATAACTATTTAATAATGTTATAAATCTGGCGAAAAATCGACTTCTTCACATAGATAATTTTTTATAGCAAAGTAATTATTTGACATTATATTTGACATTCTAAATTATTTTTAATTAAATATTTATTTACATAAGGCATCTAATATCTTAAGTCTTATGCACCGCGATAGAAGGTGTTTCACGTCATCATCTCTAGCTTGAAGAGATGAACACACACATACACAAAGCTAGCTTGCATATGGTTTGAAACACGAGCAGTGTTGGTAATTGCTTTATAAACGTTTTTACATTTTTTATTATTATGTTTTTTTTTGTAAATTTGGTAATTTGTTTTTATTGCGCTGGCGCATTGGGTGGCATTGAACTTCAGGCTGAACCCGAACTTGAATTGCAAGCCCGGCTGACGGATCTCGGCCTAGCCGTTAATGCGCCAAAAAGCCCCAAAAGGGCTGGGCGCATTGACATGGTTGGGACTTTGCTGGATGACCAGTCGTAGCTGGCCCGCATCTTTGCTGCTGCCTGGTCCATAATCACCATCTTTTGGCTTATGGAAGGGCCTGTTCTTTGCTTTCACATATTTCCTTGCCTGTTTTTTTTTTTGTATTTTTTTGCTGCATTTTTTGTTGGCTTTTTTTTCGGCAATTGCGTGGAAACCGCTGATTAAGCCCAACACCGCAACATTCGAAAACGTGCCACATTTGGCAACTTGCCAACCCTGCCCCTTACCCTGTCCGTATCCCTATCCCAGTGCCTGGTGCTGGTCGTGTCCAGATTCAGATTCTCATCCTGATTGTCCACTCGTCGTTGCTGCTTTTGATTGGCGTTTGCTGATTTCGTTTTTACTGACAACATAATATTAAAGCCAATTAAGGCTAAATTTATGCGTACAGCATTCGGCCAATACAGCAACTGCCAACTGCCTGCTTTCTGGGCCGCAATTATTGGCCAGCGGTCACTTTGGACTCCAACTCCGACTCCAACTCGGACTCAGACCTGGCATTTTAACTGCCCAAAGTAAACATTTCCTTGTTCTCGGCATATTTTGGGCGCATTTCTTAAATGTGTTGGCCGCTGCCCGTGGGATGTTCGCTTGTTTTGGGGGCACACATAACTGCACTTTGTGGCAACATGTTAATTTCTTCATTGCCAGCTCGATGCACAGATTATTTTGATGAAGGTACCTGTGGACTTTTTTCTTATTATCAAGTTGTGCGTTAACAATAACAATTAGCTTAAAAATATACGGTATTAAAAACATTTTAAATATATTTAAATATGTAAAGCATATCTCCAATATAGCATTATGTATTTATTTATGTATTGAGTTGTAGCTTCCTCAATGCACACAATAAAAAAATAATAATATATTATCAAACAAATAAAATATGCATATTTATAGGCACGGCAAGTATTATTAATGCAGTTTTAATAAACTTATAAGATTAACTGGCAGCTCGGTGCACACAGTCAATCTAATTAGCTTATAATAATCCAATCCACTAATCCAACTCGAATAAAAACACTTGCGAAGAGCTCCCGCCATGCGGCCAGCAACGGACCATGGCGAGAGCACATCCCATGGCCACGGATAGTTCCATATTCCCATACTCGTATATAGGCCACAGCGGCAGTATTGAATTTCAGAGCCAACAATAACTGCAGCAATATAATCGGACAATAGACAATGGACGGCAAATATGCATACGATGAGTTTACCACCCGTGAGTTGCAGGCAGTCGAAGAAGTGTGGATGCCCCGTGAAGAGGCCACTGCCACCGTTACAATAACAGTGGCAACGCCAACAGCAACAACAACAACAACAATGGTCGAGGTGTCTACTCATGCAACATTGCAATTAATTAAATTTTATTTTTAAATAATTGTTTTTAATTAATTTTTAAGGCGTTTGCGCAAATTCATGCAAGCGCAAGTCGCAGCAGATGAATGCTCAGGTGCATAGATATGGATATAGATATGGATATGGATATGGATATGGATATGGATGTGGATGTGGATGTTGATTTAGTTGGAGTGTGGCTTATGCTCATGCAATCGTTCAATCATTCCAGTCTACCTGTGTGTGTGTTTGTGTGTGCGTTTGTGTGTGTTGCATTATGATGCAGTCGATTTCTACATCTTACGAATTTATCAGCGTCAGAGTCAGAGGCTAATGAAAAGCGCTTTTCAAATGCATCGCTCTGGGGTGCATTCAACCCAGCTCGAATGATATAACCAATGACAGGACTGCCCAAATAATTGGAGCATGCGAGTGCCACTCAGAGCCGCACTGCAGCGTTGCACCAATTCCCAAATGCAGTCCGCGGCATGCAGCTTGCAGCTTGCAGCTTGCAGCTTGCAGCCTGCCTTCCAGCCAGCTAACTGTTTGGTTTCTTCACTTGCTCTGCTCCTCTCTTTTTCATACTTTAGTTTGTGGCCCAAAATGTGAGTGAACTCATACATAAACATAAACATGCCCCATGTCCAACTTTGGGACTTAGCTCAGGAACATCTTTTTGTTTTGGAGTTTACTGTTTTTTATACACTATAACGTAGGGCATAACAGTTTCGTGGCGAAATGTGTTACATGAAGAAGTGTACATATTCAATTCTATAAAGCTTCTATATATATCTGGTTTAGGTTGATAAAGCTGTGTTGGTCTATATGTATTAGGGCTAAATTGAAAGCATTGTCGAGTTGAGTTAATAGATTAAAGACAGATGGATTGGACCGCTATATATAAATAAACAGCTCTCAGATTCGTTAAATAAATCTGGGCTGACGAAGTTTTTAATTATTTTTATATATAATTTTATAATTTATTTTCTTAGCAATCGTTCAGGACATAAGTTCTTATATAAAAATGCAATATTTTAATAATCATGTTTGACAATTTTATTTGTCAGTGGTCTTTATGTCTAGAAGGGTATTTAATGCTCGTCAGTGCGCAGTTAACTGTTCTTGCTTGTTTTATTATAGTTTGAGTTTAAGTTAATTTTATTTTCTGTTTTTTTGACTGTTTGGGTTGCGTGCAAAGTGCGATGATCTTGCGGTGAAATTTTGTGCTCAAGCGGTTAAATTGGTCAGTGAGCAAAAATGCACAAAAGCCACTAACAATAACAACAACAACAACAACAACAGCACCAACAACAAACAAATGAAATAAAATCACTTGCTCGAAATGTGCTTGATTAAAAGGCCGTGGCCAGAGCCACGTTCGCATTGGAATTTAATGTATGTATGTACACACATACATACACAAAAGTACATATAGCCTTCTGTAGCTTAACGGCCGGCGGGTCCGCTTTTGAGGCTCGGGAGAAAGGTTGATGTGAAATATCACTTTAGATTTGAGTATCACCAGCAGCAGCACCACCAAAAGCAGCATCAGCAGCAGCAGCAGCAGCCTTGCCTGCAGTCCCTTGCGCACTTTCTTTCTGTCGGGCATGACCGTTTGCTCAATTTAAAGTGGCATCAATTATTGCGAACCCATCCATTAACTGACCAGTTATCCCTCATTTTGTGATCGCTTATCGCAGCCCACAAATCCACATGCACACATCCTCATTCTCGGCATTTTGCCCTTTACAACTTGTGCCACTTTTTTTTCTCCTCTTCTGTCTCTGTCTCTCTCTCTCTCTCTGTCTTTCTCTCATCAATTGGGGTCACGCATGCCGGCGTGTCGAAAGGACGCCGGCTGATGGGTGGACAATGACTGAAGATAACAGCTGCGACAAGACGCAGGTTCAGGATGATTGCACACAGTACGATAATAGGAAGGCTATAAAGAAAACTGGAACTAGAAAAATGTTATCAGAGAGCAGCAGATGCTGTATGTGTGTTTTGTATTTACTCCTGTTACAATGTCGGCAAAGCTGTTCGATTTGATTGCTTGATTTTCTCGATTGGTTTACCACAAGCACAGCACTAAAATTCTGCCTTTCACCTGCATCAAAACTGTAAGTTCATAAATCTCGGCGGGCCAGAAACCTAATCTCAATGCCGCGAATACGGCATGCGACAAATGTATTTTGATTGCTGCGGCTTCCACTTGCAACAAAGCTGCAAGTACATTGTGCGAGCCAAATGCCGGCCACCCAACTACGCAGCTCAGATAGCTGCGGGCTCTATGGCTTAGCCAGATTGTGGCCACTGCGGCCAGATAGAGAAAATTTATTGTGTTAGCGGCGGCACGAGTTTGCATTTTTTTTTTTCGGCACTTGGCGGTTGCTGCATGCAGCTGTTGCTGTTGTTGTTGTTGTTGCGGCTGGTGGCGTTGGGGTAGAATTTGTGACACGACCTTTAACGAGATTTTTCCACTTGGCGCATCAACACGCGACTTTCGAGCGTCGCAGCACGAGGAGACTGCCGCCGTCGATTGTTGGCGTCACATCGATTTGTACCAACACATGTAGAAGCTGCAACAGCAACAGCAACAACAACAACAACAGCAATAAACAAACATTTGTTGTAGAATTAGCAAGCGACAGCAACGCGAGACGAGTCTCTCAACACACAATTGTGTGTATGTGTGTGTGCGTGTGTGATAGTATATGGCAATATCTTAACCAACTTCATTATCGGTATTGCCAGCTAATGATGAGACTGGGGCTGTGGTTGGGACTGGGCATGAGGAGCATCATCATCAACGTCATTTGCGGCTGCTGCCGGCGTTGCATGCACATTGAATTCCAATTGGGTTTGGCAGTGTGGCGCAAACTTAATTGTCAAGGTTCGTTAGTTTTTTTTTTCGTCGTCGTCGTCGTCGTCGTCGTCTTCGTCGTTGTTGCTGCTGCTGCTGCTCTTTCTGCTAATGTTCGTTTCTAATGGTCGTTTTGAGTAACTGCAGCAATGCTAGTCGCAGGCCCATTCTCATTCCCATTCCCAGTCACAGTCACAGTCAAAACGAGCCAGTGCCACAACTGCCAAGGAATTCTCAATATTTCCATTACTTTGTGGTCTACGTCTGGGATTTCTTGCGTTCTGCGGCTGCTGCGGCTGCTGCTGTTGCTGCTGATGTTGCTGTTGCTGCTGCGGCTTTGGCTAGCTCTCTGTCGCCTCTCTTTTGGATAACTATTTAATTCACATTGGTGGAAACTTGATTGTACTGTTGCTCCAACCATGCACAAAATGAGAAGCAGCAAAACGAGCTGCACGTCGACGTCGATGCCGGCATTGACGACGCGTCGCTGCTGTGAAAAGATTTTTCACATTTGTAATGCGCTACATGATTAAAACGTGGGCTTTAGGGACTGTCAATTGATTTTGGCCAAAAGCAAAAAATTAAAGTTTTCATTTTGAACATTTCTTTGTAAGAAAGCTTATATCCTTTTTTAAAAATATTTACATTTTAACCATAATTATTAAAAATTAAAATAAAAAATATAGGCAAGTTTATATGATTATTTTAAAGTTTTACTTTAAAGAAAGTAATCTTAAAGACTTCCAACCCTTTTCTTTGCCATTAATGATTGATCTGTGGCCACGATCACTTCGAATTTGGTATCAGCCCATTGAGATGTTGGTTTTCTACCAAAATATTGGCAGTAGCGTATTGCGTGATGCGGCCAACTGGGCCATAAAACTCAATTCACTGCTCGCGTTTGAAGATTGGGAGTGAGCTGTGGAGCTGCAGCTGGGATGCAATGCGGATCGGTGCTGCTACTCGGATGGCGTCGGCAGCGCCGGCGTCCGGCACATGACTTTCAGTTGAAATGCGTTTGATCAATGCTGATCGAGTTAGTTTTGTCAAGATCTCGTCTAGGCCAAGTGCGACCGGCCAGTGTTCAACAAAGACCGAAAACAACAAAATAAAACAGAACACAACAGAACAGCGCCAGGATCCAGCAGGATACTGTCTGCCGAGCTGTGTCGCGTTGCAGTGTAACGTAACGTAACGTAACGTAACGGTAACGGTAACGATTACGGTTACGGAAGTGTGCTAATCGTAATGTGATTAACTAACGAACTGACCGCATTACCAGTCGCCGCCACCTGCGATTGCAACATTGAGTTGCAGTTCCACAATTCGAAGCGTTTCCACTCGAACATCATCAGCTTGTGGTATGTACATGGCTCCGATCGGGATACGAGTTTCGGGATTCGGGACTCGTTGACTGGCCGATTGTGGTTGACTTTTTGCCAATGTTGTTGCTTTTCGCTGTTGCGATGCTGATGTTGATGTTGGTTCTTGTGCTCTGTGTTGTGTGTTCTGCCATTCGCTGGTACGCATATTTAAAGTTTGATATCAATCTTTCGCAGGAATGAGCAATGACACTTAATGGCATTTTAGTCCCCAGTCCCCAGTCTCCAGTTTATGGCCAAGTCGACAGCGTCGCCTTGTTAAGTGTAAACGTTAAGTGCCTTGTTATTTAATTCTCTGCTTTTATCTTTTTTTTTCGTACATTTTCCCGCTCTAATTCGACTTGCTGTTAAAAAAAAAAAAGAAAAGAGAGAGAAAAAATAATGCTTTTACCCCAGAGTTGATCTTGTCGTGCTCGTCTCCATCCTTCGTGGCAGTCGTCGCAGTCTTTGCCTGGCTTTAGTTCCCAGTCTCCGGGCCTGGTCCATTATCACACGCGACATTAAGTGCAGCCATAATGTAATCGAGCATTTTCTTTAATTTACAGTTAATTGAGTCTTATAGGGTAATTATGCAGACGCCAGGAATCGTCACTGAGTGTCGCCAGCTCTTCCATGCTGCTCTTAATTGTGGCCCAACAACACATAAAACCTCGGGCAAATGTTCATGTGGCGTGTATGTAAATCAATCAAAGTGCTTCAGTTTAGGCCTTAATTAAGCCGCTAGGGTCATTAAGTTGCCGGTTTAGGAGCGTGGTCCCAGTCATCATCACATGTCCACAACAGACCGGAAAAACTGCATCTTAAGTACACAACTTTTGCCTGCTCGATGGGACTCGAGTCGAGAGAGTCTAGCCTGCAGCTCAAGTGGCTAACAAATTGCAGTTGATGCGATAAGCCAGCCACTGACAATAAACGAAATGCACAATCAATCAGACAACTAGCGACCAAACCACACACAAACGTGCGCCAAATCGTTGCCAAGAGATAAACCAAGCCAAATACACTCAAAGAACAAAAGAACATATTACTTTAAGCCAAAAAGAATTGTTGGCTTTAAGGCTTTAACCAAAGCCTTGCATAAAGGTTTGTCTGAATACCTGGTTAATGTTTTTTATACATTTTTTTTGAGTGTATTATCTAACCGGCCAACCAGCCAACTGAACATCTAGCCAGCCAAGTTTTCGTGCGTCAATATGAGTTAGCCGAGGAATGATACAGCCGCTGCACCTGTGGCAGTTGGTTGTTGGAGTTGGCTGAGAATCGGGCGTTGCCTGGTAACCACTGATTTCCGTAGCTGACGCTGCAAGTGTCTGAGAAACCGTTAACAATCATTAGCAATGAAATCAATTGGCCCATATCGAAATGGGTGTACACGAGGATTGTGTGTGGCTTTTTGCTGTAACCACTTCACAGGAAGTTCAACAAGTTAAGATCTCTGTGTTTTTCCAACTAATCAGCTACACTTAAGTACATATATTTATATAGCCAACAAGGTGACTCGATGTTGTTTTGTTTCTCGTTTCGAATTAAGTGATTACAAATTGTAATCCGTGCGATATCTAAAACTACTTCTCGAAGAAGCTTAAGAACAACTCAATTTTGACTATTGACTAGAGAATAAAAAACAGATAGGGAATGCTATTTATTAGAAATTGAAAAAACAATTTGAAAGAATTATGTAAATATTTAAATACTTTCTTACCTTAACGAAACTGAAGTTTCGCCCATTACAAACAATGTTGTGAAGTTCATTAAAGAAATTGTTTCTAATGTGTCTAGATTTAATTTAATGGTTTTCACTTAATCAGTTAATTCCGTTGAATCATTTCATAGCTCATACATTTATTATTGCCCAAATCAATCAATAATTTACAAATTGATTTGGGTGATTGGCAATAAAAGTGCCTTGTTGACGTCGAGGTCGTAGAAAACAGACAGACAAACAGAAAGATATATTCGATTCAGCTCCGATCACAATAATTACATGCAATTTACAAACTCTGATTACTTATGCTAATGCAGCCATGCAAAACGCAGATAAAAGTGGCTGCGTTCCTTTTAGCCTTTTAGCGTTTTAGCGTTTGCAATTCTGGTAGCACGTTGTGGTAGCTGGTGGTGGTGGTGGCTAACTGCCTACCCACTGATTATCTTCAAGAGCGTGGCGACTGCGCCGCCAGCATCCACTAAAAATGTTTGTCTATGCGCAATGCAAAATGATTTGCAGAACGAATTGCGCTCGAAGGAAATTGCGTGCAATAAAAGATAGATATGTTTGTGGCCAGCTATCAACGGTTGATCATTAGAGAAATATTCGACAGGCGGCAGACGGCTAACAACGGTGTATGCGAGCACGAAATGGTATAAATATTGCCATACGTTTGCTTATCTTGGCCAATTTATTGCCGCTTTTCCCCAAATGACTCAATAGCCGTGTGGTTGTCGTGCCCCAACAGCGAACTAGTTCTGCACGCACGCACTTGCCACGAAATAATTGTAATTCTCAATTACGAAACAAGTTATGCCACAAATTAAAATTATGCAAAAAGCTGCAACCAATGAGCGACGGTCAAAGAGAAGATGAGAGCGCATCCAGAGTCTCTAACTGCACTTTGAGTCAACTGCAAGCTGAAGTTGAAGCGGAGACTAAATTAACTGGGGGCCACAACAACAAAGATGCGGATACTGCTGTGAAAAGGGCGTCAACGTTGGGCGCCACCCAAATTAGGCGCACCTGTTGCAAGATACAAGAGACACGAGGCGACACACGATGAGGAGCGACAAAGTTGTTTTCAATGTTATCAATTAACAGCAATTCGATTTGTGGTCACACTTGGCGGCTGGCTTTGGCAACTGATTGTTGTTGGCTCTGGGCCAAACGTGTCTTGCATGTGTATGTGTATGTGTGTGTGTCTTTGAGTAATCATATTCACAAACGTTTGGCAAGTACAAGTAGAACCGCTGCTGCCACTGTCAGGTCGCCTGTTCACCTGGTCGCCGCAACCAGTCGCCAAGGCAAGGCAAAAATTGTTGTTCGCGTTTGTTTTTTGTTTTTTGTTATTTTTCTATTTCTTCTTTTTTTTTTTTTTATATATATATGTATGTTTTTTTTTTTTTTGTTGTATTTTCGGAGGCAAATACCAAACACGTTTCGCGGAACAAGTTCAGGTGCTGGACTCGGACGCGGTCTCGAACTCGGAGTTGGACATGGCCAGCAGGCAGCCTAGCACATTTGGCCGCACTTCATTGCTGGCTGCTTGGCATAGTATGGAGTAACATGTCTCAAGACTTGTTCCACCCTTTTTTCTAGCACAGCAAAGACGACAACGCGACAGCAACAACACAAACAGAAACAACAAAGACAACGACAACGACAACAACAACAATAACGACAACAACGACAACTACGGCGACTATCCGTCCGTTAAACTGCTTTGGGCCATTGTCCAACTTATAGCTGCTTAGCATTGGGTCAACTGAAGTTGTTAGATTTGGAGCGCGCGAAATGGGACCACGCACCAGACAGATCCTAAAGCTGCGGCTTACTTAAATAAAGGTGTTGCTGGCGATCGTTGCCAGGCGGCTACCAAGACAGGTGCTTGTTAAGATTGTTACCAAGCAAATAGCAGATACCAGATATGAAATGCCTGCTCTTCATACCACAGGTCTTACATGAGTTTCGCTGTTTGTTTTTCTGCTGCCCTTGGGCAAACGGCTTTTATAATAAAAATAGATGAGGCTGCAAGTGAAAAGCTCTTAACTTTAATTGCGAGACTAAGTATTAAAGCTGGCTGTGCTTTGCAAACGTGTTCGGAGAATGTATTTAAAATTATTCAGTGTTAGCCTTCTTCTCGTTTAACGAAACAATAAAGATACTTTTTCACATTTCTTTGGGATTCTCTCAGCTAGCTTTTGTAAAAATAATAAAGAAGCGTTCAGCTGTGAGAACATTTTAGTCGACTGGAGCTACCCTGTGCTAACTTAATAAATTAATTCGCCAGCAAACGCCTTTCTAAATCTTATTCTGAATTGCCAAAACATTTAGTTCTTTGGATTCTTTTGTTAGCTTTTTTTCAACTTTTCTTTTTTTAATACTAGATATAAAATTATAAATACATATCTCGTATTTCTTTTCAAAATCGCCAACAAGCTATAATCACGCTTTGTACAGGGTACAACATGTGCAAGCCATAACAGACTTTTGTTTGTTTAACAATTTGTAATTACAACAATTATCCAAGACGAAGAAAGACTTTAATTAATATTTAAATGGAAAATTAATGTGCTTTCTCGTACGTGATGAACATTCTTTCAGTTATTTTTTTTTTGCATAATGCCGTATATTTTAGCATCATATGATTTAACTTATTTGACCTCTAATATTGTAAACTTTAATTTGAGAGTCTAACTGTTATCTAAAGGGTTTTTAAATTTACTTGAGTTAGCTGTAGAAAATTGTTTCCATATTTGTTTTTTTTTTAATGCTCAACTAAATTGGTATACAATTGCCGGTCTTTCATAATGATCTTTTAACTCCTTGGAGAGTGCACAGAAGTGGAAATAAACTTTTTCTAAAGTTATTCACCCATTGACCAATTGTGCATTTACGATGCCGCCGAAGTGTGCTCCATTTGGACAATGGACCCACATGCTAGTGTTGAATTTCACTCGGCTAATTGCTGCTGATGAGACTAACATGGATATATTTTTATATAGATGTTCATGCTGGCGGCGCCACATAAAACGCACACATTTCATCTGCCCGTCGAACATATGTGTGTGTGTGTGTGTGTTTTTGTGGGGATGTGAGGCAGAAGCAGCAGTCCAAAGACCGTCACACGATCTCTAGGGGACTGGGGGACTGGGAGGCCTGGGAGTTGGGGAACTGTGGAGTTAATGGCAAACGAAGCTGTAAACTTGCATACAGCGGCCACATAATTTGGAGTAATGGACTTGAAGGAGCGCAGTCAAAGCGCTGGCGGATGTGCATCAAACGCCGCTCGATTGCTTAGAATTGGGTGAGCCTTGGGTATAGAATATGTACGTGGGGTAGGGAGTACGGCGAGTCTAACCACTCAGTGGAGTGCCTTTGACCATAAATTCTGTAAATTCAAAGCGCGAAGGAATGTCACTTGCCAATTATTAGAGAATGTCAGCTTGTCGCTGATATCTTTGCCATGTTTGTATTGACGATCTTAGCTGCTGCTGCTGCTGCTCCTGCTGGTGTAGCTGCTGGTAGTAATGCCGCTGCAAATCTTCGCACAGCTCTTTAAAGGCATCAGAGCGCTCCACTTATCGTTGCTTCATATCTAATATAGACAACTAAACAGGTTCCACGCACTGCGGTCGGTCGCTCGGCTGGTTGACTGGTCGCAAAGTGCAGTTCAATCACAGCATCAATCCCAGTCCCCCAAGCTACTGCCGCTGCTTTATTCTCAGTTCAAGTCCAGCGCAAAGCCAGGGCTGTGGACTGACACGAGACTCTCTTTTTAATTGCTGCACTGCGTCAGCTATTCAGGACGGAAGAGGGAGAAAAAAATCGTTTGACAAATGCAATGCCGACAATTACATGCGTTGCAATACCTGCCGACTAAGACTTAAACTTAAACTAGAACTCATTATTGTGTCATCGTATCATCATTATTATCATCATCATCATCATCATCATCAACACCATCATCATCATCATTATCATTAGCCTTGAGTTTCGCATTAGCGAATTATTCGCAAATATTTTTTATATGCCGCATTCCTTTTTTTAGATATGTAATTTTCGTGACTGCCCCACAAAACAGGTTGGCAGCTCTTTTCCTGCTGGCCGCATGCTGGACCGTTAAAAGGGGCATTTAAGTAGTCAAATAAGGAAATCTTAACTTTGAGTGCAATTATTTCGTTTCGTTGATTTATACTGTGTACTTGTTAGCTTGTATTACATAATTCGCTTTCTAACAGCCATTGCGTGGTCGTGGACACAACGGCTTAATCAGAGTCCAGGGGCCCAGTCCGTGACACCACTGACCTTGTGCCACTTGAAGGCGACCCAGACAGAAGTGAAAACAAAATCCCTATTCAAATTTGTAAGCTAAACTGGCACTGGGACTGCGACTGGGACTGGGACTGGGACTGGGGCCGTTTCTAGCCTGGCAAGCCACATGTCTGACTTGAACTTGAAGTGCGGAACCAGATGTAAGTAAGTAACGGTCCTGCGGCAGCGGCTGCTGTTGCTGATGCTGCTGCTGCTGCTGCCTCGTGAGAAATCAAACTGTAAAGTGTGGCTGAAGCTGGAGTTGGGGCTTATGCTGGGGCTGGGACTGGTGCTGGGACTGGTGCTGGGGCCTGTGCCGGGGCCGGGGCCAAGCGGCGTCATCAACGTTGTTGCCTTGGCTTAAACAGGTTGCAGTGGTCGTATACCATTTTAGTTTGTTGTGCTTCCTCTTTGGCACGTCTGCGCCGTCGGTGGCGGCCTGATGAGCACACACACACACACGCACACACATAGAGTTCTAGAAACTCAAATAGATAGAGAGACAGAGAGAGAGAGAGAAAAGCTGTGTGCGCTGCGGTATTAGTATTAGCCCAAACCAATTGCACAATTTGTAACAGCTTTTGACGTTCCTGTGGTTCATTGGCGTGCGGCCTCCGGCCAAAGTTGCAACTTGCCACTGCCACTGCCACTGACTATTGGGCAACGCCTTTTCATAAGGTACCCGATTCTGGCACCTCACTCCTTAGCCAGTTCTTTTTCTGATGTGTCACCTCTGGGCTTGTGGGTGTGTGTGCTCTTCAAGCTGTACGCCAGAACATACTTCAGCCCGTGGTGCTGCAGCTGATTGAAGCAACCGTAATATATCGTAGCAAAGGTTAACTATATCTTGATTGGGCCTAAAAGTCTGCAAACAACAACAAGTTTTTGCTGACGGATTGTTTTGTTTGATATGTTAAGCATAGTTACCCTATTGTCAAACGGTTTTTAAATCCCATTTACAGCTGTTATTTACAATCGTACAATAGAAAGAATAATTAGGAAAATAAAACTTTTACTTTGAAAGTAATAATAATTAATAAATCTATTTCACGTGACTTCACGTGGCAAATATTGATTTATTACAAGAGAAACGTTTCCCACGTTGTTTGGTGTTGACAGATTGGCAAATGAAGACATGAAACAAAGATGCCTTAAAGTCCCACATAAATTTGGGATATGGTTTCTAAAAATAGTTTGTTGTACAGGTTTATTTGCATGTCGAGAATTTTAACAAAATAAATTTGTTTTAAAATATTCAAAATATTGTTACAAGTAGATAGAAATTTATTAATATTAAACATGTAACTTTCACACAAAGAAATTAATTAATGTGAATAAACATATTTTAAGTGTGTGGAACTTTCGCAGCTTATCCGAGTGTGTGTTTGTGATTGTGATTGTGTGGAGCTAAGTGCACTTTAGCAAATCAACAGCCTTCAGCAATTTACGTGGTGTGCCAATGCTATCACACCTATGCATCTTTCGCAGCCTTCAGTCACATACACCTGTAATTTTCGCTTGGCACCTTTGGTTCGGTTTGGGTTCGGGGGATGGCAGCAAAACGAGCATTAGCTGCCAAAAGAGCCCAACAAAATTTGTAGGTACCTTCAAGTCAGTGTACGACAGCTCAGATCCAGGAAGGAACTGTTGTGTGGTTGCGGCCAAGATTGTGGCTGATGCAACTGATTGCAGTTTCTAACTGCAACGCTGCAATAATTTTGTAATTTCTCACTCACTTAATTTAGCACAATTAATCTCAATTTTAGCTGTCAACTGGCTGCCGCGCGCCTCGGCCGGCCGGGAACTTTGGCCAAGACAGCAGGCCTCATGCGCAGAGCCAGGCCAAAACTTATCGCCACGCATGTCTGGCGGTGCAGCGGCACAGTCAGAAGCAGAGGCAGCTTCAGCTTCAGCTTCAGCTTCAAGTTCAGGTAGTGGGAATTTTCACATAAATATTGGACTGCCGTTATGTTTCACGTATAATTTGTCACTCGAAATTAATCTACGAACGACTCGAAGCTAGTGTTGGGCGATTTTTTAAAGATGTCGCTCGCCATTTCTTAACACGCATGCCAAAACCACTGACTTGGCCCCGGCCATACATGACCGCATTTGATCTTCTTCTATCAGTCAGTCAGACTGTCAGACTGTCAGACTGTCAGTCGGGGTCTGTGGTTCTGTGGCCCTGTGAGTTTTCGGCAGCGCATTGTTTATTATATCATAATGCCAACTGTTAAGTGACTGTGACCGTCTCGTGGGCAACAATAGCATTTGGACAACTGGGTGTCGATGCCCCCCTCATTGTGTTGGTTTATTTTTTGGTAGCTCCAGCTCGGACTGGGCCCAGCCCATTAAGCGCTGTTAGAGTTTATATACTTATTTAAGTGTTGTTTTAATTTACATTCCGTTTGCGTTCGAGTGCGCGTTCATTTTTCGCCACATTTTGCGGTTTGGGCTTCGTGTTTTCAACATTTTCTTTTGCGGTTTAACAAATTTTCTAGTGATCTTCGCAAAGTCTTGTCTTTCATACAGGTTCTCGTCTTGTTGATGTTGACGTCGACTCATACACATGCTTAGATATAGATATGGACTTGAAACGTTAGCAAACACAGGGGGGTCGGTTCTTGGCCGATGGTCGCTTGGTCGCTTGGTCGCCTGGTCGCTTGGTCGGGTTAGTTTCTGGCTTGGCATGGCTCATCGTTGCTCCATTCCGTCCGCATTTATGGCAGTTGGCAGCGGCAAGGTGTTATTTTCATTTCTAGGTTACTGACCCATGTCATATGTGTGTGGAAAATTCAATATTGCTGTGAAAAATACTTACACAACTATTAAATAAAGACATGGCCATGCCCTGGCCCCCCTGCAGGCTGTGGTGGCCTGTGGCCCCCAGCTTACTAACTTCGCTTGGTACTTAATAATTACGCTCATTTCATGCATGCAATGTTTGGATTCCAGTGAATCGCTATCGCCTGGCAAACGCCCAACACGGCCCACCATCCCCTCTACCCACCCCCAATATGCCCAAACCCGCAGCCAGAACTAGCAACGGCTGCTACCGTGTGCGGTAACCTTCAAGTTAACATGGAACAAATGAAAAAATTCTTCGACAGCTGCCGTTGACTGTTGCAGCCACTTTGCTGCTCTTTTCCCTGGCTTAATTAATTACCACATTCCTAAGGTTTAAGCTATGTTTCTGCTAAGTATGTGTGTCTCTGTCTCTTTCCATCTCTCTTTCTCTCTCCGTCTTGCTCTCTCTCTCTCTGTCTCTCTGTGTGACCGTGTGCGTGCACTGGCTGTCAGATTTCCGCTTGCGCGCACCAAGTGCGGAACCAAATACGAAAGACTTAAGACACAAACTCGATTTTCACCCATCACAAGTTTTGCACACTTCCTACTCAAATGGTAATCGATTGAGTTCGCACATGTCATTTGACGCGCTTTTGTGGCATTGCTGACAGCACACGATTACAATGAATGAAAATGACATGATTTGCACGCCAAGTGAGCAGACCAGGCCAAGAAGAAAACCAAGAAGAAGAAGAAGACGAAGACATATCTCTAGAGCCACATGACAAATTACGACCTATTAATCTCGCATAGACTTTCACTTTGCCCAGGCCCGCACATCTTCTAGACTTCGGCTCTGGCTCTGGCTCTGTCTGTGGGTCTTCACAATATTATGCAAATGTCAATCAGCCGCGTACAGTTGACATTGACAGCAGGATCGGGCCCAGTTAATGCCATGGGCCATGCCTAATCAGCCGCAGCATAATTGCCAATATATATATTGGCATCAGCATCAGCATCAGCAGCAGCAGCAGCAGCAGCGGCATGCGGCGTCTAAGACTTTTTCTACAATGCATGCTGGCCATTTGAATTAACGTTTTTTTCCTCGATTTGATTCACGTGTAAACGATTAATCAAGTTTCAAGCAGCGATTGCGACTGCGACTCAGACTGGGCCTGGTCCGGCTGAAGTGGCCCCTGGTTTGGGGCCGGGTTGCGCTGGGTTTGCCTTAGCCCGAAGCTCTGAGTCTGAGTCGATGCTATATGGGTCAGTAAGGTGGTATTTTCGGGCTGAGCTTAAGCAAGAGCTTAATTTCAGTTTGAAAGCTTATGCCAAATTGATTGGTGCGAATATAAAAACAAATCTCATGCAGAGCGTTTAATAAACATATTTATTGGCTTTTTAAAATTCTAATCAACTAAACGTATATTGTCCTAATAAACTTCACAAAAACATTTACACTAGAATTGTGGCTTTGATCATTTGTTATATGAAAAGGGCATATAAAAGGTTAATACAAAACAATTAATAATGTTCGAAGAAACTTATTTAAATTCGTACAATACACAATAAATGGGCCAGCAACAAAAAGGTTAAGTACCCGCCTAACAGCTAGAAGCAGTCACATCAAAGTTTGCCGGCAGCCAAACACTTTCATTTTCTTCGGTGATATTTTGCTAACAGCTCCCAACAGTTGACTACTTAAACACCTCTTGAAATTATATAGACACTTTAAATGCAAAATTCGTGCACGTGCCCTTAAGTCGATTAGTGAATGTTGGTAGCTGCTTTCAAATTCACAAATTTCTGTTGTTGCATTTTTTACACTCTGCAAACGTTTTGTATTTGCAACAAATGATTTTATTCGGCTGGAAGGGATTAGCATTTATGTTTTTTCATTGCTCCGTAAAGAAGGGTCTTAGTTGTTGGTTGGGTTCAAAATTTTGTGAATAGCCTCATAAACTAAAGCTTTAAATTTCTTGCCACTTTTTATAGGGTACTCAGGTAATTTTTCAATTGGGGCCTAAAATATTCTTGCCCACATTAGCTTACCCTTAAACAACCAAATATTCTTAACTTATTGTATCCGTAACTTTCACCGAAATATGTTGCTTTATTTTTAGCATCTGCAATATAAAAATGTTAAAAGTTCTAATTTTTGTCTAAGTGTACATTCATGCATATACGCATTCATACAAATTAATTGAATCTGAATCATTATTAGTGCATATTGACAGTGTTAAATGATTGTGTTGCAAAATTAATGTCAGAGTAACACAGAAGTTATCGGCGATCGGTGTTGAGTATTCTGTCATTGAACTGCTTGGCCATATCGATTTGGAATGCCATCTGTCAGTCGGAGCAGTCAGGCATGAATGAATATTCTACTGTGCCATTCTCGCATCCATTATCACCGGCGGTGTTTGAGAAGCTGATCAAGCGCAGTTTTTTAAGACATTGCGGTTCGTTGAACTGCAATGATCGTTGAATGATTTACAAGTGTTCGAGTGTTCGTTTCTCTTGAGGCTAGAATTTGGTTTTTAATGGCTAACATGACACTTTGCATATTGACAAATCGATCAGGCGATAGGGATCGTCATTTGATCACAGCGGCTAACCTGTCTAATGTCGTATTAACTGTTCGAACTATCAATTGCCAGAGATCAGTGATCGTTTATCAAAAGAGCCAAGCTGTAGGTGGTGCGATCACTTTCAGATTATTTAGTGTGGTTAGCCTATTGTACACTGTGAAAAATATGAATGCAACACATAATTTCCCCAATATTATAATGCAAATTGTGCACTCATAATCTTTGGTTGTCAATTCACAACAATTGTGATTCATTGCGGCTGTTTTCGCAGTACAATAGACTGCACTCAGCACAAATCAATATTATATAACCGTTACACTGATAACTCATAAGAAAGCCCCCGAAAAATTTCAACAAAAAAAAAATAAATCTTTAACACTGACCCACTTTCAAAAACATAGTGAGTCAATAAAGAAACCGCACACAGACCAAATACGGCTTGCGTTAATATGGAGATTAAATAATCGTACGACTCAGGCCTCAATTTGAATCGCAGTCTTTAGACACAGACTCAGACGCAGCCTCTGCCTCGGCCTGCGGTTCATGAATCACCCACACGAGGCGGGCTTGCAAAATAACTGGCAAGTGACCAACAGTGACAACAGCACTGGGATCGCGGCCAAACCAAAAGAAAAGTTGTTAAAATTTATATACATAGATATCACACGCCTGGGGGGTCGAGGTCGCCAAACCGTAAACATTTATACACTCGCACACTCGCAGAACGTACGCCCGTACACCCGTACACCCATACACCCATACACGCGTACACCCGTACACCCGTACACTCGCACCAGTCGTTCACTTATCAATATGCAAGTTAAGAGCAACGATGTTATTGTTGTTGTTGTTGCTGCCGCTGCTGCTGCTGGCTCGGGGGCTTCCAATCAGCTGTTCAACAAAAGACTTAAGGCACAAACTTGTCCGTCATAAATCTCTCTTTGGCCAATCGCGCTCGCTAGCTCGCTCGCTCGCTCGCTGGCCTCTCTCTTTAACCGCCTATGCTGCGCTCCGGCTCCAACTCTCTTTTGGCATCTGGCAAAGACGGCAAGCGGCAAGTGGCGCAGTTTTATGCGCTGGCTGCTGCTTTGCCGGCCGCAGTTTGGCTTACACAGCGCACGAGTGCGGATCGGGTACGGATACGGTTTCGGATTTAAAAAATTTTGATTACCGTTTCGTTTGCGAGCCTGCAGATTAATTTTCTGTAGATTTTTTTCGCCCGCGTCGACGCGTCGTCAACTCAACCGCAGCAGCAGATGTTGTGGCGCATTCGCAACGCAACTTTAAATTGCCATCGGGCTGCTGATTATTGATTTCTAAAGGTGCCTAAACTTTATAACACTTATCAAAGTTGCCAGCGGCAACAGACACTACAATCAATCACAGAGACGCATAAATTTAGGAATTTCTGAAATGAAATCGATCGACAAAAGTTAATGCCACGCGCGATTAGCAATCTGCGTTCAGCTATTGAACGTAACCAAAATTAGTGTACAGCAAAGCAAAAAAAATCAAAAAAAAAAACAATACAACAAAATAAAAGAAGTAAAAAAAAAATCAGAAAAAATAAGAAACAGAAAAGCCACTCATCGAAATCAGTCAGTAAAAAGTGAGAGTTTTCCACGCTTTTTAGGTAATTTTGCTGTTATCTGTTGCTGTCTTCATTTTTTTTTATTCATTTTTGATTTTTGCCTCTTGCTTTTCGTCGGTTAAATAAACTTGCGACTCAATCACGACTAATTGCGCATGCGCCGCCGTTTTATGCGTATTTAAAGTGCCGCCTATATTACAAAACCGGAGCTCAGCTCTCTGTGTCTACGCCTTTGGCTGCTTAATATGCGTGTCACGTTGCCGGCCATCAAGTTCAAATTGCATTCGCTGTCAACGCATTGCAACACGGTACGTTGCGGCTGCTGCGGCTGCAGCGACTGCTGCGGCACGCGTTGAAATTTTGAAATTAACACTTGAAGCTGCTGCAACTGGCAAGTTGGCAACTGGAGCAACTGCTAATTAAGAAATAAAATTTATCAGTTGCTGCGTTGTGCGTGAAAGCTGACAAAAAGGATAACAGCAAAGCTGGCCGACCAGGTTGACCAGGCCGACCAGACTGTATGTCTGTCTGTCCTGTTGGCTGGTCGGGCGAATGACCTGCACAAGTTTTGTTGCATTTTGCATGCCGATAACTCTGTCAGCGACATGCACACTAATTAGTTCACATTTGTGGCATACAGCTGCACACTGCACTCAACTTGGCACTTGTTAACATTGGGCGACGCCGTCGTTGTTGTTGTTGTTGTTGTTGTTGCTGTCGCCTTTTGCAAGAAAAAGATAAAGAAAAAGAAAAATAACAAAAACGCAGGCAAAAGTGAGTTAATACTCGTATTGTGGTGCCTGCTGTTGCTGCTGCAGCCAGTTTTTCAGCTGTGCTGCTGGAACTTGTGGTGGCCAGTAGGCCTGCTCCTGACTGTCAAATGCAAACGCTGGCCAGCACCGACTGGGCTGTTGGTGTTGGTCTATGTGCTGCTTGCGGTCAGATGCTGGCGAGTTACTCGTAAAGCATTTAACTGCAAAGCTAATGCACTCACACCGACATCTACTAATACACACACATACACACTCGCACAAGTTCTGCTCAGACCCATACATGTGCAGTTAATTAATTTCTTTGTTGTTCTCTACGGTAAATCATGGCACATTGGTGTTGGTGTTGCTGCTAGTGTTGGACCTGCTGCTGGTGCTCTGCCACATGCACCAGTCGTACCGTTTGAGAGATTTCGCAAGCGAGAGAAAAAGAATGCCACTTAGAAGCTGTTCCGTCTACCGTCTCAGGTTGTTCTCTGGCGCAGTTCTCTTTGAGTCTGTTTATTGAATAGTTACTGAGAGTTTTCACGACGAAGTCTTTTGTTGCTGCTACTTGAACTGCATTTGCATATAAATTAGTTTTGATAGCGCTCCACGCTCCACACCAAAAAGCGAAACACAGTCGCAGACTAAGCTTAACAAAAACAAAACAAAGCAAACAAACAAAAAAAATAAATAAAAAGAAGTAGCAGCCACTAACAGTTTGATGTTTGTTCTTTGAATGCGTTGCGAAAATCAACTTGGGGCCTGCCTAACGGTTCTCATTAAGTGAAGTACAACAGCGACAGCATTTGAATAGCAGCACTTTTAGTGGGAACAACCACCACACACGACACTACAACATAGCACACCACAACAGTGCATACTGAGACAGACGCTGAGAGCCACAGACAGGATGAAGCGATAAGTTGGCAATAAAAATTGGCAGCACTTTGGCACATACGACAAACAAAAGACTTAGGAAACGAACTTGCTGCAACCAGACCAGACCAAGAGAAATAGCTGCAGCAGCAGCTGAGCCAGTTAATTGTTAATTGTTGACAAGTACTCGTTGTATGCAAAACGAAAGAAGTGCAAATGTACGTTTAATGAGCAGCAACCACAGCCTAACAGTGGTGTATCTGTATCTGTGGTGTTTGTGGTTTGCTTTCGCATCGCAGCTGAGATGGGAAGCTGGTTGGTTCGTGGCTGCAGCTGAGACTGGGACCTGCTTTTGGCCGTGGCAAGGGAATGATTTGCTTGGCAGGCCAGTCGCATAGATAAGAGAAAACTCAACGTCAAAATAATGACTAAGAGAAAATATATGCAAGCAGTTTAAATAGCGAACTTACAGTTACACTTGACAGTAAACAGCTGTGTGGACACCGAAATGAAACTTGATTTTCTGCTCAAATATTATTGGTGTTTATTAATTTGCCCAATAGATGTCATTAGTGTTTGTTTTTAGCTTTGCTAAGTTCAACAATATGTTTGCAAATATTCAAATAATTATTTATTAACCTTATTTATTCTTCTGTCGCTTCGAGACATTTTCTGTTAAAAGTGGAACAGTCAAATCGCATTTAATTTACATTTAGCTCAGGTGTAATGTTTCACATAACAAGATAAACATCCACTTCGGCCGGCTGCCCACCTCAGTTTGTGACATTCTTCTCCATTTTTAGCAGCTGCTACCTGCACTAACTAGTTCGTTTGGTCATTTGAATTTTTAGTGGACGTGAGTTTTTGGCCATTCCGTTTAGCTGGTAGCACATCAAATGCAAATACGTCAGCGCCAAATAAGGTCACAGAACGTTTTATCGGCTGCACCCTAGACTTAAAACTTTATCGTATTTTTTGCATAAATTTCCAAGCGTTTTATTTTATTTTGCTCGCTGGCTGGTTTATAACGTATATAATTATGTTTTATTTTGTAGAAATTCGACTGAGAAAGGCGAAACGACAGCCAGGCCGACCTTTGCTGGAAAAGTGAAAAACACTAAAAAGAAAAACTTCAATCGTTAATCAAAATTGTGCAATAAAATAACATCAAATATCGTATATCGCATATCTAGATAAAAGAAAACAAAGGGATAAACACAAATAAAACGAAATTAATTAAGACCGAGTGGAAAAAAGTGTTGGTGTTTTTTTATGGAATCGTTGGCGTGATCGTGAAGTTATTGCCCCATAAACTCGCCTACAAATATTTACAAAAGTTTATTGCATTCGAGAAAAAAAGAGTGAAAATCAATTAAACAAAAATTAAAGAAAATAAATATTTGATTGCGATTACTGGATCATACACGCAGTTATCGGCCGACTTGGTGTTTTACTAACCATGAAAACGTTGGAAAGTGTGCCGATCCAAGAAAATAATTAACGAAAATTGTGGAGAGCGGCACAGAAAAGTGCGAGTGCGTGCAAACAAAGTCAGTGGCCAAAATGGCAGCCAGTGAAAATCAAATTTGATAAGCTACATCAACAGGTCATTGTTCTTGTCCAATAGTGAAAATCTGATCGTTTTTAAGTAGACCAAAAGTCTACAAAAAAACAAAAACATTCAACTGTATTTCTGTGCAACGATCCAATTACGGCCATTTATGGCTGGCAGCTCTACACATTAACTGATAGACTAGTAAGTATAAATGAGAATAGAGCTATTTTCTAAATTAACAGTTGTATTAGGCATTTTCTTTTCACCATCCAAAGATCATGGGTATAATTTAAATTTTTTGAAATATAATAGAAATCTGCTCATAACGAGACCAACAAATTTAAACAACAATTTGATTCGTTTTTAATTCCAATTTGTTGACAATAACTTTATTGCACAGCAGGCTTACAATTATTGAAAGGCATAAGGTATTTAAGCTGATTTTGTGATTGCACCGAAAGACATAATTACATTTTCATATAATCTTCAAGTTAACTTCAATTTAAACGGTATTACATTCTAAAAGTAATGCGCCGCTTAAATTTAATTTGAGTGCTTCACTGCGTGCTCATAAAGTCGCTAAACGCTGCGTATACGCAACGCGACATTCTAATTCGACGACGCTCGCATCGATGGTTTTGCAATAAACATTTTATACAAACTATTGCACATACATCAGCATAAGCGTATGTGCAATTCGAGAGCCAGACATATGTCGCGATTATCTGGGTATTACGATAATAAAACCTGAAGCCATCTCGCGCGTTGTGTCAGTGCCATTTACCAGTTACCAGCAACGGGCAGGCTGCCTTCTGTCACTCGCTGTTTGTGTCCGCCTGTCGGTCTGACTGGCTCTCTGTCTGTCTCTCTGTCTGTCTGACTGTCGTTTTATTAGCGAAAGTCATCGAGCAGAATAATTGTTGCAGTGTGGCTCCCGTAACTCTGCCCCTTGCCATTAACATTACCGTTCTCCCCCACGACGATTGCAATCAAGGCGCGCGCTCGTAAAACACAATTCCAATTCACTTGCGCGTAAAACGAAATTTTTACTTTTATACAGACAACAAATTCGCCTGTGTGATTGTGTGAGTCTTGTTTGCTTTTGGCGAATCTCATTGCAGTTGGGGCAACAACTGTGACCATCTTTGGCTTATTATATAATTTTTGAACCCATTATTCCATTTGTCAAAATTTGTTTGCCATACCCTCGGCTCAAAATTGGTTAAATGCGTTAACATTTTCGTCAAGAAAATTATGAAATTACTGAAGCTGCCGCAAAGACCTTGCCCACATAACCATGCACAGTTATATCATAATAATCCCAGAATCATTGTGTGGCCTAATGCGTTAACAAAAATCCCACTTATTTAATATGGTAAATTATGCAAATAGCTGCGTGGCATCCAATTTTGAATATTCATTAATGCCTTACTGCATAATGAAACAGATAAAATTCAAATAGAGTGATAGAACAGAAAATAAAGAAAATATTATGGTGCTGCAATATATCAACGTCTTTAATGGGTACTTGGGCATAGACTTAAAGCTAACAGAAAATGGGTGAACAGAGTTTTCAAAGAATACAGCTTAATATATTAATGTAACTTTACGATTGTTTCGTTAGGTTAAATTAAATTATTTACAGTACAATTTAACATTTCACACGATCGACGTGAGGAACATATTAAACATAATACAAACATACTTATTTAAAATATTTTCTTAAATTATATTACAGTAAAAAAACATATTATAAGGTTCTAGTTCTAAACAAATTTAAAGTGAATTAAAATAACTATAAGAATTTTGAATAAAAACGATAAGCGAATAACTTTTTTTTAACGATGTAGATGACATTAAGATAATAATCTAGAGTGCAATAAATTAGCTTGTTCACGTTAAAAAAATTTATTTGAATTAAATTTTTAAGGGTTTAGTCAGTTCAGTCGCATAATCGGTAAAATGAAAAGCAACTCAAGGAGTGTGTTTGGATCTGAGAATTATAAGCAAGTACATTAATAATAACTTTCTTCTGTTATTGTTGTTGTTGTTGTTTTTGTTGTAGTTTGCTGTTTCTGTATGTTGTTGTTGCTGTGTCATCACTTAGGCCAGGCCATTGACATGCAATGACATCACATTTGTACTCATAGCCGGGCGTATAACTACAAACTATAATTAATATGACCGCACAGCACAGCTACGATTACCTGTTTCGCTCAATGAATGAATGAATGAATAAACGAATGAATGAATGCTCGAATGTCCACATCCGAGTATCTGTCTGTCTGTGATTATCAATGGCAAACATTTAGCGGCAAACTAATAATTATTTGCATTCGCTTAACGAGTTGTTTATTATGACGCCTGTGACACTCTACGACATAGTCCAAATACCCATTTACAGTCCAATGGTTTAGAATACATGGAAATCCAATTGTTTTACTCCATACTATAAAGGCGTCAATAAGCCAACATCTGTTTTAATTCAGCAGGCTCGATCGTCTTAAGTGGTTCTCTTGGCCCTGGGCCCTATTCAATTGACAGACTGACTGAAATGAGACAAGTGAATGCTGATTGACCCACTGAAACGGGAACTGGGTAATGGGTAATGGGTAATCGAATGCTCGGGGCGTGCTCAGCTTTGGCTGTGGGCACGGCAGCAACGTGCATTTCATGCAAATTAACGACAATACCTCAGCCTGGTCGGGCTGTTCATTACAAGCATTTAAAGACGTTTATTTTGAAGATTTTCACTTTCAATCTGTCAAATTGTCACACTCACGAACGGAGCTCGGGACTCATTGTTCGATTTTTTGGAGCATTCAATAATGAAAAGTGATTGCCGCACGATTTTATTTTTTTACTTAACTCTCGACGTTTTCAAATGCCAAGTGGCCGGCATGTCAGATCTGGGCAACGGTTACGATGCCGATGACGATGACGATGGAGACGGTTGCTATTTGGGATTCGTTGTTGTTTCTATTTTTTCTTTAGTTTCGGTTCGGTTTGTGAATGATTTGGTCGCACGTGTTGGCCACTTCCGTAGCTGATGATCATGATTGATTTTGAGTAAGATTTATATTTCCCATTGAAATGGGGCCCCTTTCATTTAGGGGTCTTTAATTTTCACTCCATTGAAACAGGTGCGACCGTTATGATATTGAAAATAAAGTTACTTATTTAGAATACATTGCCATGAATAAACAGATCCGCTAGGCCAATCAAGCTGCGAACGCTGCAAGCCCAAGACAACTAAATCCATATTAATTATGTTGCCTTCGGTGCGAGGGGAAAATCAAATTATAAGAAGCCGCAGAACTCGACCTTAAAACCGGCAGCGTCATGCTGCTCTGCACAGGGCATAAAAAAGCAAATATTTGGACAATGGGAACAAGGCAAAAGGTTCCGCCGGGGTCGCTCTAAATGAGGAAAAACGCTGAAAACCAAACATAAACAAACAGACAAACAAAAGAAGAATCAACAACAACAGCAACAGCAGCAACAACAGCAACAACAACAACAGCAATAACTGGGCTCTGGTCATTGGCCATTGGCCATTGGGTACGAGAGGCCTGGGACTGGTGCAGTCAAAGGTTCAAGTGCAGCGTTGCCGTCAGGTTGCATAGCACGGGCTCGGCCATTAGCCGAGGCAGGTTAATAAACCAGAGACACTCGCCAGCCGAGTGATTTATGTTTGTGGCCCAGACTATGACACCTAACAGCTGGAAAACGTGTTGCTTTTATTTTGGTTTGCTCTTCAAGACGAAAGCGCATGCAAAGCGATGCCAGCAGCGTTGGGGCATCGTTTGACTCTGTGCCCTGATGGGCGCACATTGCGTATGTGTGATGTCTGGTAATGTTGACGCATATAATTGATTAATGTGCAGCGTTAAAATGTTGCAGCTCAACCAACAGGCGCCAGTTGATAAGTAAACAGTGATAGACGCAAGTTAATGGACAGCTAAGTAAATATAAAATGAAACTAGAACACGAATTAAAGGAAATTAATCAACTTTGATTGGAAACATTAACTTTGAGGTTGAGTTCTTAACCTAATTTCGTTTATGACTGAACTTTGAGCTTGAACACGATGTTATGTACTCAAATGATAAAAAATGATTATAAAATGTTTGTTTTAACAGTAGTTTCTATCATTTTATGCTTCCCTTACCAAACTTGATTCCAATCTCCAAATTTTGTGTACAATAAGCTTTGATTTTGGCAAAAGTCTTTCACTAAGACATTCAGATTTATACTTTATTTTTTAATGCAATGCTTTTATATTTTTCTTTCCTACTTTCTTACATATTTTTAAATATTTATTAATATATTTAAAAAATCATACAGTTATCAGTTAAACAACTTATTTCTATAAGTCATTACCGCCATAACTTTTGTTTAGCCAATATTTTTTTAGCTGGCCATTTTATAGTTTTTCCAGGAAATACCGATGTTGATTTATAGGTACAATGACTTCTATTGCTCACTGTTCTGATCGGCTGTAGACGTCGTCGCCGACGTCGTATCAGGCCTCTGGCAATGTGTGTTTCACATGGAGAAGCCACTCAAAAATTGTGTTTACGTTACGCGCTGTGATTATAACAAGAGAGCGGCTCAAAAGATGCCGATGCCGATGCCGACGTCGACTCGTAGATGGACATGTGCTATCTAATGTATGTGATAGAAGCCCCAACATTACTTTAGGCCTAGCTGCGTGTCTGGTCTAGAGACCAGTTGTTGTTGTTGTTGTTGTTGATGTGATGGTTGTGTGATCCAGTTGTTTATCTTTTTCATTAGCCTGGGCGGCCTGTCATCTGTGCCGTCGCCTGTCGATCGTCTGTCGATTGACAAAACGCCTACCGGGCAGGTTGGCCCGGCAGCCCACCATTTACCAAACGGGCTGTGACTTTTCCACACTTTACCGCACGCCAGACCCAATCGAACCTGCAACTGCAACTCCAACTCCAGCTGCTGCTGCCTTCGCCTTCGCCTTTGCCTTCGGAGTTAAGTGACTGACGCAAATTGCGCAATTCTTATTACAATTACTCTCCAACTAGCTGCCGCCTGTTGCAGCATCAGCATCAGCTGCAGTTTAGTCTGTGATCCACACGTACTGGTATATACCTCAATCGTTTGCCTGTTCCGCGTTCGTCAGTTTGTCAGCGTGTCAGTTGCTGCATTTTTCTAATACTTTGTGGCAAATAAAAAAAAAACTTGCAACAAAAACGAAAAGGATTTTACAACGAAATTATTTGGCCTTTGGCTTTGAGGTTGGCTTTGGCCAGCATCGGGGTTGGGGTCTTGTTCTGTCTGATCGTTTGTCAGTCTGTGGCTACCCGTCTTTTTTTACGTTGGGGTCTCTAAAAGATAGTCATTAGCACAAAAGATTGCTTTTGCTACGGCTGCCGCTTCTGCTTCTCTGGGCGTTTAAACGGGGTAATTACCTTTCGGGTCTCTCTGTTAAAAACCAAACTAAAATATAAAAACAAAACAAAACAACTCAAAAAAAAAAAAAGAAACAATAGCAACTAAACTGATCGTTTTGTTGAGGAAATGAAAACGTAACGAAATTAATTTGCAACGGTTCAGGCGCTCAATGGCTCATAACTGGCGTGTGGCAGCTTCCAGTTGCCATTGCCCCACCGACCCACCAGCCCACCGACCAACGGGATGATCGAATGGTCAGAAATAAAGTTATTAGAGTGAAAATTACTTTTGGCACTTTGCGGCCTAAACTGTAAGCCATTGAGTCGGAATATAGCCAGACCGATCCATAGATCGGTCAGTTCAAATACTGGAATTAAAGCCATTCGATCTCAATTTCAATTTCAATCATCAGTTGTTTAAATCGGCTCGACGATGACGTGCAGAAACACTTTGATCCGAATTTGAAAGATTTGTAATTATCATCGACTTAAATGGCGGACATTAACTTGATGAGTCCGATCTATAAACGGGTTTTAGGCATATTTGCGATAAGCGTTCCCATTATTTCAAATATTTCCAAGTGTGTAAATAATTAACAATAATTGTTTGTAATCACACGGATTTTAACACGCATTTTTTGTTAAAGTAGATAAGTTGATATATTTTTATTAAACTAGGTCAAGTTGAAAATCATTAAGTATTTAAGAATAAGTGAGATATAATAATAATTGGCTGAGAGCTTATATAGTTCCAAATAAAGAGACAAAAAATACGTACTTTTCGAAAGTTATCTGTATCTTGTCTGTGTCTCTTACTTATTCTATATACTAAATTATAAATATATGTATATTCTCATTTCCATACCGTACCCAATAAATGCATCCATTGACTTGGATCGTTTGGGTGGGTGGGCGTGGGGCGTGGGCTGTGGAGTAAGTGCAGCACACGAGCCGCATGCATGACCAGTCATATATAGAAGTATGTACTTATAGTTATCCACTAATTATAGCCCTGCAACATTCCACTCAACATTCTCGTGCAAAAAAAAAACTAACAATAAACCTTTTGCTTCTTCTTCTTCTTCTGGTTCTCCACTCTACTCGATGATTTTAGACATGCGCCCGGCACGTTACCGATGAAGCAAGAAACTTTAATCGGACACAGACACAGGTAAGTTGACAACCGGGGGCCGGGGCAAGAGTGGGGCAAAGGTGCAATGTGTGCTACCAGTTTAGGTTACAGTATGGGTGCCTGTAGGGAGAGAGGGGAAGGGCGGCCAATATGATTATTGTAGTTGGTTTTTGTGGGTGGTTGTAGCCGCAGCGCAAACATCTAATTTGATGGCGTGTGCTCTGTGTGTGTGGAATGGAGTAAACTTTAATTAAATTTCAAAATGATTCCGCTTTGATGAGCTCTTGGCCCGGCTGCAAGGCAAGTCGGCTGACGTCTGACTTGGGGCGCTTGCTTTCTTGCCACAAGAGATTATTAATTGTAGCATGTGTCGTCTGTTGTAAAACATATTCGTGCGATCACAATAAATTTTTTTGTAGCTTTATATTTTTGTTCGCGTTGCGCGAAAACAAAAACTGATTATGAGGCAAAAGTGAAAAGTTGTAATTAAACCAGTCACTGACTGGTTGCAGTGTGGCAAAAACTGCAACAACTGTGACTGCAACAACAACCACAGCTGGCAATCATAAAGAGTAGAAATCGCTGGGGCGACGTGCCTTTTTTTTTGATGTTGTTGTTGTTGTTGCAGTTGCTGCAGTTGTTGCAGTTGTGGTTGCTTGGGTCCCCAACATGCGACAAGTGCACTTAATTAGTAGGGATCACCAGGCAAGGCGGCGGGACGAGGAACATCTGTAAACACGGCTCGTGTTATGGCACTGCTCTAATGCAGTTCCGGCAGCTAACAAGTCTAATGCTAAATTGCCCTGCACGTTTGTTTTTTCTCTTTACTTTTGGCAGAAGCGCAGCCCCGAAGATGTGGCCCAAACAGCGTTGGCTAGTCAACAGAGCAACTGCAGCGATACCAGCGCGGAGCAGACACCAAATAGTAGAAGTATTAGTAGCCTTAATCTTAGTCAATTGCCTGGCCGCAGCGTCGGCGGCGCTTATCACACCACCGGACAGTGGCAGTGGCAGTGGCAGCGGGATTGGAATTGGAATTGGGATAGGAATGCGCAGCAGCAATGGCTTTGACTACGACACAACAAATGAGGATGAGGGCACGTCCTTGCCCAGCTTCTATCGGAGTCCGCATCGACTGGATGGCTACTACACGCCTGCGGATCTGCAGCGCAGCCAAAACTTTAAGATAAGCCCCAAGCCGTGCTCCTTCGGCCGCATCGAGGGCACCTGCATGTTCGTCTGGGAGTGCATCAAGTCCGAGGGCCAGCACGTGGGCATGTGCGTTGACTCGTTCATGTTCGGCTCTTGCTGTGCCCACAACTACACCGAAAACATTGTGTTGCCCAACACCGCCTTCTCCTACACGCGACCCACCAAGCCCCTCTCGCTGCGGCCCCGTCCGCCGCCGCAGCCGCACAAGCCGCTAATCAGGTGAGCAAACAAAGGCGGCTCTAACGCATTTTCTTTGAAATTTAAATAAGCCTTTTCCAAATTAATTTCTCTGCAAACAATATTGTCGAAGGGCGTATTTGGAAAGTTTTGAACGAAATTATATCGTAGATAAATCGATAAAGGTAGAAATGTTCCTCATAACAAATCTTATTATCTATTCACCCATGCAGCGGCATGACGACCATAGAACGTCCCCACGGCGCTGGTACACTGGTGATTCGTCCTTCAGGTCCCGTGCATCAGGGCACCTTGTCGAGGCCGCATCCCAAGCCGACGTCGCCGCCCGACTCGCAGAGTGCGGCCAGCCAGGCAACGAGCAGTTCAAGTGAGTAAAGCGAATGGCGCCAAGTGCATTGTTATGGGAGACTTATGGACTTACCACGCAAACAACAAACAACAATTACACCAACAGATAGTATTTGGCATACGTCAACGCAGCAGCAGCAGCAACAGCAACAGCATCATCACTGGCACATGACCACCGAGCCAAGCTTTATTACCAAGCCGCGACCCACCGGCTGGACCAAGCCCGGCATCGTCAATTTGCCAGCGCCCATGCGTCCCTCCAAGCCGCCTAAGCCCACAAAGAAGCCGATTGTCTACGAGCGGCCACCGCCAACGCCGCTGCCGACGACGTCGTCGTCGACGACAATGATGCTGCCGGGGCAGACGCGACCAAGGCCCAAACCCAAACCCAAACCCATACCGACCAGGCCTCAGGTATGTAAATACGCGTCTCCATCTCTGTCTGCTTGCCACAATTCTTCATTCTGAGCCACGCTCTCTCTCTCTCTGTGTGAGTGAGTGTGTGTGTGATGCATTGATGTCGAAAGCGAAACAAACGAGCCACGAGGTCATTTACTCCTCGATCAGCTCGGACTCGCTGATGCTCTGTGGCAGGCCACAGCCTTGGGGGACATTTTATTGTTTGCACAAAGTCAGAGCCAAAGCTAAAGCTGATGTAAGATTTGTCTTGCTGCCCCTCAAACGGCGTCGATGCTGGCGTGGTCAAGAGGTTCGTCTCTGGGGTGTGCTCTTTTGCCCTTTCCCAAAAGTATACATAGAGTCAGTTTAAAAATGTTTCAAACTTTACTAAAACTACTATATTTAATTATGATCGATTAATTAATAACCGATATATACACAAGGTTAAGCTTTGTCATCAATTAAATGTTTTATTTATATACTATCCGTTTTAATGTAAGGGTATTCAAACGTCGATTTGCATTCACAGTGCCCACAATTTGTTGGCCTCCGCAGAGATTTAGCAGTGGAATGAAAAATTGATTCTTTGCATGTGAAATATTTTAAGCTCCTTGGGTAACTATTAGCATAATGTTTACCACTTTTGGCTACCTTCCAGCTGTCGCCGGGCACATCATTAGCTACGTCGTCCTCATCAACATCAGCAGCAGCAGCAGCCGCAGCAACAACAACAACAACAACGACAAAGGGCACAACGACAACGAAATCAACGACGACGACAACAACAACGACAACGACTACTAGGAAGCCCACAAAGCCCTACCAGCGGCCCACCACAGTAGGCACAACAACAACAAAGGCGACAGCATCTACATCAACATCCACAACAGCAGCAGCAGCAGCCGCAGCCGCATCCACATCCACATCCAGACCGCGTCCGAGTGCGAGTTACAGTCCAACGGCACAGCAGCCCACACGCCAGCCCATAGTTCAGCAGCCGGCCACGGCGGGCATTGAATCCAATGAGATAACGGACTCCTCCACACACGATGCCGGCACTAGCCTGCTGGGCCATGTGAAGACCATTTCGGCGGCACGGAGCGGTAAGTTGAACAGTAGAGCCACGCCCCATTTCATTTGACACAATCCAAGTTGTTGTTGTTGTTGCTTTTGGTTTTGTATATGCAGAATGCGGCGTGCCAATGCTGACGCGACCAGAGACGCGCATTGTGGGCGGCAAGAGCGCGGCCTTCGGTCGTTGGCCCTGGCAGGTGTCTGTGCGACGCACCTCGTTCTTTGGCTTCTCCAGCACCCATCGCTGCGGTGGCGCTTTGATCAACGAGAACTGGATAGCCACGGCGGGGCACTGTGTAGACGAGTGAGTAGCGACTACCAAACAAACTGATTGCAATTTCCGTTGCAACGATTTCTATCTCTCTTTCTCTCTCTCTCTTTATTTTTTCGCTGTTCCAGTCTGCTCATCTCGCAGATACGCATTCGCGTGGGCGAGTACGATTTCTCGCATGTGCAGGAACAGCTGCCTTACATTGAGCGCGGCGTGGCCAAGAAGGTTGTGCATCCCAAGTACAATTTCTTTACGTACGAGTACGATCTGGCGCTGGTCAAGCTGGAGCAGCCGCTCGAATTTGCGCCGCATGTCAGTCCCATTTGCCTGCCCGAAACGGAGAGTCTGCTGATTGGCATGAATGCCACGGTCACCGGCTGGGGTCGTCTCAGCGAGGGCGGCACCCTGCCCTCGGTGCTCCAGGAGGTAAGTGTGAATTAAGTGCGCCTATGCCGCCAGCTTTGCTCACATTTACTCTGCGCTCCATCAGGTCTCGGTGCCCATTGTGAGTAATGACAACTGCAAGTCGATGTTTCTGCGCGCCGGTCGCCAGGAATTCATACCGGACATCTTCCTCTGCGCCGGCTACGAGACGGGCGGCCAGGACTCGTGTCAAGGCGACTCCGGTGGTCCGCTGCAGGTAAGCCCAACAAATTAATCATGCTTTGAGCTTGTGCTTATTGTGTCCTTTGTATTCCAATTGCAGGCCAAGTCCCAGGATGGCCGCTTCTTTCTGGCCGGCATCATATCCTGGGGCATTGGTTGTGCCGAGGCCAATTTGCCGGGCGTCTGTACGCGCATCTCGAAGTTTGTGCCCTGGATACTGGAGCATGTTAGATGATAATCGTCCCTTGGGATATTTGTGCATGCTCGACTCTTGTTATTGTTTTAATTTATTAGTTGTATCTTTAAGTTTGTGTGATTTTAATTTAAACGAATCTTAAGCTTAGTTAGCTTCAATTTAACAATTTGCATTGGCCCCCGCACACTTAGTCAAGCCCACTAAGTTAGTCTAGCGAAAATTGATTGTAGGCTGATCTTAAGTTGTCTGTCTAACATAATTTGAATCGTACTAAATGATAAAATGGCATCAATATTTGTATATAGCCGTAACAAGAAACAAAAACAAAAACAAAAACAAAAAGTCATATTCATTGTGCAGTTGTTGGTATTTTAGTCTAGGCATTAACAATTAACTAAATCTATATAATAATTTATAAACAAATTGCATACAAACATCAATATGTTGTATCTTGCCCAAAGAACAAGTTTATTTATAAAGATGAGCTCAAATAAATCTATTGAAAATATTTAAAAAATATTAAACGTATAAACGAATCTGATCTTTTTCCCATGGCTCGAAAACTGCTTTAGATTAAGAGAACACATTAAAAGCGTCTAGACGAGCATCCAATTGCTGCTCATTACCGATCGATCTACCCTCGCTGGGACAATTACAATAATACATAGTATATAGCACACGGCAATTATGCATTATCATTATTACAATCTTCAATTCAGACGCCTCTGTCCGACTCGCAGTTGTAGTTGTCTTCGGCCTCCAACAGTCAAGTGCGTAAATGATGTACAACAATTGCAGCTAACGGCAGCGGCAATCTCGATCCATTCATTAACTTTTCAGTCAGCACCGTGTACAGCCGCCGGGCACGCGAATGATTGGCACAATCGCGGCGATGAGTGGGACGGAGTCTGCGGGCGAATCCACATCGCATGTTGCCATCAAAGCGAATTTCACTTTTCAGAAGTGACATTTGACACCCAGTTGAACAATTAATCAATGGCAAACGAAAAGGTTCACGTCAAAACGAAATTTCGCACGTGATTCTGGCCAGACCAAGTAACGGAAACAAGTTGGTTTTCACCTTTTAATACATGGCTCGAGTTTATTGCAGGCGACACAAAGGTGTCGGCTCGTTCTTTTAGCGAAAACTGTGACTGTCATAGTAATTATAAATGATCGGAAAAATATATGATATATTAAATGTTTAGCATTAAAAACGAAATTTAACTAAAATCGTGGACACAGTTGACGCACGGTTTAGTATCGCTTACAATTTGCATGTGACATATGGGATTATTTCTTCTTGGGGAAGATCGATTCCTTTGCCTCGTCGATCAGATCTAAGGCCATAAACTTGAGCTCCTTTAGCGAGGTGGGAAACTTTTGTATTGGCTCAATTGACACCTCTTCGCCAGGCTTCACGCCCTTGATGAAATTGTAGGCCACGGCAAAGATCTTACGTCCTTCGAATAACACAATGCGCACATTCTCCTCCGCCTGGCGTGGATAGCATAGGGATGCAACAGTGCCAGCACCAATTGTCGTATACACAATCTTCTTAATGACACCGCCACGTGCAGCAAATATGAAACCAGCCAGTCCACCCATCACAATAGCCCCGCTACGATGCATCGAGTTCTGTGGCTCGTTCAGGAAATCGATGGACCGCTGTGTGTGCTCCTTTGCTGTTGTATAGTAGTCACCCACAACGGCCGTCCGTTCACCCACCATCTTGTAGCCCTTCTGTATTTCTGTCCGAACTTTACGCACGCCGCCCTCCAGACTATGTTGCAGTGCAGATGCTTTCTGTTTGTGCTCCTCATTCTTTTTGGGACTGCAAGTGGATGTAACTATGTGTACACATTGTGTGTTCACAAGTAGTCAGCAATCACTTACACTGTCTTCCGCAAAGAGCCGTAGATGGGCAGCTCACTTGGCCTGCAGACAAGTGTATCGCTGTCTGAAGTTGGTTTGACCGTGCCGACAGCCACGGCTGCCGCTACCATCGATGCTTTGCGCAGCATTTTGTTGTTAAAAGATAGCCTAAGTATGAAGTTATCGGAGTGTCTGCAAATTTATCGTTATTTAAGTGACTAGAATTTAAGAATTGATTAAATGTAATGATTTTCACCTCAGTTTGTTCATACATTGCGTAATGTGTCAGTGGAACGATACGATTGCTTGACAGCTGTATACATGTTTTCTGCAACTGATCAGCTGTTCGAGGTTTAAGTTTATCTGGCAACGCTGCACATTACTGTGCCACATATTTTCATTTAGCATATAGTAAAACACTTGTTATTAAAAATATTAGTATAAGAATATTTAAAGAAATTTATTTTACTTGTAAAATTTTATTTACATTTACTTAATAATTTGTTTAAAATA
The DNA here is from genome assembly GCA_004143845.1 of Drosophila lacertosa. Taxonomy (NCBI): domain Eukaryota; kingdom Metazoa; phylum Arthropoda; class Insecta; order Diptera; family Drosophilidae; genus Drosophila; species Drosophila lacertosa. The sequence goes on along the minus strand of SCDZ01000018.1, from coordinate 65,100 downwards.
TTACCCGCTATTTGTGGAGCAATTACTCAATGCTCACTGCTAATAGCATTAAATGTTTGTATAAAGTTAACATCACTGTTATTACCAGGGCCTGCAGCTATTTATGGAAGAAGCAGACACTGTTGTTCTGTTACCTGGTCTCGCAACTTGCGAGAAAAACAAAGTTGAGAAATGATGAAATAATTCATATACAATTCGCACGGAATATGGAAGTACAGTCCAGGATGCACTTAATCTGACGCCGATAGGTGAGTGCCGACACCTATGACAATTAACTATTGAAAAAATTCTCACGCTGAACAATAACATTTCATAACATAACATAATATTAACATTTACATATGATCGAAAAATGAAAAATGCTAAGAAAGAAGAAAAAACATAAATAAACCATTGTAAATTTAAAACAGTAGTCAATAACAAACAAGTGGCTCCCATTATCATACACCCCCCCACAAAATTAAGTAACTTCAGCAGCTGAGCAGCGCATTCAAAGTGAAAGTCGTAACAAAAAAGTGTGTGATAAAAATTTTCCCACAACCACCACCCACCTTTGCGCTGGTAGTAATGTTATCAGTGCCCGAGGCGCGCTAAAAACGCCTACAACAACAGCTAGCGCTTAGCGCGCATAATAGCAAATTCTCAAGGACACGCACAGTAAAAAGTAGGTGATATGGGCATTTATAAGTAATTAAGGCCTTTTAAAGACTAACTAATAATGTTGAGTTATTTTGTTGTAAATGCAGGTGAAGTTGTTACTCAGCAACGGCGACAGCGGAAGCGGCGAACGTGCGCACAATAACAAAAAGCAATTAATGGGGGCCATGAACCAAGAAGAAACACTGACAAACAACGACAACAGAAGCTACAACAGCAACATTAACTGACTAACGGACTTAAAGCCGTCAAATATTTAGAATTTAATTTAAGCAACTGAGCAATATAACTAGTCATAATTCATATGGATGCGACCGCAAGTTCCAAGTTTAGGTAAGTGCACAAAAGGTTTACACTCGTAATATGAGTAATTAAATATATATGTATGTATGAATTCACAACAGTCACCACGTAGTTATCAGTTAATGCTAATCATATCAAATAATGCTAACGATTTCTTACAAATTTCTCTGCACACAGCGATGTGGACGAGTACGGCTTTAAGCGGGGCGATAAGTTCGACTACAATTACTATGGCAAGTTTATGGATAGCTACTTAAAGACGCTGACGCGACGACGCATTAAATGGGAGGCTATACTGCAGCAAAATATAGATCTCAGCCAGATCAGTCCGAAGATGAAACGATATATACGCAAGGGTATACCAGGTCCATATCGTGCGGAAGTGTGGATGAAAATCACTGGAGCCGATAAGGCAAAACAAGAAAATCCCAATCTATATCGTAGTTTACTAAATATCGACCATTACAACAAGGAAATCAGCGATTCCATATCAATCGATCTACCTCGTACTTTTCCCGACAATATCCACTTTGATTCCAAGAAGGAGCGCCTCTTCAATATCCTGTGCGCCTATGCCCACCATAATCGTGATGTCGGCTACTGCCAAGGTCTCAACTACATAGCCGGCCTGCTGCTCATTGTCACTGATGATGAGGAGAAGTCCTTCTGGCTCCTTAAGCATATCGTTGAGAATATTGCACCACAGTACCATTCACATAATATGGCAAATCTTTTGCGTGATTTGGCAGTGTTCAGAGAACTGGTAATCAGGCGCGTACCGGCTGTTAATCGGCATGTGGAAGACTTGGGTGAGTTTTAAATTACAATATTGAACAAACAAAGGCTTTAATTTAAAATGTTTTTAAGGTTTGCCCTATGCGGTGATAGCCAGTAAATGGTTCATTTGCATATTTGCGGAAGTGTTGCCGGTGGAAACTGTGCTGCGAATATGGGATTGCGTTTTCGCCGAGGGCCAAAAGGCAAGTTGATGATTGATCGATAACTAGAACAGTATATTAAATCTGTTTACTTATCGTGCAGGTCGTATTCCGTGCAGCTCTGGCCATGTTTATAACACACAAGAACGCCATATTGGGCTGCGAGGATATTGCCGCACTGGCCAATATGTTTCGCGACACCATGATTCAGGATAGCATAGTCACCGATTGCCATAGCTTTATAGAGGCCATGTTTTCGTTGCGTTTAAAACGCAGCGAGCTCGAGAGCTTGCGGAAAGTAGCCGTGTTGAATGGAAACTAAGCAACCAATCAAAGACAACCAAACAACAACATAAACAAAAGACCCCCGAGATACATAGAAGGAAACAAAAGAAAGCAATCGTAAAATTCAATTATTAGAGATGTAGCTTAAATGTGTCCAATGCGTATATATGTATAATACTTGTATGTAACTTTTTATGTGTAATCGTGTATAGCCTCATTGTAGCCAACGCAGTTTGAGTATTATTTAAAACAAAACAAAATATGATACCAAAGTCAAATTCCAATTCGCAAAACACGAAACACGAAAAAAACAAATTTAACTACATACACACATTTGGACAATGTGTATTGCATGTACTTATGTGTGTGTGCATTACCAGTAGTTGTAGTTGTTGCCAAAAAAAAGATTTAGAGTATATCTTCCGCCTATACGCCACATACGATTATATGTTATATTTGTATGCCTGTAAGTTAGTTTATTCATACATATTTTGCGTTCTTAATTCTCTTGTTGATCAAAGAAGTATTTATTTTTTAGTAAATATATATATACTTTATATGCTGCTGTGTAGGAAATTTGTAGATAATACATATATTTGTTTTATAAATTGCTTTTAAATTGTTATATATAGTTGCAAATGCCTGTTAATTGATCGCTATGTACAAACTACAAAAGATACGAAAACAAAGAACTCACTACAACTATTTTTACTATTACATACATTGTATTTATATGTTTGTCAATGAACACACGATTGTCGTGAAATACTCACTGTCTACACTGATACTATACATATATCCTGAAATATAATTTGAGGAATTGATTTGTTAATCTTACATACATCGTGTATGTCTGCCTTTCAGGCCAAAACCTAACGAACCAGCGAACAAACACGAAACTAAAACTAAAAAGCTACAAATTGTCGTTTGTTTAGTGCAACTAAAATGCTTTTTAAATAAATATTAATGCTTTTTGTTAGAAAAATGGGATTGTCTTTCTATTATGTCATGATGTTTTACTTATAAGAGAAATATATATTAAATTTAAGGTTAATATGGGGAAGACATATAAGATATGTTTAACTGCGATTATCTGCGATTAAGTAATTCAACTGGATATATAACAAACAGTTGTTATTTTATGTAGCATACTTTTTGGGGTCTAATATTTGATGCTGAGGTTCCAATATATGTAGACCTTGAAAGAACCATATAGTTAAATATTGGATCAGTCTAGAAATGATTTTTCTTCTATCAATTCTATTGACGGACTGTAGCTACCACGAACACAGTAATTTGAGTATTATGTTTTAAATTGCTCCTAAAGAAACTGATGTTATTTCAAACATCTCTCGATAGTTGTTCATAAATCAAAAACTACGAACAACTTAGTTGTGCTGGCAAGTGTTTATGGCATGCCGCAATGTGCGCCGCACATTGGCTCCGAAGACAATGCCAGCGATGTGAGCAGCGTGCGACGTCCTGGATGCACGCCCAGATTCTCCCAATTGATCCAGGAGAGGCGCGCCGTCAAATCGCTTGTATTCCAGTTGGCCCGGTCAGCTTTGATCTCCCCACGCAGACACTTCTCCACATAGGTAAGCGGATCATAGTCCGTTGTGAGCACCTCGCGCAGCAGGGATATGTAGGCAATGGCCAGGCGCAGGGTGTCAATCTTGCTCAGACGCTTCTCGTATGGAAAGGTGGGCACATGGACGCGCAGCTCATCAAAGGCGGAATTGATACTACTGCAAAACGCAACAAAGACAGAAAGAAATGCTCGTTAGTGGCCTGTTCTTGGAAACTCAGAAGTAACTAAGTGTGAAATGGAAAAGACCATTTAGTGTACCCAGTAGGTGCGGACCTCTGGATGCGTTTCCTTTCCCGCACATTCGCCTGCTGCCGCTGGATCTTGTAGCTGGATGCGGCTGCAGCTCCATAGGTTGCATTCGAGGATCCTGGACCACTGCTAGGACCTGGACCTCCACCGCTTACAGCGCTATTGCCGCCACCGCCGCCGCCGCTGCTGCTCGCTGTTGGACTGTTGCACATCATGGGCGTGGCGCTATTGGAATTAAGTGACACCAGCGTATTGTTGTTTGTCGAAGAGTCCAGCAGATTTTCTAAGATCGAGAAGAAATTGTTAAATAGCTGCTTAAAAAATAGTTTGTTATATAACAAATCTTAAGTAGAGTAATTCTTTTTCATTGCAGGGGGTTTTTTCTTAATCTGTGCGGTAATCTATAATTTTTATCTAATTGTTGTTTAATCACTTTGTCTTAAAGTTTTAAAACAATTACTAATAATTATTTTTACAAATGTTTAATTTAATGGGACAAAAATAATTTCAAAGTGTAATAATCTTTTGATTTTATATCATAAAGCTAGGATAAATATAAAAACATATTTATATAATTATTTATTTAAGCAATAGTTCTTTGCTTTTAGAGACGAATGATATAATCTCATTATTTAGAAGTTTGATAAATTGCCATTATTTTGTGAACGTTCTATTTCACAAATTTTTAATTCAATTTCTACTATGAAGGCCTTCTGAGTTAGAAGCAGATTTTAAAAACATCTCTAATAACATTTCATTTGAAAAAAAACGTACCGTTGTTGTGTTGCATGTAATGCTGTTGAATGTGCCGCAAATTGTTGGAGCTGAGCCGCAGTCCGGAGCCGCCGCCGGACGAAATACCACCCGATGCACCAGCAGCACCACCGACGCCACTCTGGTGCTGACCCGCGTAGATGCAGGAGGGCAGGTCATTGATGAGATCGTCGTCAAAGTTGTGATAGGGCAAATGGCTGTTGGCGAAACTTAAATTAATAAGTAAGCGCTCCAAAAAATTTTTAATTTGCCGTCGGTAAAGTTCTTGTGTGGTTTTAAGCCACATTGATAATTGTTATTAAAATTTACTAATTCTAATTTATGAGATTTATAATATATTTATTTATTATAATTTTAATAATTTTTTATTTGCTTTCAACACATTTTTCACATTAATTTCCTCACCTTATTGGCGGAGAAGATGAAGAATCTGGTAATTGATTGCGCGACATTTTTTTTATTTTTTTTAATAGTTTCTCTATTTTAAAATAACTCCAACTAACACACTTCCGCTGCCCAATAAGTTTAAATGTATAATGAGTACATCTCCTGGGAATTTTGTTCCTTTTATAGCATCGCCAATCCAATTGGAAATACCACAAGTCCGCTGCTCTGTGAGTGCCAGCAATGTGTTTGGTCCCAACAACCCCTAAAAATATCCTTGCAACTATTCGCCTGGATTCAAAGGGGCGGAGCTTGTCAAGTACTACAGGGTGATTTCGCGCAAGCGAGTCCTCGGCGGAAGCTGTGAGAAAATTATAGAGCATATTTGTTTGAGAATTAAAGTTAATTGTTGCTGTAATTTAGATAAGAAAGTGTAAGTGGATCGTATAATAAAATTTTAAAAATGTTATATTCAATTATTTATATTATTATAAGTGTAAAAATGAACACTGAATATCTTATATGATATTACATATTTTATTACGAGTACACAAAGTAGGTTTTATTTATTTACCAAAAGCTTTAAAGTTGACACTTCCAGTTCGTGAGCAAACATTTAAAAGTGGTAGATAATATAATTGTTAAATCTTTTACAATTTATGAGAAGCAGTTATTAACGACTTAATTTTTTTCTTTGGATACAGTTAGTTTTTTTATGATCCGCTTTTGTTATATATGTAGTATATGTATATATGTACATAGATATTAACTTACAGTCGTTAAGAGCCTATATGTGCTTATGAATGTTACTCCTTTTAAGTCTTTTCCACTTTCATGTGTAGCGCACTTTGTCGTCTCCATTGCTGACTGCGGGTATTTCAGAATTTCCTTTGTGGCTTTCACCTGTTTTTGACATTTTGCCATTATATTTCGCACAGCAGGCGGCAGCCATGTTGTTGCTCTTGCCAGTTTTAAATGAAAGCGAACAAAATCAGGGGGCCATCGGCGACGTCATCCTTTCTCTGTCTCTTTTTCGCTGGCGAGGTCGAGCCCAATTGACTGCAACTTTTAGCCATATGTGCGGCAAGGATGTGTTCTGTTAGTAATTTGAGATCAACATAGTGGCGCATCATTTCAACGGGTGATCGTGATCCAACCTGTTGACATTTTAGCAGAAGGGTTCCTTGGTGTAATAAGATTCCCACGGGACGTCAAATCAAGCGCGGAACAACAGCAATTAGATCACGTCCGATAGCAGCCAGTTACAGTTTACGGCTCATTAAACAAATGCCGCACTATCAATCCTAGGGATACGTATCCATGAATGTATCTCAGTATCTGTCGCTCAAAAAGGAACCACTTGAAACCGCAGAGATTGTCAACAGCACACAGAGAGAGCAATTGTTGAAATTGAATTATGTTTATTTGATGTTTTGGTTTACGCACAAATTAGCCACGTCAGAACTCTCGCCCCGCCCAGGCAGGCGGCCAGGTCGCGTGCACTAACCCCGAGGCGCGAAAAACCAACGCCGGCAAAGTCGAACAATGCCAAACAATATGCCAGGGCGGACGCGGATGCGCAAACCTTTTCATTACCAGTCAAATTGGTTTGGCACACGCGCCGGCGCACACGCCGCGGCACAAAGCTGATGACAGTAATCAGTTTTGATGCAGGGTAAGTGCCCGGCGCCGGGGCCGGTGTCGTCGGGACCGGTGCCAGCCCAAAGCTGACATCCTTAAGTGAAATCTTGTTACAAACCAATGTAAACACGATTGTTAATTTAACTTTTGCAATTGCCGCAGCTACCCCCGACGAAACATCACCCAGCCCGGTTCATGACTGGTGCCTCATTGTAGTTCCCGTTGTTGTTGCTGTTGTTGTTGCTGTGCGGCGGATATGTCATTGGACCACAATTAAATTATCGCATTTCAAACGAGTGCGCCCGAGCAAGGCGCTAATCGCCAATCGCACTTCCACTTGGACTTGACCGACTGTGGGAAAGAACGGAAATAAATAAAACTCTCTCATTCGATTTGCATACTATCGTACTTGACGGCTCTAAGTCTGTCAAACATAATAATTGGGCATATACTTAAAATTTTATTTGGAAAAGGATTAAGCGGGATTTAAGTTGAATATCGAAAGGGGAATAGAAAAAACATGCTCTTAAAATCATTTATAATATACACTTTACTTATTTCATTTGCATAACATATATTATAATTAACTATTTCATGTTGACTGCTTTGTTGTTCCCAAACAAAAAATTTTATTAGAAACTATGCAAAGACTTTAAAAGACTTGTGTTCTCCTCTCTTAAACAAATGGCAGAAATTTTAATATTAAATTAATTTTAAAAATATTATATTAAATTAGAAGTTATTTTAAGGTGAATAAATGCTTCACAAATTGTCTCGAGCTTTGAAGATGAAACACCTCATTAAAATCTGAGACATTATTATAAAATATGTTTTTTAAGCTGAACTTTAAGCTATATGTAGTCTTAATAATAACTGATAGCTGAGTTGTTAAAAACCATTCCCCTTAAATTTAAAACATTCCCATGATTATAACATGACTGTTAATCTCCAATCTAAACGGAGCCAGGTCGTGTTCAAATAATTTCGTTGAGGGGTTGACGTGCTAACAACAACAACAGCTTTGCCAAAAACAGATTGATAGTGTCAAGAAGTTTTCGTAGAGCACTCAACTGGAGCAGCACCCATCAAACACACTCTTTCACACACACTCCACACCACCCCAGCGCCGGGCTAACCCAGCCTTGGGCGGTCTGGATCAAGGACTCGAGTCTGGAACATATCGATTAGCGTTTTGCATCCACGCCAGAAATAGGCAGAGTGAATTGGTCTGTGAGTTTTTACGCTGGCACGCGACCAGCGAAGAGAGACAGAGAGAGCACTTTTCCACAGGATAATCCCACCCCACCCCTAAACACCCCACCCCAGCCTCGACCGCAATTCGCTGCGGCTGTTTGAACTGCTTAAAGCAATTGTCTGCAAAATTGTTTGTTTATTTTGATGTTGTTTAATGCGTGCTAAATCTGCGCTATGTTATGCGGTTGCCGTTCACAAATATCCTGGGAAAAGTAAACAGCTTCAGCGCCACCGCTGCGAGGTGACTTCAATTCAGGATATTACGAAAGCTCAACTGTGGGGTGAATTTATTGACGTGCTTTTTGGTTTGAAACCCATCTTTTAGAGCTTTTGGGGGCACGTTTTTGGCAGAAAAGTTTCCGCTGCTAAAACATTGAAAACATATTCTGTTATTAATATATTTTTAATTTCTTCTTGATTCTCAGTAATCTAATCTGTTGGATTTTTTTAAAGTTAAGGCCAAAACAAAATTTATGATTGTATAATTTATATAATTGCAATCAATTTGTCTGAATGTTTTATAGACACTTCTAAGATTACGCTACTAAGACTTTTAAGGGTATTCCCCTTTGTACCTTAGTTTAAAAAAATACAATAAAAGTAATTAATAGAGATAGTATTCTTAGGTATAATTATTTTTAAAATTTTTTATAAATTAAAGAATGTTAAGCTTGAAGTTCTTTACTGAGTATTTACGTGAACAGCTAAAAGTTCGCTAACCTTCAACTCGCAGCTTATGACATTATTTAAAACTGAAATATATAGCTGGCAACTACTTACTAAACATGCACATCATTATTATTGGCTTAACAAAAATCCCGGGGTTATTTCAGTTCAACTCGATGTCTGGCTATGTTATTCAGCTGTCAATTAAATTTGTGACCATGTTTTGCAGTGCTGCTTTGTTTTTATTTCACTTTGTTTTGTGATAAACAAATGAGAATTGCTTTAAATAATACACTCAATGAACGTGTAAATACATTTTAATGGGCCAAACCCACAACAGCTCCCATCCCAATTCCAATGCCATAGCTCTTGCCCGTTGCCCACTCGCAATTATAAAAGCAGACCAAAACAAACACGACAAAAATAAAAACAACAACAAAAAACACAAACCGGCAGCAAACACTGCAAATTTATCATTATATTTTAGTTGTTTTTCTGTTTTCTTTCTTTTTTCATTTCAATTTTGGGGCTACTCAATTCTGTAGCTGTTGTAGTTTCAATGGGCACCGACTGGACGGAACTGAACTGAAGTGACGTGAAGCGACTTTAAGGCTGGCCGGAGCAGCGTTTACTAAGTCAGTTGGCCGCTGTCCGTTGCACAGTTCGCACGTTGCGCGAAAAAACAAAAAAAAAAACTTTAAACGGCGACAACCTATAAAGCGCTAATAATAATAATATCTAAAAACCGTGAAAACAACAACAACAGCAAGCAAGCAACGCCCCAATCGATTCGTAGTCGCTGAAAGTTAATATAGCAAATCCCATAATCCAAAAGAAAAAAAAACTGAACTATATATACATATGTGTATATAGAAAACAAAACAGAACAAATGCCAGCACGTTTGCCCAATTTGGAATATGCAGTGCAGTAGTTGAAACGTGATATATGTGGGGCAAGTGCGCAATCCTAACTGCAGTAACTACTTACTAACATAGTGCTTCCGATTGAGTGTCGCGTATTTCGGGTATTAAATATAGAACAACTAACTAGTAGCTACTGCCAGTGCTAGTCGCAAGTCACAAGTCGCATGGTCAAGTGGTGTGTGGCCAATGCCGGTGATAAGCGTGCTCGGTGCTGATAAGAAGGGGGGCGCCAAGTCGTAAAAACTGAAATCAAAACTCAAATTGCCATTTTGCGCATAATAATAATTTGTTTATGTCCATGCATGTTTATTATTTATACACGAAAAACAAGAAAAACACAACCCAAAGCACAAAATGCCAAAGCGTCAAGACTTAACCCATGACATCCCAGCTGGCATGGAACTGGAACTGGAACTGGAGTTGGAGTTGCCGTTGCTGTCGTCCAAGGAGCAGGCTAAAGGTAAGCACCTCATGCCCGCGTCATTACTAAGCGCCGGGCTATTAAACCAGTTAAGTTGGTCAAGCAAACAAACTGGCACACACACAGACACACAAACAAATACATGTGCTGGTCTTGGCCATAAATCAGTGACATTTGCACACTGCAAGTGGAGCCCGCTTATGAAGCTTAACTGTGCTTCAAACGAATACGAAATATTTGCCTTTAATTTATGAAAATCGTGTAGCGGCAAGAAATCTAATTAGAATATGCACATACACGTACATATACTCATACATACATACACACGCGCTCAGATGTTTATGCATATGGCAAAGTTGATATCGGCAACAGCTCTTTGCAGAATCTTAATCAATGTCTTTGCCTCCCGCCGCGCCTCCGTTCTCATTGATAAAAACAAAAACAACAACAATATTATTAGTTATTTGTTCAAGTGCCAGCAAATTATAAATAAACAAAATGCAAATGACATTTGATAAGCAGCAATAATATCAAAGTCTATTTTATATGCCAATAATTGCGCGCCAAAACAAAAAGCGTGCTGCGGATTTTTCTATTATGTGAGTTATTTCAGCAGTCAATATTTACAAATTAATGTTCTCCTGATTAACACTTTGAAATACTTAAAAAAAACGTTCTGCTTATTACTCATAATTGTTTTCGTAAGTAGCTCAATTTAAAACCATTTCCGTGGGAAGAGCTACCGAAGTACCGGATGCATTATGACTAACAATCGGTTCCAGATAAGCGTATCAATAATGTTTTTATTTTGGGGGGTCGCACATAAAGACAGTCGAATTTATTGTGCAATTACAAGTATGCGCTGTATCTATTTGGATTATCATTTAGCATCTGGTTTCTTTTGTTGACCAACTTTATAGCTAGTGTCAACATTTGCCAACATTTGAAACCTGTTTTTGCATGATTATCACAACTGACTCTTCGCTTTGTTGTTACATTTTTTTTACTTAATTAGCGGCAATTTAGCAACTGAACAAAGTTTCGCATTTGTTCTTTAATTTTATAAATAATTTTAAAGCAAATAAAAATAAGAGTTCTTCTTACAATGTTGCCACTGTATTGTTTTAAGTTAATATTAGTTTAAATGTTTAAATGTTGCGACCACAATGTTTTTTTTATTGCAAAATAGCTATTAGGTTGCCTATTAAACGAGTGCAGTACACTGAAAGAAAAACATGCCAACAAAGTGAAAACTATTATATTAATTTAAAATGATTTCATTTAATTGATCCTTGCTGTTTGTGTCATGTGCTTAATCACATTTATGTATTTATATCATTTCTGTATTTCCGCTTTTGATTAACAGTATCAACATAATAATAATAATAATATATGTACGAACACATCGTAAACTCTCATTAAACAATCATTGTAGTCATCACCATCATCACCCACCCAAAAAAGAAAAAGAATCAAAACCCCACTGCAAATAACAATACGAAAAATGTCAACAAATTGTCAGCATTTTTTTGTTGTGATCCATCAAGCAAATTTGCCGCTGACAGTCGTCGCCCAGCGATCGGCACCGGCCACGTGCCGGCTAATGCAAATAGACTGTGACTATAGTCCCAGCCATAGACATGACTATTATAACCATAACTATACGTCTGCGTCTGCTGCTCCGATCAGTGCCCAGTGCAGCTGGGCGGGCAGCAAGCTGCAGCTTTGATGTGGGCATTAGTCATACGTACTTAGATATATTGATTTATTCTTTTAGTGTTCAAAAGAATAGCATGTGTGTTAATACAAAATTTGATTCGAAGAAAGTATACCCTTGGATAGCTGATTATTAAGTTTACTGTTCTTAATATCAGATAGAATTATTGCTTTGTTTATTTGAAACATACATATACAAAGGATTAATTAATTAATGTTTTTTTTTAAATTAATTTAAATCATTTTAAATTTTAAAATGATTGTTAAAGTGCTTGTACTCTTGCTCCCTAGTAGTGTATAGAAAACGCTGAGTAAAACGATGCCGGCGATTAAGTAACAACAGCAACAGTTTTTCGCGCCAAGCGAGGCAAACTAAGAGAGCGTAGCCGAAGAGAGCGCCAGCGAAGAGAACGCGCGCAGCTGGTGCAGTAACAGCAGCAGCTGATAGGACGTCGACGTCTGCGTCGACTGCCAAAGAATGGTCTTAGCGCAGCGCAGCATCGGCAGCATCGGCAGCCCCACAGCAGCCCCTACAGCAATTGGCGCTTTCGCTATCGACGGCGTCAGCGTTGCCACCAGCGCTGCTGGCAGCGTTGCACAGTGGGCCGAAATGATGATGCCTGATGAAACAGCAATGATAGTAAATATATTTTAGAAAGATACTATCTCAAATTGGAAAATTAAAAAAAGGACATTAAAATACTTACCTCAATAAAACGTTATAGAATTTCTTAATTAATTGTAAGCAAAAAAATGTTATAAAATCAAATGAAGAAAACTAAAAAGGTTTGTGTTGAAATTCACATGAAGTGAATATATTATTTGCAAACAAATGTATATAGTAATAACAGATCAATAAAAAAGACCTCATTTTATGTGAAAGATGGGGTAAATAGACCACAGTAGTCTGCCGTTGCGTGCAGGAGCAAAAGTTATAAAAGTTGTTCGCAGTTCGCACGAGAGCTCAGTTGCTCTCGGTCATTCGTTGTGGTTGTGTGAACTTGTGCCGCAGCAGCATCAGCAGCAGCAACAGCAGCAACAACAACGACATCGCCAAGCACAACAGTAGCGGACAGAGACGACATTGTCGCCATTATTGTCGCCATCGACATCGCCATAGAGAATCTAAAGAAGCAACAGCAGGAAGAGTTTTTTCATGTGAGCAGCCAAAGACAAAACGGTTTTGTGGGTGCGTGAGTGCGCATAGTATAAAATTAAATAAATAAATGAAAGAACCGCAGCAGCAGTGACAACAACAAATGCGAGCGGCAACAACATTGCTATGCATATACATATATATACACAAATATGCGCCAATATAGAAATGCTTATACTTACAGTTTTTGTTGTTTGTTATAAGCAATATACTGAAGGCACTTCGGCAATGTTTGGACAACTATGACGAGACTTTCTGTTAAATAGAATATTTCAGACAGTCCGGACAGCCCACACACAATAACAACGGCAGCGGCAACAACAATCACAAGAACAACAACAATAGCAAAATCGGCAGACATTTATTTCATCATTTTCTTTTTGGTCAAGAGCCATCAGTAGTTTTTCTAAATATTGTTTTTCACATCATTAACTTTATTACAAGCAAAAACCAATTGTTGTTGTCTTAAGTTTAGCATTGCTGTTGTTGTTATTGTTGTTATGAATGTAATTTGCTCCGGTCGCATTTGTTTTCCAAATTGCAATTTGCTGTCAGTTAGGCGAAGCGCGCGCAAAAATTTTGTTCGTCACACCACGCGGCGGATGAGTAATAAATACGAAAAACATTCTCTCGCGCCCGTTCTCAACAATTCATTAACAAAACCGCAATTGCAAATTACAGCTGCAGTTACAGTTCAAGTGCATTGTGGCTGCAACACGCAATTTAAATAAGAATAAAATATAGATAAAAAACATTTTTGACTCCGACACACGCGTCGTATGCGTAATGCCATAAACTATAAGAAGCGCTCAAAACGCCAGATGCTCATTAAACAGCCATAACAAAAATACAAAAAAAAAAAACAACAACAACAACTACAATAAGAGGCACTCGAGAGCGTCGGTTTTATGTGTCAGTTTCCGTTTGGTGCGCTTTTAAAAATTGATCAAAAACGCAGCGAGCAGTGAAACGCGGCAAAGCGGGCAACGGATTTCCGCGCGAAGGCATCAAAACAACAGCTTTAGGAAGCGAAGTAAGGAAATCAGACAGGCAACAGCAGAAGCATCCTTGGGGTGCCAATTGTGCAGCAAAACGCGCTTCAGGATTAGCCCAAGTCTAGGAGCATCAGCAGCAACAGCACCAGCAGTAACAACAGCTTCAGCGACAGCTACTCGTATTGTATCCATAAGGTAAGCTCATTACGGGCACTGCCAGCGTCACCATGCTGACAACAACAACAACTACAGTAGCAGCAGTAACAGTAACAGCAACAACAGCAACAGCAACAAAACAGAGCATTGGCTTGTGTGTGTCCTGCCCTTATCCTTAGTGCTGCTCCTGATGCTGATGCTTGCATGGCCCGCGGATGTGCTGCCAGCGGTGTTTGCTTTGCTTTTGTTTATTTATTTGCCTGTTTGTCTGTCCGTCTGTTTTTCTATTTTATTTTGTCTCTCTCTATGTGTGCGCTTGTGTGCTTTAGAGCAAATATCAACAACAAGAGCAACAACAGGAACAACAATAAGGATAATAACGACAACAAGCAACAACAATGACTTTATCTTGACAGATTGCAGAGCAGCTGCCTCAACTTTGTATCCACATAAATGTGGATGTACAAACATATATGTACATACCAATGTATATTTTGAAAAGGCATACAAAAAAATATAAAAAATGTTATGGGTACTTGTAGTCGCGAGTCTTTAAACTCTTTACACGACCATAAATATACTGTTATATGATCCATAGCACTATTTTCGTTTGTGTTTGCAAAAAGTGCCTCGGGCTGTTGTTTTCAGCATCAGATCCAAATTATAGCAATGCGTAAAAATTTTAATTTATTTTTAACGATCATAGAAACGAAGCCGTAGACAAATATAGTATTTTATTTAACTGTATAGTTATCGTCAGTTAGATGGTATCTAATATTAATTTTTTATGATTACCGTCATATAAAAATAATTAGAATTGTGGAAATATTTCTATTTCGGCAAGATTAAAGAATATTTTTTATATTTACTCGTTAAGCTTTTACAATAAATTAACAAAATGATAATGCTAATTTTACCATTATATTCTATAAGCAGCTTATAAGCATTATCTGTTTATTTTTTAAAATGATTTATTACTATATAAAACCCCTTTAAATTTATATTCTGAGTTTTTACTTTATAGATCAGTTAACTGACAAGTTTTCAATCTTTGAATAATTGAAATTTTTTATTACCTATCGAATGTCCAATTTTACTTGAAGATACAAAATAGGCTATAAATGATATGTACAAATTCTTTTCATCAATTTTGAATACTTAATATACAACTTGTTGAGAGGAGAAAGTTAAGCAAGTTTAAGGTCATAAAAAAAGAAGGCCGCTAGTCAGCAAATATTAAAGGCTAACATATGTGTCACAAAGGCCAAAGCTGAAAAGTGCCCCCTTTTATGCATGCAGCCAATTGAAATTGGAATCTGAATCTTAACAATGCATGCAAAAGCGAAAGGCAGAAAAAAGAAAGAAAAATGAATCAAACAGGGACACAAACATTGCTGGCAATCACCTGGCGCCGGTTGCCGCCGCCTCCAGTCATCCAGTCATCCAGTCCATCGATGTTGGGTTATGCTAATGGCGGAAGCTGTGCCTCGATGACGACTGATTGGAAGCGCATAAAAGTAGCAAATCAGTGCGCACTTTGAAATTGAAATTGTAATCAAAAGGCGCTCGCAATGTGCCAGAGTGGGGCATACGGATATGGGGTATGGGGTGTGTTTGTGTTTGTGTATTGTGGGATTATCGCTGCTTAGCTGGCTAAATTTGAAATTGCCAAACGATTTGCTATTCGATTAAGAAGACAACAGCTGCAAGGGCAGCTGGCTACATGTAAGCATTAACAACAAGAGCACATACAAACACAGATAAATCGAAATGGAAATAGATTTGCAAATTCATGTTTACAACAATGGACGCTCATACATATATTAAAAAAAAAAAAGAAAGTAAACGCGCACAACGAAAATAAGGATGTTCGTGGATACTCATGGATGCCCATGGCACTGATGACCTACATTTTGGGAGCCCAGCTACACAAAAAACGAAAGGAGACGTATAAATTCTGGGCAGGCACAGGGGGGAAGCCTGGCGTATCTGTTGGTTTGTTTACAACAAACGCGAGCATCATGAAGCAGCCAAGCAGACAGGCAGCTAGTGGACATCAGTCGACGGAAGGAAGTCTGTAAGGACCCTTCAATGGGGCACGACAATAGCAGTGAACTAGTGCTAGATGCGCACAAAGCGGGTCTGCCAATATTGCAATGTACTGCCAGATACTTTTTCACTTTTCCTTTTCCTTTTTTTTTTGTCGGATGTTATTGTAGGAAATTTAATTTTTGCAAAATAAAAGATGTACAAGTAGCAGCCAGGTGGAGCTACACAAAGGAAACATTTGCATAATATATCCACACATTCTGCAGTTTACTAAGAAAAGGTTACACACACATACGCACTCGGTATTTTATACACGCCCATCTCATTAATTCTGCGAATATGTAAATCTTTGTAAATGCCACAACAATTGAATTGATTTCATTTGATTTTTGAGTGCTTGTGTGGGTGTATGCCTTTCTTTTCAATCATTTGGCAATGTAAATTGTAAATATTTCGTACTTATTTTATGAGAGTTGTTGACGAAATTGTCAAACTGATTTCAATTTGTGCCCATCAAATGGGGATAAAAGTCCTCCATTAAATTTGTGGTCCATAAAAGCAGCCACATTAGGCTAACGAAGTTGCCAATGTAGCAGAAGAAATTTGATATTTGGCATTCTAAACATATTGTATACAGGCATTGAGATATAAATCTACTGAATACAATTCAACAGGGCACTTTTAAAAATACCATATTTATTTTTGATAAAAAATATCTATTAGCTGGTAAGTTGGGAAAAATTGTAAGAAATGTTTTCTCTGTAAATTTAAATTTAAATTAGCTTGCAATCTTCTTTTTAAAAGCTTCTTTATTTCTTTGAATTGTATTTCTATCTTGTATGTTCAAGGCGCAATTTTTTAAACTGCATTTAAATATACGCATCTAATGTATTCGTTATTGTTTATGTGGAAAATGAATTAAAATTTCTAAAAGCTATAAAAGGTTAACCAAACATTGAGCTAACAAAACAGTTGTGTATTTTACTAGCTTTGAAGTTAATCTAATTTATACGCATCCATAGCTTATTTCAATTTTCCTTTGAATATCTGTGGTGTTTTCACCAATTTTTCATTAAGACCCCAAATTATTTGCAGTTTATAGTTTGCGCTGAATAAATCGGCTCATTTACGGCCTGATTTACTGAACGATTAGTCGCAATAGTTTGCCATAAATCTTTTGCAATTTATAGCGGACCGAAATAATAGTACAGCTACGATCTGGTGGGTATATTTGTTTTCCTTCATTGTGTGTTTCTAAATGTATTTCTCTTTCCGCTGTGTTTACATATTATGTGCCAAAATCAATATCGTTAATTGCAAGGCGTGAAAAGTCCAATGCGGCACGTACATAATCGCCCAGTTAAAAATATAATTGTTTATAACACCCACAATGCCATTTATGGCTGTGCAAATAGCGTGAAATATTGAAAAATTGGAAATTAATTAACGGTAGTTACAATGTGGCTAACGAGCCAAAACCGTGCTATGCACTAGTTAAAAGTAGGCTACAAACAAAGAGTTCGTCGTGAACAGATGCCCCAAAAGTTACTCATAAGCCGCCAAGATTATTTTCTTATCCACACTGTCACATCAGGATTTTTTTGGATTTTGTTGCAATTAGACTGACAAGTGATGAGTTGCGCCAGACAGCCCAGACGACAGATCGACCAGTGCCAGAGCGAGTGATGGGCTGTCATCCGGCTAAATGTCGGCATCTTATTCTCTCTATGGAGCAGCGGAAGCTGTCGCCGCTGAAGAGCTAACTAAACTAGTAACTGCATAGATGTGTGTGTGTGTGTGTATGTGTGTGTGTAAAGATTACGATTACTATTACCCACTTGGCAGCATGCTACAATTCAAATGCTCGAATGCAGAGACTGCCGGGCTGTGGCAGCTGCAGAGGCAATCGCAGAATGCATAATAAACAAATCCTATAAATGTGCAAATTGCCTGGCAGCGTCATTGCGCGTCCTCCCCTCAACAACATCATCACGAACAGCATCATCTTCTTGGTCATCATCAGCAACATCATCATTATTATCATTATCATGAATATCTCATAGTCATAGGATGAAAGTGAATGCACTTTTATATGCATGACTGCTAATTACAGCGACAGCTTGTCTATCTCAGGCAGCCGAGCCCCGTTCTCTACCCCCAGCCTCCCCCGCCCTACATCCACCTCTGCGATTGTCGGCATGTGTCCCCAGAGCTAAACGATTTCTTTTGTATAAAATTATTTAGCACATTTCTCGCTGATTGTGGCGCTTATAATTTCTTTTTTTTTTTGCATTTTTTTTAAACTTTTGGCTTTAGCAATGCAAATACATTAGTGCTGCTAATTGCGACTTTTTGGGGAAAAGCCTGATATTAATTGTAGTAATATTTGGGTTGGTGTTTAATACACGATTCAGTTAATTTTAACTAGGTACATCGGGGTCAAAACTTATGAAGGTTTTGATGATGATTTTCTACAAAGTTGTTGACAACGATATCTTTGCTGCTTAGTCTTTAATTGGTCTAGAAAAATGAAAAATAAAATTTATATGACAAATGACCCAGACCTTTAAGCCCATTTGACTACGATGTAGAAGTAATTTCAAATTTGCAACTTAACTTAAAATACTTTAAGAGACTTATGTGCAAGTTTATAAAAATATATTTGCTAAAGCATACATATTTGTATTTCAAAACTGATTTGTTTAGATTAAGAATAGTTCAAACACAAAAAATTTGTCAAAACATTTCCTTATGAGTGACCAATTACACAAATCTTATTTATCCCAGATACTGTGTTAAAATTTATTGCTTTCGCACCCTGCACAAAGATAATTCCTAATTAAACTATGTAAATTTGAGCAAAGAAATTCCTATTTGATATTGCCTATTGTGGAACTTTCTCAGCGTCCAGTTAATTTGAACCGGGCGTTATTTCAGCATTTAATTAATCATACATATGAATAAACCTAGACAATGATGTTGATGCCGGCGCCGTTGGTGCTCGGCTTGGACTTGGGCTCTGAGCGCTGGCATTGACTTTTCAATTGAAACAAATCATTATTTGAGCATCGTGTATATCTTTTTCAATTGAGTGAACGATAAACGATGAGCGATGAGCGATGAGCGATGAGCACCAAGCAAAGGCACCTCCAGCGCCAGCTGTTGAAGCGTGTCAAGAGATCGCGCCCAAACGCATCCGTATCGGATATCATAGAGCTCCCGATCGAGTGAACTTGACTTTGAGGCGACGAGTATTGAATGGATGCATTAGCATGCATTTTTATGAGCGCAATATGCATAGATTAATTTTATTACTTGTATGTGCTAGTAATTAGCAATTTGACATGGACCGTTGCAGCTCCATTTGCATAATACGCGGTTGTGGGCTGCATCTGCTCTTATAAGAAAATATATAAACAGCCTCTTCAAGAGTAATCTATTCACAAATCGAAAGCAAAACCAGATCGCCCGGTTAATTCAAAACTACGTCAGAGCGCCAACACTGAATATTTTTGCAAAAGGTGTTCAAGTATTGACTATTTCAAATATTTACAACTCGTAATGACTGAGCTTCTGATTTAATAAGTTAAGAAATACCTTGATAAATGGCGATAGTAAAACAGCAATTTGTCTCTAACTGCATATTAATGGGTTGAAACAATGGAAAGATTTATGTTGATAAACTCAGGTTTCCTTTCCATCAGTCGTTGTATAAATTAAATCAACAATCTTTTACTGCATAAAAACTTACTTTTCCTTTAACTGAAAAATTTAATATATTCCATAAAGTAGTAAGCTAATTAAGTTTATTAATATACCTATGCTGTAGTAATAAACTTTTAGGCAAGTGTAATCATAAACGAAAATTAAAAAAATTTCAAATTTTCCATTTTTTTTCTATTGTTATAATATTTTTCAATTACAATATGTAAATTATTGAAAGCAACCTGTAGATTTATTTATTCACTCGGTCGATGTACGTATATTTTGTTAATGCCAAAGGGGGGCTGGGTTGATCTATTGGGCTGTTTGGTCAGTTGTATTCAGTTAGTTGAACGACAGCTGCAAAATGCAATTAGTGTTATTTTCAGCGTGCCGTAAGATTGCGCATACGCCATGTGTGCCCGCCTGGCGCGAATGAGTTGAAGGTAAAATTGTAATGGCGACGACGTAGTTTATAGCATTGAGATTGAGTCGCCGACACACACACACACACACGTACACTATCTACCCCTCTACCAGCAACCCTACACCCTACAATCAGCTTGCCTGCTGCGTGCGACGACCTTCAGGCAATGGCTGCCCGTGGGCGCTAGCAGCTATGTCAACGGCAATGCCAACAAACGAACATTTACAACTTGTTGTTGTTGTTGTTGTTACTGCTGTTGCTTCCCCATGCAACTTTACTGACCGAAAAGGCAGCGCACAGCAGGTACTGACAACCATTTTGTGTGTGTGTGTGTGTGCGAGCGAGTGTGTTGTGTGTTGATGCGTTGATGCCGCGCATATGTTGCAGCTGCAATGCATGGCGTCTATGAAATTGATAATTAATTATCCTGGCAGGCTGTCGCCTCACATTGCGTCCTCAGTCGCCTGCCAATCCTCTTGCGGCCCCAACAGCAGCCGTCCCTGGCTTGCGGCTTTTCGCGGATACGCTTCGCTTATTGTGTTTACAAGTGCGTGAAAATTTGCGCTTAACTGCTTATCACGTGCGGCATGCGGCGTGCGGCGTGGATTTTACTGCGGCCAAGCGGATTTTACACTGGCCACAGAGCCAGAGACAAACACCCGCACGCGCTGTGGCAGATATGCAAAATGCTAATTTAAGCCGAGTTGAATGCAGCAGGAAAAGTAATGTGCATTTTCGCATGAATTATGCCGTAATATTTACAGAATTATTACAGAGAACATCATATTTCTCTTCTGTAACTTTTTTACATATTTATTTATAATATTCCTGACTGATGTTTTAATTATTTAAAGAGTTATTAAATTAACACTCGTCAATTACGAGTTCCACAATGCTACCTTTAAGAAAAACACAACGTTGATTGATGAGGTATAGCAAAACATCACAAACATGACAAATTTGTCAGCAGGTATATCAAAGTGTCAACACCTTAAAGATAAATGTGCTGGCGTGCTTTTGTTTCTCATATACATATATCTATTTATTTTGTATGGTATCGTGTTAGTCGAGTTCAAGCAAAGTTAAGTTGACTTAATAACATTGTCGGTATATGAAAGGCATGTGATTTACCTGAATGTTTTGTCACCAAAGAAATAACAACACTTAATTAATTTGGAATAGTAATAGATAGAAATTCGAATAGAAATTATTGAGCTTATTAACAACATATGTGTACTTAGCTTGTTCTCCTTGCAGTCCTTGTACATGAATGCTGCTGACTTAATTGTTTTCATTAACATATCTTTAAGAAGCACATCCAATAAACTAAAGAACGACAGTATTGGTTCCACTGATAGCTTATTCCATTCCCACTCCATAACACAGCGAGTCCATCACGCCCACATAAATACTTAATGATATTGACGAAATCTCAAATTAATTCCATTCGACGTGCAGTAAAGTGCTTAATTATAAGCAAAGCACAAAGTGAAAGTTGCCAAAGGATTAACCGTTTAATGCAACTAAGAGAAAGCAGCTCAATGAGATTTTAGTCAAACTTTTTTCTTTGAACGGAGCAATGGCATTACTTACTTGTTGGCATTGATATTGTTACCTAGGGCTTTGTGGAAGTAGTCAGTCACTGGCTGAGCTGGCAAATCCCGAACAAAGCCAACGCGCTACAAAAGCGCCACTGACCGCAGTGAAAGAAAGGCAACTAAGAAAGAAAGAAAAAAAAAAGGAATAACGTTGAACTAGCCAACTGAGAAAAGGACACGAACCTGACGACCAGCAAGTCCCCATCCCGCCCAACGCAATTACATTAAATCTGAGCTATTATTCTTGTTCTTTTACTTTGTATTTGTGCGCACACAACTTTTGCTGGTAGCTCGGATCGGACTTTTGGACAGCTGTGGTTAATCGCCCACGATGTGATTGAATTCCATCGAACGCAGGTTGTGAGCTATGGAAAGCTATGGGAGTAGTATGGGCGGAATAGGGGAATCGCTGCGAATTCGCGTAATAAATGAAATAGAGGCGACTTGGCTGCTTGACTTGGCTGCATTTGCCTGACTGCCTGTTTCTGAGAGGCTGACTTGGTTTATGGCTACTGGTCGCTGGTCGCTGGTCCGCTGGTCACTGGCCACTTAACTAATTGCGCCTTTGTGTGCGCCTGACACGCGCCATAAAATTAATTTGAATGCCCTTTTCCACAGGGTATAATGGCCATGTGTGAGCCACTTGACAGGTCCAGACGAAAACGCTTTAAATATGAACTATATGAACTATATGAACTATAAGAGATTCTGCAATAATTAAAAATTGAAGTAATTAATATTGAACACAGATTATAAAAAAGGATTATTTCTATAAGAGATCCTGCAATAAATAAAAATTGTAGTAATTAATATTGAACACAGATTAAAAAATAAGATTATTTCCATTTGTTGCGTATCAATTCAGAATGGAAAATAGTAAGCTGAAGCGTATTTTTAATGGGACTTACTTAATACATGCATGCAGATATAAATAGATATATACATAGAATATATAAAGACTATAAAAATAGGGTCATGGAGAATTCCGCTGGTATAATATAGTTTTCTTTCTTTGTTGGATTTGCGAACTTTGCAGTTCCTTTGTGCGCCATGCACGACACAACCGGAAAACCGTCCCCCATAACCACGCCCACACAATCGCCGATGGCGACGGCCGAACCCGGAGCCGGG
The DNA here is from genome assembly GCA_004143845.1 of Drosophila lacertosa. Taxonomy (NCBI): domain Eukaryota; kingdom Metazoa; phylum Arthropoda; class Insecta; order Diptera; family Drosophilidae; genus Drosophila; species Drosophila lacertosa. The sequence goes on along the minus strand of SCDZ01000018.1, from coordinate 42,083 downwards.
CCAGCTGACGATGAGGATGAGACCGACGTAATTGGAGATCTGATGGGCCACTATGGCAAATGGCAGCTGGTGATGACGGTGCTACTGTCCCTGTTTCAGGTGCCAAACACCTTTCACATATCCTCGTCCGTCTACCAGGCGGCCAACAAGGAGTTCTGGTGCCAGCGACCGCCGCATCTGCAGCAGCTGCCCGTCGATGTTTGGCGCAATCTGAGCGGCTCCCACGACAACTGCCATGTGCTCGCAGGCATCGATTGGAGTCAGCTGAGCAACGAAACGTTGCCCGCCCAGTTGCAGGTAAATCCCATTCAAAGCCACAAGCCAGCCATAAGTTACTAACGCTCTTATCGCGCCTTGCAGCAACAGGCGGCAGCGGCAGCGGCTGCCGACGACGGGAAGATGGTTGCCTGCAACAGCTGGGAGTACGAGAGTAACGACAATGTCGGCAACACTTGGACCTCGCAGTGGGATCTGGTGTGCGACAAGGAGCATTTAAAGAACGTGGCCGAGATGTTCTTTCTGCTGGGCGTCGCAACAGGTGGCATCATTTCTGGCTACCTCTCGGACAAGTTTGGCCGCAAAACAATGCTCTTCATATCGGCCGTGCTGCAGACCATATTCGGTAAGTGGGTCGCGTTGGGTGTCAGCATTAACAATGCGCCTCAAACTCATACCCTTTACTAGTATCATTCTCACCCTCATCATCACCATCATCATCATCATCGTCGTCACCACATAATTATCATGCTGCAGTGACCTTTACTGCCAGCTCTTCACATAACACACACATGCGGAAGTGACATTGGCAAATGCCGCCAGTGTCCCCTTTTGACTTTGAACTTGGCATTGGCGGCGGGGTCAACGTTGAGTGGGCAATGCATCAGTGGATGTTGCTGCTGGTGCTGCTGCTGCTGCATTTGCCTGCCTTGTTGTCCTTGTTGATTAAATCACGTTTAATGTAATTGGAATTTGCATTCAAAAGGACATTACTAATAACGAATACGTGCAGCCTTACAATGTGCTGTGTGGCCACTTTTGTGGCAAGTCGATACATTTTTGAGGCAGACATTTAAAATTGGCTCTTAATACGCTCACCTGTTGCCATATAACTTAGCGTAAAATTTATATACATATTTATAACTTTCAAGTCTTAAGTTAAGAAGCCCATTTATTTATTGATAATTTTCTATCGACAGGTCTTTGGCTGTATTTCTGCAGTTCCTTTGAGCTCTACTTGACACTGCGTGCCCTCTTGGGACTCGTCTCCGTTTCGGTGACCTATTCGGGCCTTATATTGGCCATCGAGTATGTGGATGGCAAGTGGCGCACCATAGCCGGCATGTACAATCTGTTTCCACTGCCAATCTCCTATATGATAATCTCCGGGCTGGCCTATTTGACGCAAGACTATCAACGTCTGCAGCTGTGCATTGGGATTCCGGGCATTTTCCTTTGTTTTCTCTGGTAAGGTCAATTATCAAAGATCTAAAGGTGTTCGTAAAGGTAAAGGTAAACAAAATTCAGGCGTTAATCGCGGCGCGTGCAAAGTGTAAAATGCCAATAAAATATCATATGTGTTAACATACAAATATACCAACACATACTGCATGCATCTGTGTTTGTATGTGTATCTGTATCTGTGCTTGTATCTGTATCTGTATATGTATCTGTAGCGCATAGATCATAGAGTCGGCTGAGCAATAAACGGGAAATAAATAACAAACAGCGCGTGGGTGTCCCAATTATAAACACAAGACGCGTCCGACCAGACGAGGAGGTGTCTAATTTATGAGTGTGTCTGAGTCGCTGCCTGAAACTGTGTCTGCTTCTCGTTGACAGGTTTGTGGTGCCGGAATCACCGCGCTGGCTGCTGGTCAAGGGTCGCATTGAGGAAGTGAGACGCATCATTGAAGCAGCGGCCGTTTTCAATGGGCGCCAACTGCCCGCAGACTATCAACTGACGCCGCCCACGCAGGAGAGCAGCTCACAGGACGTCACGTATCTGTTCCGGTCCAGCTATTTGAGGCGCATCTCCATTTGCTTCCTCTGCATTTGGTTCACCATGAATCTGGTCTACTATGGCATTATTTTGAACATGAGCTCGTTCGGTGGCAATGTCTACTTGAATTCGGTAAGTTGACAATATACATTAACGTTAATGGAGCGCCGCCAATTTCACTTGATTTGAGCCTACTTCATTCCGTAAACTTGCCCCTGTTACTTACTTCATTTTACTTGTTTCCATCAAACATCAAGTCTCAATCTTCGAGTGACAAGTGCGTTGCGTATACGCATTTAACATTTAACAAGTGCTAAGTGCCCGCCCAGGCGAGATCTGTTCGCTAATTGGATCTGTCATACCCTCCCCTGTGTGCGTGTATATGTGTGTGTGTGTGTGTGTGTGTGTGTGTTTGTTGAGAGTGTCGTGTCAACGCGCCATGTCCATGGCGGACAGTCGGTCAAAAGGACAGGCAAATGTGTTTACTATCGAATTATGATGTTGCTTACAAGGGCTCCGAATAAACGCTGATTCTGCTGTTGCTGCCGCTTCTGCCCCGTCCCGCCCTGCCCCTTACCAGTCGTACAGAATCATGTGCGGAATTTGGCCAGCAGCCAATGGCAAATGCTGCATGAAAAAGATTTTTGAACAAACTGAAAGTAAACTTTTTTAGTTGTCTGTTGTTTGGTGAAATAAATAAATTAATTATTATTTCGAAAATTTCATAAAACTTAATAAATTCTAGGAAAGTCAAAATTATGAGCTAAAAACTGTAAAATTTCCAAAGTAATATGTAATTCACTTTAATTATTAACATTTTAATTAGTCAGCAGCAAAAACTAGGGAATTGTTAGATTTATAACTAAGCGTTTTTAAATTCAACTAATAAAATCGGAATTTCTTTAAAGAAAATAAAAATTTTATGAGAGCTCTTTTAATAGCTTAATGATTTATAATTAAGACTTTTAAATATTGCAAAATTATTTCCGTGGATTTATTAAAATGTGGTATTTTGGTTGGTTTTTTTAGATGTGTAATTTTGCAGCACAGATATTTGCCTTAGATGAGATTTAGCTAGTCAAACATATTTTCAAAAACAAGGTAATTGATAAATTTAGCTTTCAACTAAATTCACTTCACTTCCAACTAGACAAATATATTTACAAAAAAAGTTTAATAATTAATTTAGCTGAAAATAAGCTAAACTCACATCACTTCCAGCTAAACAATGGACAAAGCGCTTTTCTGAGCAAATTTATTGCATAATTTATTTTGACACGGCATGGCGCAAATTTGATGCTTTGATGCGGCGTTGATTTAATGCGGCCCGCCGACATCTGAGTACAAGTGTTTCTCATGTGACGTCTCTGTGTGTGTGTCTTACAGGCGCTAGCTGGCCTAGTCGAAATACCAGCCATTGCGGTGGCCATGTACATAATCACCAAGGTGGGCAAGAAGTGGCTCTTCTGCGCCACTTTGATCTGTGCCGGCGTCGCCTGCTGCTGCGCCGCGATCACCGAGGGGCGCGAGGATATGCTCTGGCTGAAGATCACATTCCTGATGATGGGCAAATTTACGATCAGCGCTGGCAACACTATTATGCCCGTCTACACTGCGGAACTTTATCCGACACCCATACGCAACGTGGGCGTAGGCGCTTGCAATGTGGCCGCTGGATTGGCGCTCATTTTGACGCCCTACTTGTCGCTTTTGGTATGAAAAAATTAAAGCTGTGTTAAAAAAACTAAATATTTAAATTCATTTTATGACTCTCTTTTGTGCAGAATAAAATCGAAGGGCACCTGTTGATGTCGCTGCTGACCGCCTGGAGCATCTTTGGTGGTTTCGTGGTGCTCTTCCTTCCGGAGACGGCGGTGCGAAAAAATGCACCGTCTGCGGCCAGTCGCCAGAATGCAGCAAAACAGGTGTAATAAATTACAGAGACGACGCCAAGATACGCCTCCTTACACCCTTCCCCGCCTCCCTGCCAACTTGGTCACCTAGAGAATATTTTGGCTGGTCCAAAGTATGTAAATGAGCACACAGGCTACCAGAAAACTACTTACTTACAAGCTAACAATAGTAATAACCAACAATAATCGATGCCCAGCCCTGATTCGACATATCCACCGCCTCAGCCACCGCAACCTTCTTCTAACCAGGAACTCAAGTAAATAGCGCAATTAATCGAATGTCCATTTAATGCCATATAGCGACAAGTCAGGCAGGACCTTTTATGCGTAGCAAGTAGTGAGTATTAAAATAAATGAAAGTACTCATAAAGCAACCATGGCTTATAGCTTATAATAGAGTAAGAACCAAATAATACATTTTGTTAACGATGTCACAATTCGGAGTAGAGGAAATATCTCCGGTATTATCGGGGACAATAAATGTCACACAAACAAGCTGAGGGGATATGATGAGAAAACTACTCAACTTTCCTCTTGTTCAATCTTGCACAATATAATCTCTTCCGTTTTAATATCAACACAATGTTCTTGAATATAATTGATTGCTAACATTTTAAACTGGAATTAAAAAGAAAAACTTCACGGCTTACCAATTTTATTCAAAATCTGAGAAATTTCGAACTTAGTCGTGTTTTTTACATTGCTAACACTTGGCTAAGGTTTAAAATGGTTCGTGTATTGACTATTTCTGGTAATGAAATAACAAAAAAACGTTATTAACATGTTTCTTGTCTGTTTCCCAAAGCGATTTATGTGAGATTTACGTAGGCTACCGAAAACTTGAAATAATTATTACAAAAAATTAAATATGTATGTTGAAGTATTGCTAAATTATTTACTCTATTAACAACGCAATGAACAGCCAAAAAATAAATACAAATAAATATCAATTCAAAAATTCTTGTCGATATGTCTTGTCAAAATGTCAACGTATACATAATCTCGTTGTTGTTGCCGTCTTCGTTGTGCTCGTCTATTACTAAATGTTTTATAAAACAAGAACAAAAACAAAAACAAATAAAAAATCCAAATAAAATATAAACAACAATTATTAAATTGAAGTGAAAATGTAATCTCTGGTAAATGTAGTCAATTATTCATTAGTATAAAATATACAAAAACTAAAGATTGGTCAATTATGCATACATACATACATATTAACAATATATGTTTATATACTTGTATATAAGCACATACAAACATATTGAGAGAGCAGCCAATGTTTGTTGTTGTTTTAACAATCATCTCACATTGAAAGCTGTTTTTGTTATTTGGTCGTTATTACGCTTGCTAACGAAAAATCATCAAAATAATTTAGAAATTTCCCACAATACTGCATTTAAATTTTTGAATGTATATGTACTTGTATGTAGTTGAAAGTAATAAATCAAAACAAAAACAAAAATAGCAACAATTGTGGTTCGTTTATATGATCAAGTAAGATTAGGATAATAAAATTGTTGCTATATTGAACCGTCAAAATGCTTGTTGTACTTACTTATATATGATATTATTGTTCTTAATTGTAAGCTTTATGTTGTTTATGATTTATTATTTGTATTGTACTTACATGTTAAGTAGAACTTTATGTTGTCTAGACTTCATGTTTATTTAAAGCGAACTCTTAAATGATTTAAATGCGATTTGTATATTTAAGAAAAAAAAAAACACAAACACAAAACTTACATGTATTTAAAGATTGAGAATATAGGAAAAATATGTACAAGAATATTCGTGTATATGAATGATGAATTTTTAATGTTATATGATAAAATAAAATTATCAAATTATGTTTACATGTTGATATAAATGCAAGAATGTAAGTGTAAACTCTTAGATATTCCATCTTGGTGAAGTGCACCCAATCTAAATCGTGTTTTAAAGCTCATATTAAATGCTCAATGTGCAACTGAACCTTAGGAAAAAAAATAATGTTAATAATGGCATATATATATATATGAAATTGTTGTAAATCAAAATTACCAAAGCAACGTAAATCAATTAGTGTCAAAACAAATATACTTAAACAATAAATAAATATGTGGAAATGAACAACCCAAGCACTTTCAACTCTACAGTCTAGACCCAAAAAACTTACATCGAAAGCTTCGCAACCTACGACAACTTTCAAGTCGTTGACTTAGGCGAAGTTTAGCGCTAAGTTGGTTTTTTTTGTTTTTTGGTTTCAGCTGGCAATGCCGTCTCGCATAGAGCTTTGAGCTTTTTTGCCATTTATAATAGCTTGGCCGAACTTTTAACGGATTTAGATCGTCGCCAAAAGCAAAGCAAACAATCGACGCCGCGACTCCGAGCAATACAATCGATCTGGCTAATAAACACTAAAACGGAATTGTGTTTACTAAGTGATACATATTTGTTCGTATTGTTGTTACTCTATATTTCCTTTGTGTCGATATGAGTGGCGTGCTGCGACGCGGTTCCCTGAATTTCGATTGCGCGGGCAGCGCACGGGGCAGCCTTGATTCGAACCTTTATGGCGGTTACCGCGAGACAAAGCCAGCACCAGGCACACCGGAAATAAGTGTAATTGCAATGGACTTTCGTCGGCATTCGGATGACTTGAAGAAGGTCGGCCTCATGGCTGTGACCGTGCCAGTGGCGAGCCCCGTCAAGGATCTTAGCCAGGATGCCGATAGCGATGTTTTATCAAATTTCCTCGGGCATTATCGTAAATGGAGCTTCTTGTGGACATTTCTATTGTGTCTATTCCAAGTACCCACCACATTTCATCTGTTTATGTTTGTGTTTCAGGTGAGTTCCACAGTTATGGATTGGCAAATATTTGCACAGTTGATTGCGTCGCACTTTCAAAGCAAAATTTAATTTTGTGTTGTGTTGCATTGTGTTTTGTGAACTAAAACAGATCGAGGGCATTTTTGCCATGCAATAGTTTGATAATTGCTTGATTGGGTGATTTTGTGGTTTGTTTTGTGATAAAAAGGGAAAGTCTTATTTGAGTGGACGAATTGACAAAAGTTTTAAAAGTATATTTTGATTTATTAAGGGTGAAATATATTTTTTATTGTAATGGCATAAATGGCATTATCACATAACGCCCTATTAAATAATATTTACATTGGTGCTCAATGTGTGTCAAATGCCTTTGTATCATAAAAAAGTTACTGCAATCTTTAGACCTTAAAAACAGCGGAGCATGAAAAACAGTAAACGGTGCTAAAAACAATATCAAAGCTCTATATACGCGGTAATCTCGTTAAAAAAACGTATTGAAATATATGATAACAAAAAAGCCCTGATGATTTTGACTGTTAAACCAGCCAGCACTTGACATTGTTTTCGTTGTTATTATTTTTTTATTTATTTATTAATGTTATTGGGAAGTCAACAATTCGTCGAAATCAAAAAGTGTCAATGAAAGTGCGAGTTGTATTAATCAAATGCCCATTATATCTCCAATTTGCGAACATTCAGGCCTTAGAGGCATTTATGATGTCGCGTGTGGCGTGAAAACCACTCGTGAGCGACCTTCGAGCAATTTGCATTGGCATCGAGTTCCATACGCACCTAATGGGCCTTAGAACTCGCGATCTGCCATCATTTGTCACAGCGCGTATCTATCAGATACTTGGCTAGTTTTGCGTGCCAGTCAATTCGAAGCGTTGATTTAACTACTTCGATTGTTCGGCGATAATCACGATAATCATCGAGCGTGCTAATGTGCAATTGGGAAGGTAACCGAAAATTAAAGAAACAAAATAAAACCAACCACTGAGTACCTTGACATGAACAGTTTATCAAATGGCTTACTAAACACAGAAGAAAATTGCAGCATCAAAAACTCAAGAACTAAGAGTTACCTAAGTACAGCTTTTTACCAGTTTATAATTGCATGTTTACCACACACAATGAGTTGATCGTTCTTAAATGAGCACTCATAATATTGTGTATCTAACTACCACTTATAAGTCAAGCTTGACCAATTCATAATTTTCTTGCATATGACGAAAGAATAGAACACTTACAATCATTGCGATATTTTGCAAAATACAGAAGTTAGTGAAGTAAGAAAAAATTTCATTTTTATGGCAGTAGAAGTTGTCATTTAAATTAAAATGTATTCCAACAGATCAAGCATTCAAACATTTATAAGTATATTTACTGACTAATTATTTAAAATTTTGTTATTTTAATTAATCCGATAAAATACAATTATGTTAACAATGTAATTTTGCTCATAGCGATTAATTTCTTGTCCATCCAAAGGGTTCCATAGCCTGCCCAACCTTTTGAACTTTAAAAATATTTGGGGTCAATGAAAATGTTGGGCTCGTCAGACCAATTTTTTAAAGGTTGTCTGCCCCTGCCCGTCCTGAGCCCCGCCCATCGAGAGTCAGCTTTAAACAATTTGAGAAATCAGACCCACACTTAAACAAAAAAACAACAGCTTTTACGACATGCAACAATTATAAAACTGGAAGAATTGAAAAAGATTTTGAATTTAAAAATATCAAACGAAATCGTTTAAAAATGCAAATGAGTGCTTGCAATATAAACTCTCTTTCTTTCTCCCAGTTTGAGTTGGAGTTTTCAGATTAATGACTTGTGAGTATAACTAAAGCCGACTCAGTCTCAGGTGGGCTAATATATGCTGAAGCTTCGACTGATCAACGGATCAGTTAAGCGCAGCTCTTTTGATCGTCATTCCCACGTGCTGAACTTTATCTTAATGCCCCCTTTGGAAATCTTATGTGCTGGCGCACCTGTGCAACTGGGTTTCCACTTCGTTTTTCAACACCTGAGCTGCCTGTCTAACGACTCAGTTGTAAGAGTAAAGTGCGCGCATGCGGTCCGAAACTCTCAGCAAATACACATGTAAATCATAAAATACGCACAAAATTCCAAAAACATTGCATATGATTAAGAAATTTGTGCGCGTTGTTGATTAAGTGAAATATATATATTTTTCGCAAACATTCTAAATCAGTTGATTTGCGTCAACAGAAGCAATCGGTTGACACTTTTTCGAATTCAAATCGTGCGTTCAGTATGGCAACGGTCGAAACAAATACTGGCGAATTGTCGCCTATGCTGACGGACACGCCCATCAGCGACGATCAGTTGGAGCTACTCCAAATGAAGACGTTGCAAAAGCTAATTGGCTCCGTTAGCCGCTGGCAGTGCATGTGGTGCTTTCTGCTATCGATCCACCAGGCAATTTGTACGTTCCACATATTCGTCTATGTGTTTCAGGTGAGTGATCGCTAGCGGCAAGACCTTAGACTGGCCATATTAGTTTCCCACCTGCAGTGCAAGTCGGCGTTGCTGTCGTTGCAACGTTTTAACAACGCTTCAACAACGACACGAACAAGCCCCAACAACTATTAATTTTGAGTCGCCCGCTTTGATGTTCGCCACCAAAGACATAAAGTTTAAGACCAGGTTCGCTCTCTTAATGCTGTGCTGTGTATCAGTTACCACATGCCAGCTGATAAGTACAATTGGTGATAAGAACCAATTATGCCACTGTCATTATGTCTGTGTGGTAAATTAATTGCTGATTCTTCGCAGCACGCAAAACTTTTGCGCTTCATTAAAATTTTGTTTGTTTTTGCGCTGGTTAAATGACTTTAAACGCTCTAAAAATAGCCCAAAGCGCATATTAAAGCGATAACTAAAATAATTTGTTATTCATTTTGGAGTAATAAACACGTTTGCTGAACTCCCAAAAATCTTAACAATTTTATTCCAGTCTGACCAGCTATAACACAGCTGGCAGAATGCGCAAATGCAAATGTTTTTAAATCTTTTTAGCATTAACCTAAGTAGGTTAATTTTTTATTAATTGTTCGATGGTGTTGTCTCTTGCTTATTTATTTATTTGTAAGCATCGTAAACTTGCCTTAGAATTGATTTTGCGTGCAAGAGTTTTCAATTAATTTCCACTCCCACTGATCTATATCAGGTGGCGGCTAGAGGTTGCGCTTGCCAAGGTTAACTTCGAAAGGTTACTCTCGTGCTTCGGGCCAATAGCGACCGCTAAAATGTCTAAATATATTAATTAAGCTACAATAATAAAATAAGCAAACATTTCTGGGCCACGCTGTCTGCCAACTAGGCACACTGGTTTCACTTTACTTGGGAAATTTGTACTTATATCAATACAAACCAAAGCCAAGTGAATACATCAATATATATTGATAGATTTGCTATTTATAAGTACTACAAGCAATGACCCTGCACAATTAAGCACTTTTAATAACAGGCTATCAAATATATTAAATCAACAGGTTAATATTCTGTATTGAAAGATCATTGGGGATTTTCTACCGTGTGTAATAATCTAAAATCATACTTATATTTAGACCTGTTGGCTTGAAACAAATCATTTTTCCAGTTATTAAAATTGTATCCAAACAAATTTTTGTTTAAGAAAGAATAACAACAAACTGTTGAGAAAAAGAATAGTTATATGATGAATAAAATATTCGTGTAAATGCGTTTCCCGGATGCTTTCCTGCATAAATCAAATTTCCGGCAGATCCAAATTTAAATTTAAATATTATAATTGTTAAACTCATAAATTTCCCCTGTCTTTTGTGGTTTTTAACTAAAGAATTTGTACTCGCCCATTGAAAACAAATATGAGAGTATTATCTGTTTGTTTTCTCAGTCGAATACTAATAGGAAAATAATAAATTAATTAAAGTTTTTTAACAATAGCTTAAAACAGTTGCTCAAACTTAAGTCTAGCATTGTGCGGCGACTGCTGACCAGTGTGCCAGATGTCGTCATTTCAATAAATTGCAATCAGGTGCAAAATAAAAAAAATGAAAATAAAAGGAAAGAAAAACACACATGCAGACAACAATCGGCTCGAACTCGTGCAAATGTATCTGCAAACCAATTCATCAAAACTGCGCAACTAATGCCTGGAACTCGAGTGCGATGCGGTACGGGGCGGTGAGGGGTGGTTGCGGCGAGGTGGGTCAGTGGTTGCAGCCTGTTCAGTGATCATGCGGCTAAGCCCACGCTATAAAATTCCATTGTTGGTTCTTTATGCAAATGCCTGAAACGTGACAAGTAAGTGCCGCAGCACTCAAAACCACAGACGAACGGACACGGGCAAACATTTTATGGCATGAGAACTTGGCATAGACAGATAACAGCAGCCACAGCAGCAGCGACATGCTATTTGTCCACATGTCGTTAATCAAGGAACGAGACCAGTCGGCTGTTTTTGAAGAACGTTAACTTTTACTTGTTGTCTCATTTTAGCAACTAATTCACTTTCCACGTGCGTGGCTGCTGTTATTGTTGTGCGAACTTCAACTTGAACTTGAAACCATTTCCTCACACACACCAGCCACAACGCTTAATGGAAGCACGTACGAAACGGAGCCGAATCAACCTGTTGAGGCCTAACCGGCCGCATAGCGTATACGCCCCATGCGACCGAGTTCGAGCTCTCGAGCCCGGTGAATAACCTCTCCCGCGCCGTTATGCAATATTATTGATGGCTGCCTGTAAACAGCCTGCACTCGATGGCGTTCCATCAATCAGCCTAGCTGACAATCCCGGCTAGCCAGTCAAAAACTTTTACAATTTCCCGTTAGCTCCAAAGTCATTGGCCTGCATCTCATTTATTTTACACGTTAACGCTTGTACACAAGCAGCCAGTAGCCATTGGCCATATAAAGTTTGCCATTGACCAGCGGCCGTAAAAAATAAAACACAAATGCATGCAGCGATAATTAATCAGTTTCCAAGTGCCATCATAAACGGCAGTTGCCATTAGCTAATTACATGTGTCTATCATGAATTTATCGGCTTGTGAACATAAAGCAACAACAACAAAATAACACTTCGAATTCGATTGTTATCGCTTGACAATTAAAAGCCGTTTGTGTTGACTCTTTTTTGTTTATATTTGAAACGAGAAGCGTTTGAGTTTATTTAAATGTTGCAGCTTTAATTTATAATAAGAAATATTTCAAAATAGTGGTTTCTTAATCGTTTTACTCGTAATTCTAAGTTTTTATCACATTCGTAGCTAGCTTACAAAATGTGAAGTTAAAATGTTTTTAGTATAAACAAACACTTAAAAAGTTTACCCTTTAGTCACAGATAACAAAAAATAACACAAAAAATTGTGCAACAAAGTGCAAATGTTTTATTTGGCCTCATTAACGGTCGAGACAATATTTTAAGGGGGTTAATGAACACTGTTTCACCTTTCCGACGTGTTTATGAGCGCTAAGATCTCAATAAACTGTAACACAACTCGACAAAGTAACAAGTTTTTGTTAACCTTGGTTTTTTACTAAATGTATCTAATATATGAAACGCTGTTTAGGAAATGGGTCATTACTGTATCAAATTGGCTCTAGTTTTTAATTATTGATGCTTCAAATTTCAATACATGTTCAAAATTCCGTTAATTGTAATTATGACTGACCTCAAAAAATCAAAACTAACGGGTTTATGTGCAATTATTATAATTAAATCATTATTTTTTATATAACCTTTTCCAATAAGGAAGTTCAACAAACATCTAATATTTAATACTGGCTCATACACGCATATCATTTTATTGCATTTTTTCAGACACCTGGAAGATTTGTATTGTAGAATATTATTGGGGCTGTATATTTTACAATTCAAAAATTGTTTAGCCACATACATACACAAGAATATCTTAAAAAAAAGAATAGCTGTTTTTACACCACAAACTGTTTAAAGCTTGTACTAAGGTATCTCCTAGTCGCGTAAAGTTAAAAATGACAAACACACTTTTTTTGAATGAATAATTTGATAAGAATTATATTCAACTTTAACTTGATGATCGCAAAAAAATAACAATTATAATTTAAGCACGCTTTTAAAATAAATGGAAAGTGAGTTAAGTCTAAACTCGTTTAAGGTTGCATTTAATACTAAGTTGTTTGTATTGTAAATTAAAATTCAGAATTTCAAGAATATATTAAAGTAAACAAAGTGCTTAAAATGATTGACTTACCACTCCGATCTCATATTGCAGACCGCTCCAAAGGACTATTGGTGTGCGAGACCTGCAAATCTGCAGGAGCTTGACATCGCGGAGTGGCGTAATCTCAGCCAGAGTTCAGATGGCTGTCGTCTGCTCGACATGGACTACAGCCAGTTGATCCTGGAAAATGGACAGCTCTCCAATTGGCCCAGCGATACCAGCGATGTGGGCTATCGGCAGTGCCAACAATTTGAGTTCTCCGACATCGATGGCGATGCCAAGACATTGGTCCAGGAATTCGGCCTTGTTTGTGGCAATAACATTACCAACTATGTGGAAATGTGTTTTCTGATGGGCGCAGCTGCTGGTGCGGTGCTCTCGGGCTGGATCTCGGACCGCTTTGGACGTCGGCATACATTGATGGCCTTTGTGTTTACACAGACCGTTTTCGGTGAGTCCAATAAATAGTCGATGGAGCAATCACGGGGAAAATTGCATGTCCGGGTGCAGCCATGACAATTTGAGCCACGTTTATTTTCTAATTGTCATTTATATGAAACTTTTGCACCTCATGCAACCTATGGCTCGACGTGTGTGTGTGTGTGTGTGTGTGTGTGTTTGTGTGTGTGCGGCAAAGGGTTTAACACATTTGCATTTGTCCGCTGCAGGGATTTTAATTGACTTTACATTCTTATTTACGTGCCTGGCCTTGCACCTGGCATTCTCGTCTGACCCTCTCGCTCTCACACTCTGTCTCACATGTGCGCTCTCTTTCCATCCCGCTGCGGTGGCACAGGTGGAATTTTGGCCTTCTCAACATCGGTGGCCATGTTCATGTCGCTACGTGTTATAATTGGATTCGCATCAATGACCGTGACTGTTGTTAGCTTCGTGTTGGTCGTCGAGCTGGTATCTGGCAAATGGCGCACCATAATCGGCATATTAAACATTTTACCAGTCGCCATCTCCTATGTCCTATCATCTGGCATTGCATATCTCATCCGAGATTGGCGCACACTGCAGCTGGTCATATCCTGGCCCTGGCTGGCCCTCTTGGCCATCTGGTAAGTTAACAGCAATTGTAAACAAATTAAAAATTCGAAAGCTTTAAAAAGTTCGATTAAACCTCATTGTTAGCCATATTTAAAGTTCAATAAATAAATCATTCAATAAATTAAGTAGAAAGAGAAACTTACATTAAAAAAATGCCGTTGTTTTATACAAGTTCATAAATCATGCAATGCCCGCTTATTGTTTTTACCTTTATACGATTCCTATCAGTTAAAATTTACATTATTCTTTAATGAGTAATTAGTAATTATTAAACGTTTAAATCTTGACTCAGTAAGTGTTATATTAATGATTACGCCTAATTCAGCCATTTGTCAACTGCGATAATATCGCCTCAGATATCGAGTGAAATATTTGTTTACTTTTTAAAGCATGCGTGTTACGAATATTTTCATTAATGTGACACGCAATGTTTTTAATTTTGCCCATACATTTTATTGTTTGTGATAAAGTGTTTTTTTTTTTGCTTTATCTACAAGTTGTTGAGCAATTATTACCGAAAAACACCCTAATTAAGTTTTCGTCATAACTGGATAGCGTTTCAATCATTTTGACATGTTTCTATGAGCTTGTCACATTGTCGAATATTTCACTTTCATTGCCAGTAGAGAAAAAAATATCATACAAATTGAAAATGTAACAACGAAATGAGAACATTTTCCAAGATTGACAACTCATTTAACTTACATAAAAATCTGGATTAATCGAAGCTTACTTAGTTTAAGGCGGTATCTGTTTTGTGATTGTCAATATTAATAAAAAATAAGAAATAAATATTAATTAAGAATTTGGGTTCAGAGATGCCTTCTACTGTCTTTTATAACACAGCTATGTACTCTTTTTATTTAGTCTAAAAACGTTGTAAGTATTTAAGCTGTTAAGTAAAACAGACTTTGTGTTTTTTTTTTTTTGAGAATCAATATAAGTATGTAAGTTTTGCAAAGCATTTTTCATTATGTCACCTGCTGTTCGCTCGTATATATAAAATTAAAAATATATGTGTGGTAATTAAAACAAGTAAAACAAATTATTAGCACTTCAACGAGGGGCTTGTGTTATTTGGTTGAAATAAGTATTTTGTTGCGTTGCTGAATTATTTACGAGTATGTGACTTGAGGCCGCATTTAGTGCGTCGAGTGACAAAACAAAAAAGTTTAAGCAGCCATTTCATTGTTATTTTCACGTTCGCATTTCACATCAAAGCAAGAAACGAAATGTGTAACAAATTCCTGACAACCACTGACCAACGATTGACAGTATTTTGTTGCGTGGGATCAATTAGATTTCAAACGGACAAAGCAACGTTCCTCACATTCCTCAGTGTTTAGCCCAGAAGTTGAGCGCAAACCCTTCAGATTAGCCGCATTCGCTGGCTGGGCAAGCATTGTGTGTGGCCCGGTCTTGGAATCAAATGAAAATGAAAAATTCCAAAGTGTCGATGGTCAGGCAATAAAATACAAAGGCATGACATTGATTTAATTTTCCTTTGCTTCTCTGCTTCAACAGGTACTGGCTGCCGGAGTCCCCACGTTGGCTTCTCGCCCAGGGTCGCCTCGAGGAGCTGAGTCGACTGATTGAAACCGCAGCCAAGATGAACGGTACCACGCTGCCCAGCAACTATCATAAGACGCTGGAAGCTGCCGTTCCCATGGCTGCCCAGCACAAGGAGCCAGCCCAGACAGAGGCTATCTGCACTCCAACTCCAGAAGAGACCAAGTCGCAGCTGGACTGCCACGACCTGGATCTGCATGTGAATCCGCTGTTCGTCGTCTTTGGCAAAAAATACTGGCGCACCACAGTCCTCACCCTGGTCATTTGGCTGACACTCATCATCATCTACTTCGGACTGACGCTGCATCTGAGCAACTTGGGCGGCAACATCTACATTAACAGCGCTCTGGCAGGCGGCGTAGAGGCAATTTCCATATGTATCAGCATTTTCGTGGTGCTCAAGGCGGGCATAAGACGCAGCCTGCTGGGCTATATGCTGCTGCCGGGCCTCTGCTGTTTGGCCACCAATTTAGTGCCCCAGGGCGAGAATAACCAGACAGGCGTCATTGCTTTGGCCATTGTTGGTGGGTGTCAAAAAACAATCTGATTTTCCTGTGTGCAGTTTGTCATATTGTGTTTTTTTTTACCATCCAGCGAAATGTTTGATAGGCGCCAATAATGCCATTATACCCACCTATACGGCCATGCAGTATCCGACAATTGTGCGAAATTTTGGCGTCGGAATGGGAAACTTGGCATCAGGAATAGCCCTCATTCTGGTTCCATCCTTGTGGCAGCTGGTAAGTTACAAAGTTGTGGGCTCAAATATATGGTTTTAATATTATTTATTTATCTCTAGGAACATTATGACGCTTTGCTACCCCTGAACATAATGGGAGTGTGTGGATTGATTGGCGCCATTGCTATAACTCTGATGAAGGACGTTGAATAGTTTATATCTTTGTTTATAGTTATTACATGAACACTTCTAACTGTGATATATTGGAAATATCGGTCACTGGGCCTGCACAAAATCATCTTTCTCAGCAACTATCTAGCATACTCTGTTTTTTATACATTTATTTATAAATAAGTTCAATTAATAATATGAATATTATAGACTTTTTAAATATAAATAATATTTCTCTACATTCTTAAGTTGTTTTATTCCCAAAGAAGATTATTAAAAGTTTCAACTCCGAGTTTTTTCAGTAATTATGTGAACCATTATTTCCATTCTGCCCAAAGTATTAAAGTCTTTAAAGGTATCGTCAACGAATATAACCCCATTTATAGTCAAAAGCTTAATTAGCAACAATAATTATGCTACTTATGAAGTGAATAATTTCTAATCACAATATCATTTGTTTACTTAGCCAAGACAGAAACCTTTGCCATGCCTTGTGCATTACGCATACGCCCTGTTGTGCTTTAAAGCTTAGCTTGTTTATGTTCACTAAATATTGTTTCAGACCTTAAAGTACACAGCACTAAGCATCTGCAACAACCAACTCCTAAAGCTCAATTTAAAGCGTTGCCATCTGTTCGTATTTTAACTTTCGAGCCGCGGTTAAAGTTAAAGTAATTTAAAAATTGAAGCACGTTCCCGGATCACATACAATTCTCAGCACAGGCAATATCCGAAAACCGTCGAAAATTTGCAAAAATCATCGCGTTCACTTTCATTTCAAGATGCGTTAACGGCGTTTACTATTTAAACGTTCACATGGCGGCCATAACACGCCCCACATAAATTTCCAGGTGTGTGCGGCAAAGCTGCGACGTGGCTATAAAACCGACTGCGCCGTTCGGGCGCGTAGCATTTCAACGTTTATCGGCCAGCCAAAAGTAACAAATCCACGGCGGTCTACAGAAAATATAAAAAAAAACTCTTTAACACTTTTCTGTACTTTAAGTTTGGGTGTAGTCATTAAGTTAGAGATTGAAGTGTTACGGAAGTGTTGCACAAACGATTCGAGCTACAAACAACAAAATGAAACTGCAACTAATAGCGGTAAGTCTAAAAGGATCAACCAGACACACACACACACGTGTTCCACACAAGTGTAAATACAAAAATATTAATATGAATTAATTGAATTTTTAAAAGCCACTCATAAGTGCGCATAAAAAATGCAATTGTCCGACTCGAATGCGTATGAGAGCTTGCCAAGGTCGTTTGGCTCACAGCTTAAGATCACTCTCGATCTCGATGTCGAACTGGGAGCATTAATTGAGACATTTGTGCTGTGTATTTGCATTTAATAGAAAGTCAATGAGTGTACTTGTAGCACTCAATGCTCGCTGCAATTAGCAATTAAATATTGACATTTTGTTGCCGATCGTAAAACAAATCAAACACAAACAACACAGCCCGTCGATATCATAAATATGCGATTCAATCATTAACCATTGACTCTGTACCCAAGAATTTCAATTGAAAAATTGGTTAACCAAGCCCTCGGGTCACAAATCTTTAACGAGCATTTTTTCTTTTATTTTTTTTTTTGGCTTAGCCGCCGCCCCTTTCAATCTCGGCAATGTGCCAACAATTTTCGAAGTAAGCCAATATTGTTGAACATAATTACTTGACATTATCTGCGGAATTTGCTACTGATCTAGCATTAAAGTGCAAAGTAATAAATATTTAATAGTAGAGAGGAAGTCATTTGCATATTTTGACAAGAGAATAGTCATTTAGGAATGTGAAAACAGAAAGTAAAATTTATCAAATTAATTTTGCCTGACTAGTAAAACTATAAATATTTTGCTAGTACAAAAGACTTTAACAAATATACAATATTTTTTCAACTTCTTAGTTTGTAAAATATAAAACCATTTATATTTTTTTGTTGTGAAGTCATGCAGAATTGTTGCTTTTAACAAACAACATAACAGCCCTGGCAAAAACCATAAATAACCATTTTTAATAGGATTTTAATTTTTCACTGATTGATTGCTTGATTTGTGGGGTTTGTCCAAACTATTTTGGCATAGCCTTTAGCCTAATGAGTTTTCTCATAATAAATAAAATCGTAATAATAGTGAAATCAGAGCAGTAGGTGTCGGCAATTTGTTGAGCATTTTAAGAGCAGTTATGTATGAATTAACTGCAAATTGGTCACGGCAAGTTATTGTGCTTGGCTTATGTGTCTCAAGGTCGTTGCCGCTAGTTGGCCCGGCTCACTTACACTGGCCACCAGCCACTGACCAAGTTACTTGGGATTCAGAAAACGCACCCCAGTCAACACACATCAGCTGCACACTCATAGCCATAAAATGCAAATTCTCAGCACACGCACACACACGCATAGCAGTAGATGTTGCTGCAGATGCAGATGCAGTAACACCAACACAACTGAAAGTGCATTACAGATACTGCTGCTCCATAACGCGATTGGGCGTAGTATGTTCAGACATTACGTAATGCACGAGTACACTGTACACACACACACACATGCATACATACAAATGTGTGTGTACAAGTTTATACGCTTAAACATAAATAAAGCGTTACATATTTGAGCTCCGAAAGTGCACTGACAACTATTTCCAGTCGGTCGGGCAGTAAGAAATACGATCGGTAGGGAGTTGCTGTTGAATGCTATAAAGGTTTTTGAATCTTGTTCCCTTTTCGGTCACTAGCCAGTCAAGTTTAGCTCAAGGCCAAAAGTCCTTCGCCAAGTTATTGTTACTAATGAGCTATCATCACCATCCTCAATTCAGTTCCAGTCAATGCACTCCAATCAGAGCGCAGACTACGCCCACATTGAAGACTGCACGCTGGCTCAGGGCTTGGCCTGGCATAGCTTGAATAAATGTTTTGTTTTCGGTTTCCTTGAACCACGTCGCAGAGGCGCAGTCATAAAAAACAAAAGCTAATTAAATCAAATCAAGTTCCGAAATACTCGCATAGTTGCAAGTGTTTGCCAAAGCGTGCAGACCCGCTTTTCAATCTATTTCTTATTTTTATTTTGATCATACTTCAACTACTGGCCAAATATTTCAGTTGACCAGGTAGTTGGGCAGCTAGCCAAGCTGCCGTTGAGTCGTGTTGCGGCCGCTGGAATGCTTGGCTTGAATGGCCACGGCACAAAGCCACGAGGAATACCGGCCAAGAAAGCAATGAAAATCAAGCTTAAAACTACTTACTTATATATTTGTGAAGTGAATGCATAATAAAAATTTGCATAAGCTTGAGTCACAGCGCACAGCAAATAATTGATCAGCAATAGATTTAAACGCTTTACCTACATATATAAAAATGTAAATAATATGCGTAATGTATGAGTGCAATAAATGGGCTAATGGCCTATTTATGTTTTTAAGCCGGTAAACGATTCAATTAAAAACATGGAAAAAATTTGTTTTACTTAATTCATAATATAGACAATGTATATGTACATTCCATATATATAAATATATATGATATTATTTGAATGAAATCAAATCAAAGCAGTTCTAAGTAGCTGAGTTTCGTGTCCGCTTAAAGGCAAACGTGTTTCTATAGAGATTTTTGAATGATCTGTCGGATTTAAGCATTAAAACTTTAAAAGCTTTGATTGATGTCAAAAATTCTAAAATTCCATTCTAATGGTGATGGCTTGGAATAGGATTTCTTGCTTTCCCTTGTCTTTGCCGGCTTACCGGCTACAGTACTAACCTTACCAAAAGTAAATCAATTAATTTACGTGCACTTGATACCAATTTAAAATTATGTAAGCAAATGTATGTAGAGCACATAATATAAGTACAATTAATTCCAACTGTGTATGTTGCATACAAATTTCCAATCTCTCGATCTAACGAATCTTTGCCATTGTGCTGACACATAGCCCAGAAATGTGGCACAGAAAATTATCTCTTAAGCCCGTCGCGGCCAAAAGCGCTGCAGCTGGCGGACCATAAACCCGGGGCGCTGGCCATAAGCCCGTGTCACTGATCTCGGTCGCCATTAAAGCGGCACCTAATTAAAAAGTAACTCGAAATTAAAAACCTACAACTGGTATTTTGGAAAGCATTTGGGTTCGTGTAAACATTCGACGTGCTTTGGCTTGGCGGCCACTTGTCCTAGACACTGACTTCTTTTTGTTTTGCTGGTTGAACCGGAAACTCTGTGTGCTTGAGTCGAATGGTTTCCACATGCCACGGAAAAATTCGCATAACTAACTGAACGGGGTTTTTCTTTTTCGACTGTGCCACTTTAGGCTGCCGCCAACTGCTGAGGCATGCAAATTACGCAATCCGGCCCGAGACGGCGATAACAACAGCAATGGATTTACAAAAGCCGATATTTGTGCTGTTGTTGTTGTTCGTGGTGTTTGGTGGTGCTAGTGCTGGTGCTTGTGCTGGTGCTGGTGGTGGCTGTTATGATCGATCGGCAGCGAGGCGGGCGAGCAATTTTTGCGATTTGCTTTATGTTCCACATTTATTGCTATTGCAGTTACTTGCTCGTTGTTGTTGTTGCTGTTGTTGTTGTTGTTGTTGCCGCCACAGCGTTACAATTACAAATTGTTGTTGTAATACTTAAGCGGCGTATAAATTTAAACCAGTTTGTTTATGGGGACAGCAGCTAAAGAAGCTTAATAAAAGCGCAAAGTCAATTTATTTACACTTTGTGGAACGCATGTGGAACACAAATTCAAAAAAGCCGTTGTGACCAAATCAACAATTAAGTGCACGCTGCTAATTAGAAGTACGTCCAAAATGACAGCGAGTGACCACGTGTTGCATGCCACACTTGGCTAAGCAGCCGCAACGGTTGCGACACGCCATCAAATAATTGAGGCAATGCCTTTTAGAGCCCTGTTTTAATTTCCACTCCATCTTCTTTCCTCCCTCAATTTGCAGCTGTTGTGCGGCGTCGTCGTCTTGGCCCAGGCCCAAAACTATCCGCCGAGGCTGAGCATTCCTGGGGCCGTGCCCGTGCAGCAGCAGCTACCCCATCGCCAGCAGGTCCTCCGCGTGCGTCGTCCTGGCGCACCGCTGCGTCAACAGCAAGCAATCCTGCCGGCGGTCACACAGCGCATTCCGCTTGAGGAACGCCCCGTCACCGAGACCGCTGAGGATGAGCAGCCGGACGCGTTCCTACCCAGCCTGCTGCGCGAGCAGCAGCTGGCCCAGGCACAGCAGTCTCAGTTCCAGCAGGCAGCCGCCGCTTTCCTGAATGGCCAGCAGTCCATTGAGCCAGCCCAACCGGTGCAGCAGCTGCTCCAGCACGAGGACAGTCAGCCAACAGCCATTTTGCCGGCACCACCACGTTTTTCAGATCGTCCGGCACCTGCCGCGCCCATCAACCGACCCGCCTTCAACGACTTTGGTATTGGACGCTTCGAGAATGCGCAACGCTTCGACCTGGCGCGTCCAACGCCCACGGCGGCAGCACCTCCACAGCCTCAGCGTGTTGCCGTCATTCGCTCACGACCCTCGGCGGCAGTGCGTCCAGAGCCACAACAACAGGCACCTGCGCCCCGTCCCAGGCCAAAGCCTGTGCAACCGCGTCCCATCATCGACCAGAACCAACTGCAGGATGAGCAGCAGACGCAGCAGCAGCAGCGTCGCCAGCGGCCAGTCGCCCAGACCATTCGCAAGTGGCGCGATGAGAACGAGGACGGCACCATCACCTGGGGCTATGAGAACGACGATGGTTCCTTCAAAGAGGAGATCATCGGCACCGACTGCATAACCAAGTAAGTGCCACGCACAGAATTAATGAATTCAAATTTAAAACCTCATCTTCTTTAGGGGCACCTATGGCTACATTGACCCCGATGGCAACAAACGTGAGTACAACTACGAGACGGGCATCAAATGCGATCCGAATGCTCGCAACAACGAGGAGGAGCTGCAGGAGAACGGCTTCATTAACTACGAGGAAAATCGCGCTGTGCTGCCCAACGGTCTGGAGATAGATATGACGCAGCTGGGGAAGAAGAAGTCCAAGCGTCCCAACAGTATCTACAGAAACTAATCCACCCATCCAAACCATCCAGCTAGCAGTTTAAGTCATTCAGCTCTTAAGTCGTCGCCTTATTTGTACTAATCTGTAATTATGTCTGTACTTTATTATTATCTTGTATTTTGTGTAAAGTTTATAGTGAGAAAATTATACGAATAGCCTGTAAATTCGCTGACTCAATAGGGTCGCTGACGCCTTGTGGGTGGCATCCGATTTGGTGGCGTTATAGATATGTCCAAAAAGTCGCCAATACTGAACTTGGCCTGTGCCAGTGTCTTATTGTCATCGATGCCCTTCTGGCCTGTACAGGTCACACCAATTTCACGCATTTGAAAATGATTGTTGCGATAGTTCGGGAACACAATAGCGAAGTCGAAGTAGGTGCCCTTTTTGCGCGTATCCGGATTCACATCCCGCACCAGCGAGGTCAGCTCGTGCAGCGTCGCATCCTGCCAGGTGTAGATCTGCAGCTCGTTGGTGGGCACGTTGCCGTACATGTACTCGGAGACGGAGTGATGGCGACCCGTCGAGCAGAACACGCGCAACAGCAGCGGACAAGTCTGCAACGGCAGCGGGAAGAGGAAGCAAGTTGGTAAATTATTTACCGGTTGGTATTTGCCGAATGGCGGTCGAAACAAACCTTTTCGCGGTCGATTTGCTTGACTTGCGCCTTTTCCTCCACAATCATTGACTCGACATTAGCCATGTTGTTGGCTTATAGTGAACTTTTAGTTGGTTTTTATTTGAAAAGAATTAAACTAAAGACAAATATGAATTCAATGCACCACCAAATAAAAACAATTAGAGATGAGCAAATACTGTCTGAGTACTAAGTAACTGCGATTGGTATTAAACAGAACACAGAGTCTACGATATGAAAACTATTTAATAATATTAAAATATACAAGGGTCTGCCACAAAAATATATGTACAAAAATAAACATTTGCAGCAGATAAAGTATTCTCTTAAAATTGTTAATCAATTCAAAATATCTTTTTGAACGAAATGTTGCTCATCTCTAGCAGGGGCTACACCATAAAGTTGGCCGTGCTACATCAGCTGGACTAAATTCAGTGTTGTCAAACTATGATTTTAGTATTTTCAAATACTACTAATACCATCTCCAACAATGTCAGTATATATGCAATACGCACCTCTTGGGCACACAGAACTTAATAAAAATAATGTTGAAGCAAATTTTGCAGTGAAAGGTTGTGTCGGGCGCGACTTGCGCTAAATCCGGAATATTCTGTCATTTTCTGTTACACAAATGCCAAACGGCCAAGCAACCCCAATTGCCAATTACATATAGCGCGTAGCGTATCAGCCAGGTCTAATATCAACAGTTTGTCAGCTCGCGGTCGGCGTCGTTCTAAAGTTTGCTAAAACGCAAGCGGAAAACCAACAACAACAACTATTTTGCCGTCGTCGGCGTAAATTATTATAAACAGTTTCTAAACGGTGAGTAAATACTTTATAGAAAATAATGATTGTCAAAATTAGTTTGGCATTGCAATTACAATCTGCTTATGTAATGCATTTGTGGCAATCAAAGCAGCAGCTGAAGATGCAGGTTTTTTATGAACACATACATATAGCTGTATAAATATAAATGGTATTATGTTAGTGTGTGTGTTTGTGTGCGATTTGTTGTTGTTTTCGTTGCGGCTGCTGCTCTGCTATTTATTGTTGTTTGCGGCCACTCATTATTTGCTCACGTTTTGTTTATAAACATTGAACCTCTGCCCCAGCGCTGCAACTTGAATTTATTGCATTCCCATTACAGCATACGCATAAAAATTGCGCTGCAACGTAATTATTTCAATAAGCTTCATCCACTTCCCTTGTTTTTCTGTTATTGCAACAATTTTGCCCCCGCCAAATGTAGCACAATTCGAAGGGCATAGGAAATATGTCGTGCCGCTTGTGATAAATTGCGCGTTTTTTTATGCCTGCCCCAGAAACAGCAACAGCCACCCGATTACACTGCACTACACAACACAATATCCTTTATTATGAATAACCATTATGCTTTTCTATTAGTTGCATGTTCATATACAGTAACAACCTTGGAAAGTGCATAAAAACTTCGGCTTTAGAAAATTCGCACTTCATTTCTGCATCTTTTGTATTGTCGCAGTTATTTGCGTGAGCACGATTACGTTTTTTATACCCTACAATTAATCCAATACTCTAATGGGGTATGCAACCTCTTTAAAACATTATCAATTAAACGCTGGAAATGTACACCCAGCAAAACATTTTGTTAATTAAGTGGATGTAATCAGTTGGTACACAAATCAAATTCTAAAATTCTTTAGAAATGGAGCATTTCATTGTTTCTAAATTTAATCTAGCAATGAGCTAACTCGGTTTTACAAAATAAATATAGGTTCTTTTGTACCATTTTGTGACTTGTTTTCTATAAAAACTTAAATTCAATATAAGTTTAATTTATTATTATTATTGAAAAAGCTTTTTCATTAATCTGCATTTATCATCAAAGAATAAATATATAATATATATCGATTCTATATGTTTAACATAACTTTAATTTAAACCAACGACCATGTAAAACTTTTTATAGAGTATTTTGTTGAGGTTTTGTGAAAGCAATCTATAGTTTGTTTTCGGTTGTTGATACACATACATGTACATACATATGTTTTCATTATTGAATTTCCTCCTCGTGTTGTTCTCGTCATCGTCTGGCCATCAGCTGTGTCCATCTCGCAACGGTGTGTGTGTGTGTGCGTGTGGCCAGGAAGGGGTTCCTTCAGCCGTGACCGTGACTGACAGCCTGTTACCCCAACACCAATCACAATGACTGCCTTTTGTTGCTGCCTGAATTTTAAATATAAAGGCGTCCTTGTGTAAAGATGTGTTGCTGCTCCTGCTGTTGTTGTTGTTGTTGTTGTTTTCTTTGCTGCTGCTGTTTGAAAATTTTAATTGCTTTGGGCAACGCGTTGCGCCCTTTGCCGCTCAGTCTTCGAACTTTTTGCGAAGCAACAACGAATTCCCTTAGAAGCACAAGAATCGCAAAATGGAAAATAGCTCAGACGAAACTGAAAGCAGAGAAGCCAAAAGCAATAAATTCTCAAATGCAAATAAAATCAGCTCTTCAACAAATGTTTTTATATTTTGTTGCTGCTCTCACGCTCTTTTTATCCGCACTCATTGTGGGTGTTAAGACTCGTGGGTGTTGTTGAAGTCCCTGCCTCCAAACACAAACACACGCATCTTTTTAAGCTCGACCTTGATATCCATAGCGACCTTTGTCTGGCCACAGGGCACTGCTCAACTGGAAGCCTTTGACTGTCGCCAATTTGTCTCCAGACATCGCTCTTACAAATTGTCCCAGTTATCCATTGAAAATCTTCTAAATATATCCAAATATTTATGTGGACTGTTTGTTCACCAGTTGCCGTAGATTCGAATAAATACAACTCATAGCACGTAGTCTTTACATATTCTACCAGATATGGGAAATATTCGATAGTCTTTAATAAGAATATTTTTATTTGTTCAAGTTAAACATAATAGGTTAATGTCATTAGCTTAACACTTAAAAAATCTTCTCTACTGATTTATCCAACAAATCAAATTATTGTAATAACGAATTACAGCTAAAAAGAGTTAATCAGAATTTCAATGGAAAATTGTCTGTTATTTACTGCTGTCTCGCATTTTATTTCTAGATATTCATTTATATTTATTAACATATTCATTTATTTTTCTCATTTCTTTATTGTAAAAAGTATTGCAATCATTAATTATGCCAAGTTTCTGATGTATTTATTTACACCGAGGCACAAAGATATCAGCTGTCATCAGGCAATGTTTTGGACTTTAATATCAATTGAAAATATGGGGGGAAAATCGAATGAGCCATCAGAAATGTTGGTATTTTGATTGAGGTGGCCAACGGGCGTGCGTCTAGTATGTATGTGAGTATGCATGTGAATATGTATGTGCATATATATATGTATGTATATTCGGCTACATAAAAACCGTAAATACGTAGCATTCGCGCAGTTTGCGTCGTTGCTGACGCAAAAAAAAATATGAAGAGTTTTAAAATAAATTCAACTCATCGCTTTTTTTTATTATATCAGTTGTTTGTGTCCGATTGTACGCTTCTTACGCTATTTTTATATTGCGTACGCTTTTCTTTAAGTATATTGTTAACATACCCTGTAGAATGTGCAGACTTGCGCAAACAGGTTAGTCTCTAAGCGGCATTCTTTAATGTATTAATAAGAGTATATAAGAAATAGCTAATCACATCAGATTTAAAAACGTTCTTTTGTGCTTGTTTTAGCAACTTAATATGTTGTTGCTTTAATGAACGTTGATTATGTTCAGGGTAAAGGGCGTCTCTGAATCGAGCATTGTTAACTCGTTTATTTCTGTTTTGCCTGCGCTTGGCAATTGACGAATTTAGCACGGGCTAGCTCTTTCTTCAATGCGTTAGTCTTAAGTCTAGGGCCGGCTGACTGTGTTGCAATTTTACAGACGTCAGAGCGCGCTGGGGCTGCTTGCTTGTTGAGCACAGCACAATAGAATCGGTTTACTGATTGGCATTGTCGACGCCTTGACTTTAAGCATGCCTAGTTTGGGCATAAATACTAACAATACAATGCCGTGATGTGTGTGTGTGTACGTCTCAATTAACGATAATAACAACTGTTAATTGTTATCAGCGTAGTCGGTAACTGGGGACAACTTGTCGACGGCTGCAGTCGCGTTCATTTGGTGCGTCAGCGTAATGCTGTCAATGATAAGAGCCGGGCAATGACGACTACCATGCTAATGATTTATGATTGAGCAAAGCAGAAAGTACTTAACAACCGCAGATTTTACACGTAGTTTAATACCCTTGCAAAGGGCATTAAATTGTAATCATAAAATACTTAACGCATAGAACAAGCGACCTCAAATCATCTTTAAGCTTATCTCCAATTGTGTAACATTAAGTTTGGCAAGTGTATTTAGTGTTCTTCGATCCGAAATTATATATTGATTTCTGTTACTGATAATCCGTCTTGCCGTACACGTTTTGCTCGGTTTTTAGCAGCACATATCTCATTTGGCCACATTTTGCATAGAGTTGATGGAACTATTTTTGCGTCAGCTCTGACATGTCGCCAGTTGTTACTGACAAGCAGCAACAAAAATGTGTCAAAAGGGACCCAAGGCTGCTCGATAACCATCGAAACTTATAAGTATGACTAGCAGTTAGTAGTTAGGGTAGTAAGGGAAGCCGCCTGTCACTCAAGTCCGGACCCACAGTTCGCCCTCTCCCCCCTCCCCCTCACCGCCTCCCCCAAAAGCCTGCATCTGACAATGAGCGGTTGCGTCAGATAAAAATGCAATTTCTCAACAAGCGAGCGTTTCCCTTTTAGATGAAAATATTTGATGGGTACAACGTAGTTACGCCAATCAGAACATAAAAGCTATTTAATAATTTAAAACTAGTTGTACATAATTGCCTCTCCAATTATACAATTCATCGTAGCAATGCTCAAAGAACTTCCCAAGAACTAATTATATGGGGTAAAACAGGCAACCTCTGACATCTGCCATGGCGCAGCGCAGCATTCGCAAAAATATTGATATCTAAAGTAAAGGGTTGTTGGTACGAAAACACAATTGAAGAGAATTTGAATGAAAATTGCTGCGGTTGCTTTGTGCTATAAATAGTCTATTATGTATATTAATAATGTGGATGGAAATTAGCTTTAGCTTTTATATGGAAATATTTATCAAGTTAAAGTACATATTGCATTATATGGAAATGTGTTTAGTTAAACATCAGTTTTTATTTCAGCGTTGACTTGTTGGCGATTTATAAGTCAAATATGTTGTTTTCGATTTTGTTTGTTTTTTATGTGTGGGTCAAGGTTGCTTGTCTGAAGACGAGCTTCCACAATTTTCCTTTGCACTGCGCAGCATTTGCATAAATTTGAAAAACAATTTTTGTATTTTTTATTCAATAGATTTCTGG
Source organism: Drosophila lacertosa (assembly GCA_004143845.1). Lineage (NCBI taxonomy): Eukaryota > Metazoa > Arthropoda > Insecta > Diptera > Drosophilidae > Drosophila > Drosophila lacertosa. The sequence continues at coordinate 13,615 of SCDZ01000018.1, read as the reverse complement.
TGCATAACAAGTTAGTTCGGGTTATTAAATTATTAAACTTTAACTGAACTTGGTTTTGTAAAAAAAGCCAAATAAACTATGCTTCTAAGAGGTTTTAAAATCAGCATTTCGAATGAGTCGACTTTTCATAGAAATGATCCAATTTGTTTTGATAAATAATTATCACAATGTTTCTGCAAGCAGCTTAAGATTTTTCTTCCTTTCTTTTTTTATTTATCAACAAGCTACGTTAAAGGCAAATGTTAAAACAACTGCTATAAGTTGGTGAATGGACAGATGTAGGTTGGTAGTTGAAGTCGAGTTGAGTCCGATATCACTAATCTCTAGGGAAATACCCATTCAATTCAATTTTCCCAGCAATAAAATAAGTGGCTGCCTAGAGATGTTGTCTAAGCTGTTGTGACATAACTTAGATTCTACGTATTAACAACAGTAATAATCTGGTTGATACTGCCTGAGTTGGAGGCCGGACTAATCATACAAGCGATATGTGAAAGAGTGGGAGACCCAGCTTGTCACATTACACAAGACTATCAAATAATAATAAACGCAATATAAATATAAATAATCTGCACATGTTGCATTTATAAATAGCACACATACGTTGTATATAATGCAGCACACAAAGTAAATATATTTAAAGCGAGCTTAATAGCATAAATAGTAAGCGTTGTTGGCTTTATGCACTGACAAAGTTAATGTGATGGATATACCTGGAAAGGCACTCAAAGATATCACAATTCACACACACACCCGAATGCATTCTAAGATAGTCAGTAATTAAGTATAAGTGCATTTTCGCCTTTAAAAGGATTTAAGCTTTAATAAATTCGATTAAACAACGTTTTTCCGATTCTTTGTTTTCCCAGAAAAGAGTATTTAGTGAATTTGATATACAGGCTTTTGGAAAAAATTTATGCAATTGCAAATATGAATTAAATTGTAAATAAGGTTATAACATGATTAAAAACATTGCGGACTAACATGCATTTAATTAATTAAGCTTTAAAAACTTCCCCCATGCTATTACATATGAGTCGTTGCTGGAAATACAAAGGTTTTGAGTTTTTCGAATACACAGAATGTGTACAAGTTTTGTTGGGTTGTATGCTTATCGGCGTGTAAACGATTTTATTAACAGCTCATGCCTGAAAGTGTCGGGTAATTACAAAAGCTGCCATTGTCATGACGTGCAAAGGCATTGAGCCAGCAGAAATTGAAGCTGAGGCAGCTTTGTAGCAGCAGCCGCAGCAACTGAAGCTACAGCAGTAGCAGCAGCTGCGGCCGCGTTCAGTTCAGAGGCAATACGCCAGCAATGCCAAAGGTCAAAATGCCGCAACAATCCAAGTAACGCGATTCTATTACACGCACATACACACATACATACACCCACATGCTTGCAGTCAATTTACTTATATGCGGGCAACATAGATGCATACATATAATTTGTATGTGTGTATGTTTGTAATTCTCAAGCACATACATATATGTATATACATGTGTATGTATATAGGTGTCTAATGTGTTTACCTCGGCATCGAGTTAATGAGTGGGCAGCGCGGACTGGACCGGCAATTATTGACGATGCGGGAAGCAAGTGTCAAATGGATTACGGGATTACGTTTAATGAGCCAACCAAATACGAGAGAGCGTAAAAAAACAAAATACGTGTAAACAAATTGGCAGCGACAACAGCAAAAGTTCCAGCAACGAGATTGGCATTTGGTTTAACAAACCGCATTTGCTAATTTAGCTGAATGCTTAAATATTGCAGCGATTCCGCTGATAGCGTTTGGCATTGGCAATCTGTGACATTTGTTGCGTGCTGCGACATGCCCACACGAGAAACCCCAGCAAGCCCCGCTGCCCGGCAACGGGGTTCTATATAATGAATATTGCGCATACGCCGCGTATACACACACATTTCATGTACTACATTGTGCATTGTGGCAGGGTATTCGGTTCACCTTTTTAACAATTACCCAACCAACACACATGCAACCAGCTGCCTCGCAGGCAACCTGCACGCGTCACATGATGTTCATGTACATACATATAGATCGTTATAAAAAGAGTTGCTAACTTTTATGTGGGCGCTGCTGAAACCAGAGACAGAAATAACTGGAGTAGAAGTGGGTGCTTTGCTTGTTTCTGAATTTAAAGCTTACGAAGTTATTCAACTGGTATTTCTGTATTGAACAATTGCTAACAATAGAAAAGTGACGCTTTGGGACTATTCCACCACTGCGGTTTAGCGAAAGAAGTGTTTTATTTATAGGAAATACAATTTAGTTAAACAATTGTAAATAATTATGTTTGTATGCAAATTTGGACAATACACTTTTGACAAGTTGACCCCAAGCTCTGTGCAATCGCAATTAAGGAATTACGTCTTACAATATTTATGTATATTCAGATTTCCAAGCAATGAGCATATTGTTGTTTTTTATCTCTGCGATTCCGTAAAAGGGCCGCTGTTTATACCCCATACAGCAATATGTTCGTAGGCTTTCTATGGCAATATAAAAGGGCCCACGCGCATTGCATTGACCACACGTGGAGACATACAATGACCTTTAGGTTGTCAGGCAAACAAGCCAGGTGAGCATCCACAGTGGCTGCAATCGCATGTGCCTGGCATAAATGTGCTGACAACGTTGCATGCAGCATGAGTATGAATTGCATCAGTGTAATACTTTAAATCTCGTATGGGACTGACAGATGCAACCGCAATAGAGGATACATATGGCCCACATGGGGCAGTGCTTGCTTGAATCTTGTGTAAACTGTTGGCCCGGGCTGATGGCAATAACTTTTAATTAAATTTCGAACTGTGCATGCTTCAAACGCAAAAACCAACTCTCGTGTGCATCATATTGTGCATATATACATATATACACATACATATGTAGAAATGAATGTCGTGTTCAATATCAGTTTCGTATTTCTGTGAAAATCAAATTAGATTATCCCACGCATTGGCATTGAAACATGTTGTGTTTGATTTTTGTCATGAAAAACAGACGTTTGCAGGAGCATGTGGAAAAGGGCAGACAAGGGGCGGCCGTGTAAGACTAGTGTTTGCTGTTGCTAGTAGTTAGTTAGCTGAAGTTGCAGGTGCACTTTGTCTGATTAACTGTTGCCAGACATGCTCTTACCTTAAGGCTTGATTGCACTTTGCACTGGAATCCAATTTAATTAGTTCAAAGACCTTGCCACAGTTTCAGAAGGTGCTTGGCAAAAAACAATTGTCATACCTGGTACTAGGGGGAAGAATTCTGCGAAGCCTTAACAAAATTCACCTGCTGCTTTATTTCACTAAGTACTTTCTAGTTAAAGACTATTTTTGATAAACTTGTAGACAATGTGCGGGTATTTTTTTTTTCAAAAAGATTTCTTTTATAGTAATTCTATCTCTTTGTTCGGCATACGCTTTTTGCATCAAATTGTGGAGCGAAAGATTTGCAGGCAAAACGCCCACCGAGCACTGCAGGGCGGAGCTTAGGGCTTCTTATAATGTGCCCGGGTCCACTTGATATAATGATGACAGCAATTATGAATGAGTGAAGGTCGCAGGATAACGACCGTCAGGCAATTCATCATCATGTTGAGCCGCACTGGACGTTGCTTTGTCTGCATTTGTAAATATATATATATATATATATCGTGTGTATATATGTACTATATATATATATATATTTTAAAGCAGGTTTCCTTTTTCTGCTTTTATGGCGTCTTTCATAACAGTACATTGCCATTATTTCGGCATGCAAACAAATGATGACGTCAGGCAATAGCCACACAATTTGCATGCAAGCCGGTCGTTTACTGAGAAGTCCACCTGCCCTCACATTCCCTGCTTACTTGCAGTTTTTGTTTCTGTCTTATTACGCTGCCTCGAGTCCATAGCTGAAGCGTATTTCTAACAACCCATTCAGCGAAAGGCCTCCCCGACGAAACTAACAAAATGCATACGTCATGCGGCCTCATAGCTTAACTTCCGCTCGACTACAAATTGTGTGTACGACTGAGGAGCGTGTGTCTGTGCCTGTGTATATGTGTGTATGCGTGTGGGAGCTTTCAAAGAAATCAATCATCCAGAAATAGATCAACTCGTCGTAGTTTCCATCGCTATCACCATCGCCATCGCCATCGCCATCATCATCACCATCGACATCGACGTTGTCCTCGTTCTTGTGGACACGTTCAGCACTGCTGCGTTGTTGTCGTCATTTGGCGCCCCCGTTTGAATTCGGCCATTGTTTTTATTGTACTTCCTATCGGTCTCGTACTTTGCATCTGTTCGCTATGCAAAGCCAACAAAAAGTGGAAACAAAAAAACAACACGAAAACAACCAGAGCCTTTCACTACAGGCGGTCGCCGTGTCCTGCCCGGTAGCAAGGGTATTAGTCCGCGCTGAGTACCCACGCGAGCTTTAAAGTCTGCGATTGACAGTTGCCTTTGGCCCCAGCAAAAGGAATGTGTCAGTTTGGTATAATAGGCACATTGATAGCTTTTCGCCCCTGTTCGTAATTGCATTTAAATTTAATGAAAATCAAACCACAAAAATACAAACCCCCAGCGATCATTTTCACTTAATTTATCCATTTCGATTCCCTGAAAAACAATCAATGGAAATGAATATTTCAAAACGGTAGTGAAAAATACGTCCGAAAGAAGTTGAATGTATTACATACACACAAATATATGTACCTATGTCTGCTGTTATATAAGCATTAAGCAAGAAAAATGAATGAATAGTAGCTGCGCAAAAAGAGGTTTATATAACTTAATGCAATCAGAAAAACGATGCATCATTGAATCCTATGAACTATAAATATATATATTTATATATATATATATATATATATATATATCTGTAAATCTTAACTGTGTTTGCATAATGCTGCACACATAATCCTGTTGTAATCAACGTGCAACTCAGGTAGAATTAATAAGCTTGTTTTCCTTTCTTATCTGCATCTGTTTGTCTTTGCCTGGTAACAAATGTTAATGCATAGCTAATAACCATTTAAGGCTTAAATCTTTCAAGAGTGGTATTAAATTAGCAATAGGTATTTTGGTGCAGCATATTTAAATAGCTTTCTGATTCGCTCTTCAAATTAATACCACCACAAGGAAAATGATATAACAGTCATTTACTTAAAGCACCTTATATATGTATGTATGTATATACGTTGAGCATATATTAATTCAAATATAATCAACACAATGCATATTCGCTGAATTATTTGCGCACTACGGCGACGCCATAAAAATAGCTGGCTGCCAGCCCAAAGGGAAGGAAGTATTTTTATAGCATACAATTGAGCGCTAATCTAAAACTATGCTTAGCCCAAAATAGTAATCATCATAATAAAACTGGCTAAAAGTTTTTGGCCTTGTGTCGACAAATTGAACTCAGTCACAGGTGCTGCTGTTAACAGCAGCAGCAACACCACCAACAACAACGACAGCAACAACTGTAATAGCAGCAGCAAGGACGAAGTCAAAGGCGACAACAACGACGACGACGACGTCATTGTCCTGACGCCAAAGCGTTGTCGCGCCGGTTTTGCTTATTTTCATTCATTCACAAAAATTCGCCAATGCTATTAATCACCGAGCACCCCCCCTCTACCTAGGAAGTATTACATTGGTATACACATAGGGTATATATAGCCAAGCATAACAATAAAATCAAGAGCAGTTGTGAATCAACAGTGCGTCACCAAAGCTGAGCACCAAGTCGCTGCCGGCGGACCCTATTGATTGCCTTCACGTGCCGATACTTAAGTTAACTTCTGTTCCCCACAACCACTGACTTAGCCCCGCCCTTCCGCCTCCCTGCGTCAATGTTTTGCTCTTTTCTAAACTGAAACCACAACCCGGCGCGTAATATTGTCAGACACGTCTGTAGTTTTTTGGGCCTTGCCGCACTCGTAAATATTTTGGGCCGCAATTTACATTTGAGAATTTGTCCAAAACGTGTTACGTCAATGAGCAGCGTCGGGTTTCTTGGCCAATGCTAATGTGCGTGGCAAACAATTAAGAGAATGTTGTTGGTAACGCGATTATTTAAAGGATGTGCTTTTCGAGGCGTGTTCGCTGGGAGCTGAAGGTCTTTAAATTTTGTAAAGGTGCAAACGTAAATATTTTATTAAAGGTAATTTGGTATTTGCACGCGTTTAATGGCCAACGCAAATATTTATTTATAGAAAAATCATAGGGGTAAACTTATTTCTTGGTAATGAAGGAATGGATGTTTAAGTTATCTGTTTATAAAATATTTTTAAAGCTAAGTGTTTTGTTTTATACTAAATCAGTGCGAGGATAACCATAATTCTAAATTAAAACCACGTTTGAAAATGTGAACGCAAATAATTGTGATGAACTGCACATTCCGAATTAAAAAATTGATGGTAATGAGATTCCTGGTTGGCAATGGTTACCACCCTCATAAACTGACTAAAGTTTTAGATAACGCAGCAACAAGGAAGAATGCTTCAATGGAATTTGCTTGCCAGAAACCCAAGCCGAAAGTACTCTATGTACTAAAATCCTTCACACACACAGACACAATCTATAAGCAGCTTACTTGATGTAGTTTACAAATGCAGGCTGCACCGCACTCTTGAAAATATTTTGTCGAATTATTTTACAACCCTTTCTTACCACTTTTATGGTTGTACATGTTATACAAATTGTTAAATCGTCTTCCTTTTTTCTAATTTGTAATCCCGTAATCACTTTGCTCGCTCTCTTGCAGCCCAGGCATGTCCGAGGCGGGCAAATCGAATAACAATGCCGCCAGCTCGGCGGGCGGCGAGGGAAATGCTGGGGATGCAACACCGACGACGACGATACCGCGCAGTAATCACAACAACAACAACAGCAACGATAAATTGAAATCAACCAAGAACAGCAGCGGCGGCGGCAGCATAGACAAACTTTCGCCGGATCAGGATATTTACATAAATGCCGCCGACGGTCTGCCCAGCCAGCATCCGACGCTGCCGCCCGAGGGCGATGTGGATACCGATACGGAGCCGGAGGTGGATGCCGATTCGTTTGATGATTTGCCCACATCGATTATCGTGACCAACATACACTCGGAGGTGTTTGCCAGTCCCGAGCTGAAGCATGCCATGGAGGAGCTCTTCCGCACTTTTAGCGAGTCAGCAACATTCCAGTGGTTGCGCAGCTTTCGCCGTCTGCGGGTAAACTATGACAACGCCATCGCAGCGGCCAATGCACGCATCAAACTGCATCAATACGAGTTTAACAAGAAGACAGTGATCACCTGTTATTTTGCGCAGCCGGTGACACCAGTTAGCAACAAGAATCTTCAGCCACCGGCGCCGGTCAAACAGTTCCTTATCTCACCGCCCGCATCGCCGCCAGCTGGCTGGGAGCCGCGCGAGGAAGCTGAACCGCTGGTTAATCACGATCTACTCGCCGCCCTGGCAAGTCTAACCCCTGGCGAATCGCACGAGCTGCATCCACAGAGCGAGGATCAGCCAGCCATTATTGTACACACGGCCATGGTGCCCGAGGGTGGCGGCGTCGGTGTAGCTGCTGCAATAACGGCCAAGGCACCCATTGTACAAACCAAATGCCCGGAGCGCGCATAAGCGCCAAGATAAAATATTGTCACTGAATTGTTTGGCGGCAAGTGGAAGAGCCAGCACCAGCGCCCCATGTCCAGCACTGAGCATATAGGTTTGAATGTGGAGAGACGCAGGGATTACACTCAGCTAGGGTAGGCATGACCAGATAATTGGGAAGCTGGCCATGGAATACGGGGCAAACTGGCGGCTGCGAGTATTTTTTGTAAATAATTTCTAAGAAAAAAAAAAACAAAATTCGATTGTGATTAATTTACACGTAGCTATGTTTTGTATTAAGTACTTGTACTCTCTCGTTTGGAGCGTTTTAAGATTCTGTTTTCCATTACCGGTTTTCGTTCCCGTTTGATTTGCCTCATGCGTAGCCGTCGAGCATTTACCAAACATTAGCTTATCTTAAAGTGCGCCAAGTGGAGCTGCTAATTCTAATTATTCTAGATGTGTTTGTCGTTTGCATTCGAAGTCGCGTTGTCTCTCTCACTCTTGGTGTCTCTTTGTATTTGTATCGATGTCAGCAATGTACTCGTTACTCGTGGCTATCCACGCCAATATCTAAATGTACCTTAATGCTAAAACAGAAAAACAGAAACACAAAATGATAAACAAAAAGAAGGAACTTCTACTCTATATGTTTGTAAGTAGCTTCAAGTGCTTCGCATCAAGAAACCGAAATCGAAAATGAAAAAGAAAACCCAAAGCCAGATTTGAATATATGTATGCATATGTTCAATTGTATCTGTTTATATGTAAATGTTGATCTAATTGTAAGCTAGAGACAGCTCAGATAGATTTATCTGATATATCTGAAAAATACGTATATATATGTATACACATTAGTTACAATTAAAAAAAAAAACAAGTAAATGGAAAACGAAATTATATTCAAATTCAAATGAATGTTCTCAAATGTACCAAAAACAAAAAACTAAAACCATTTTAAACAAAAACTCAACTTTGTTTTCTTTTTTCTAATTAACGAAAATATAAAACGTTAACCTGTTGCTCACCAATGGTTATCAAACTGAACAATTTGTTGAAAAAGCTTGCGGCTTAAATGCAATTGTGACAGCACTTTCAAAGAATCCTCGAATTATTGCGCAAAATGTCTGTTTCACAACTCTTGATGAACAATTGAAAATAAGCTGAAATTAAACTAAGAGGATTTTTAGCATAATGGTCGGAATGTCAAGTTATCTTTTTTTATTAAACCTCATTGCTAATTTTTAGATTATAGTATCAAAAAGCGGTAGAAAAAAGGATAAATTGCAATTCGCAAATCGCAAAAATTGCGTAAAGTGGAATTTTTTCAACATTTTTCTTTTTTAAGTACTCTTCTCCCACCTTTTCTGGGTTGCAGCCCATCCTATTGCATTTCCACGTATTTGTTAAATTTTCAACTTTTAAGGCGGGTATTTATTTATTTTTTTTGTTGTGACGAGAAAATATGTTCTTTCAAACTTTTCCAATTGCAGAATAAACTTGCGTTCGATTTCTGTTATACCCCGTACACAAAGATGAGTATGTAGGGGATATGCAATGGTGTTAGAGTTTAGGAGCAATTCACTGTTTCTACACACATTAGGATTCGATAAAACATTTATTCAGGTAAATACCTTTTTTTAGGTTTAGAATATATTGTTATTTAATTCTATATGAATGCATGTTGCGGAGTTTTTATAGAGCATCTTCTGGACGAATATCGCAAATTCCTCCACTTTATTCCACACAGTCTTAGCTACTTATAAATTGTAACTTGAATCAAAGTTTGGGAAGACAAAATCTTAACCTGTCAGCCAAAAGATACAAAGCATTTAAAAAAGTTGTAGCATACTTTTCAGCGAGTTCTAAAAAAAATGGTTCAGGTATTGGCTAAGCTGTTATTTTGATAGCTTGTTCTCACTTAAAAGCCAATTAATATTATTAAATGGAATTTAAAACACTGTATTTAAACAAAACTGAGAGACTGCCACCTCAGTGCATTACTGGATTGGATGCCTTCGGCCCGCAGTGCCTCAGAGACGAATTTCTCAATTTATTAACTTGAAACTTAACCATAGTCGCACTGCAAAAGCAGCTGCTGAACGTGTGTGTGTGTGTGTGGGTGTGTTTGATTTTAAGTGTGCTTGATGAGAATGCTTAGTAACAAGAACAATAACTTTGGCATTTCCTATTTGCTTTCGATGGTTTTGAGCGGCACCATTTGCTCGGGATCGTCTGGATAGACGCTGTCCTGGCGCGGCTTGCGACCAGCACATTGGCTAAACCAGGTGTCGCCCTTGCCAAAGTTCTCGCCATCCTCAATCGACTCGGGCATGGGCTTGTTCATTGTCTCCGGCAGGAACATGACCCAGAAGCCCGAAACCAGGGCCACCACACCGAATAGCACAGCTGGAATCATGGGATCAAACGAATCACCGAGCAGCGTAATCAAGGGCGTCAGTGCGCCTGAGAGACGCGCACACATCGATCCCAAACCCATGGCTGAGTTCCGCACCACTGTGGGAAACAGCTCTGCCGAGTAATTGTAGATGACAGCAAAGGAGCCAGCGATGAGCAGCTTGCCCAGCATCACAACGCTGGTGGACAGGGTGCTGCCCTGCGCTATAAAAGCGGCCACAATGCAGCAGAGGCCGCCGCCCAGCATCAGAGTGGAAGTGATGGAGCGACGTCCCAGGCGATCCAGGACAAACACAATAGTTATATAGCTGGGGAACTCCACCAGGCCCATAAGAAACAGTATCAGATATGGATTGCCATACAGCTTGCCCGCGCTCAGCGACAGGCCGTAGTAAACAATCGAGTTGGCGAACCAGCAGAGACAAACATTCAGCGTCTTCATGCGCAGGTTGGGCGTGCGGAAGAGGTCGCTGAGGCCGGCACTTGTCTTCTCCTCGACGGCGGCCTGCTGTTTGGCCTTCTGGACATAGTAGTCCTTGTCTACGCGTATGCCAGAGCCATTGATGCGCAGTCCCTTGGACACAATTTCCACCGCTTCTGCAGCACGGCCCTGCATCCAAAGCCAGCGTGGTGACTCGTCCAGCAGCCACCAGTGGGCCAGAAAGAGGCAACCGTGCAGACCATACACCACCTGCAGCATTTGACGATCCTTGATGATGGCACCCCATCCAGCTACCAGCATAATGCCGCCAGCGAAGACAGCCTGCAAATTCAAATTAAGTCTTTCAGATTCTCTAAGCAATAGTTCAAGCTCCGCTCACCTGGAATGTAATACCGCAAACGGTGCGCTTGCTGGGACCAACCAGCTCCATGGTCAGCACAAAGCCACAAATATATGCGCCCGCTGAGCCAACAATGCCCAGCAAAAATCGGGCAGCCATCAGAGAGAAGTACTCCGGAATGAAGGCGACGCCCACGCCGACAAACAGCTGGAGCAGCGCTGACCAGCAGAAGACCGTCTTTCGACCGACCTTGTCCGCCAAGCCGCCCAGCGTCACGGCTCCTGTAAATGTGCCCAACATGAACACGGTCTGGATTATGGCGCCCATCCAGCGGCGATCGCAGACAAAGTCCCAGTCGATGGTGCGCGAGGTTTTGTAGTATGTCGTGTCGTACACATACTTCTCGCAGGATATTACGCTTCTGTCGCCAGCGCTCACATTGAACATATGGCAAGAGTCCAGCTCCCCAGAGTCCTTCAGTGGAATAGCGTCCAGTATGTCGCTGGAGTTCCACGGCAGCTGTGACAGCGTAGTGTTGTCCACCCCAGGAATAAAACACCGATGCTCCGGCACAGCGGCCACAGTCACCAGCGACAGCATGTGCATACCTGCTGTCAGAGCGGACAGCACTTGCAGGAAGAACTGGCAAAATTGGTATTTGCCAAATTCACCTAGAAATATATTAGTCAAACAATTAATAAATAAATCCAAGTTAAGACATTATCAAAAAAACTTCACCACTTTGTATTTTAACTGTTAGCTTATCTGTGCGTTGATATCAGTGTTCGAACCGATAGCAAGCCTGATTACTTCTACTGGAAAATTAATCATAGTATTGTCATTCCCTTTTCAAGTACCTTAAGCCGCTAGATATAATTAAAATTATAATTTAACAACTTTCACATGTCGCGTGTTTGACATAATGGGTTATAAAAAGCTGTTGAGCCATTCAAGTTGCCAAACTGGGTTATCAGAAACCCGTTGATGGGCGTAACTCAACACATATGACGGCGCTGCCAGAATTGTCGTCACTCGTAGACATTGCAATTAAATCAAGTGGAATTTATTCAATTCAATTTCAATTGAATAGCATTCAAATGCGCGGTAAACTATTTGCCAACAGGGTTTGGTTGAGTTTTTGTTTTTTGTTTTTTTTTTTCTATTCCCTCTATTTGTCTCTGAACTATTGACGTCGCGAGGAGCTGAAATGCCATGGGGCTGTAATTTTTTTTTTTTGCATGAAGTGTGCTGTGATCTCGTTTCTCGAGGGCAGGCACTGTGTAAATTTCTTTGGACGTACCCTAGATATTTGACACATGAGCGGTCCAATGTTCAAACGGCAATTACAATTGATTTGCGGTACAAACTATAACTATAACTATAGCAATATTGATTTATTCAATTCGTTCTCAATCGACGTGGGCCAGCATCAACAAAGAGTCACCGAATATTTCCACATGTGATAACATCGTCTAGGAATTTGAGAAAATTACTTGGCTGATCACACAATAAGTGTGAAATAATGTCGGCCGATCTCGCGCCGCAACGGCTGTTTCTAATTAATACCAATTCGACATTGTGACAATCTTTAATTAAATTCAATTATGACCTATCCCCATTATCAGAATGACACCCCAGCGATCGATAAGTGACGATAATGAAAACGAAACGAAAAACGTACAGACTAAACTGATGTCCAAATGCCACATCATAATGGATTATCAGAAAATCAACCTCTCGACATCTATTTCATAATCAAATAAACATATAATACATCAGTTTACGGCTTGTTTGTGGGATTTGCTGTGCTAGAGTATTAGCCCAGTTAGCCCAGACAAAAGGCCCTTGAACGCAATCCGGCACATAAATTGTTTGTTTGACTAATCAAACATGGCATAAAACGTGTATTTGCGATATTCTGCCACCATAAATTGAGCGTATTGATTAATTGTAACATTTAATAGCACTCCAAATAAGACACTAATAAATAGATAAAAGTCTATTATTAATATACAGAGAGTATGTTGGCTCAAGAGTTAAAAGCTTCTCAGGTAGAAAGACTATAATTTTTAAAATATTATTTTTGCTTAGACATAACTTAAACTTCAATATTGTCACTTTACAAACATTCGTCCGAAATTAAGTAAAGTCGAGTCCCGATAATTCGAAATCGAAAGGCGATCCAATTTCTTACGAATTACACGGGAATGCTATTTATCCATATTTCTATTAAGCTTAAAAAGGAAAAATTCGAATTAATGGGGATTTTATAATTATATTCAAAATTTTAAAGTAAATGAGATACACTTTATATGGACTAAGGAATTTTACATGTCTTTTTTTTCCCCATGATTTTTGACAGAAAATTGGACCCCCTCAAAAATACTTTTAAAGTAGATTTTTATACTAATTTTGGTACCCGCAATCGATTAAAAATAAAATGAGAGGATCTATATTTTTCAAAAAAATTTTTTTCGAAAATTCACAAGGGGGGAGTACATGCTTTTTTTGCCAAAAAAGTTGAAAAAAATAAAACCAAAAAAATTAAGAAATTTTAGAAGTAGAATCAAAAAAGAGGGAAAACTTTGATCAAAATGGTATCAAACATAAAAATCGGTTTAGTTTTGGCGAAGTTATTGAGGTTCTAAGTCTGGGAGATACACTTTATGTGGACTAAGGAACTTTACATGTCTTTTTTTTCCCCATTCTTGGCATGATTTTTGACAGAAAATTGGACCCCCTCAAAAATACTTTTAAAGTAGATTTTTATACTAATTTTGGTACCCGCAATCGATTAAAAATAAAAT